>VONZ01000325.1:600000-768662 GCA_012976165.1 Labeo catla | reverse complement strand
TAAATAAACAAATAAATAAATAAATAATCAGAAAGTTAGAAAATAAAGTATTGTATTAGGGTACACTGTAAACCCCACTGTTGTCATTAATAAAGAAATTAAGTTAATGTAACTTGACATTACTTAAAGTACTAAGTTTTGGCATCAAAACTTAAACAGGTGTGTTTAACTTACTCATTTGGCAGCAAAAACGTTTTAATTAATATTTTAAGTTCTTTGAACTCAACATTTTAATTCATTTAAACGTTTCACCATGTCTCTGTTTAAAATGATTGGTCGCGCTTGAAATTCTGCTTTGACAACCGCGCTGATTGGTCGATATAAATTACTATGACACAAGGCGGGATTTTATTTTTTTTTTGTCTTGTGCTGAATTTTGCTGAAGCAGCAGCAGGACAGAGGCACTAGCAGAAACCATCTGACAGAAGAAAGACAAAAGTTAAATTAGTAAGTAGAGATTTAAACGCTCATATACATTTTTCTTAATTGATTTATACCTTATTCTAATGTTACGTTTTTCGTTTCACTCTAGTAGCAGCACAAGTACGCTGGCGATAAAGCAGGTGGGAAGAGAGTCGTCCTAAAACATTCATTAGAGTGACGTTACACAGGTAGGTTAATGGTAAAATTCGCTTGGTTGCCGTTTTATTTTTGGAGTATTTTGTAGTTATAAACACGCCTGAGTTACTAACTTTCTGTAAGAACATTTTAATTTCCCGTTTAATTTTTTTGGTTTCTTCCCCCAGCTGCACTTGCTGGCAGGCGATTATGAAGCAGGCGGCGACACGCATGGAGTCGTGATAAAGGTCCATGGATTACGCTGGTAAGTTAATGTTTAACACGCCTGTACATTTTGGTTTATTGTCTGTAAAAGGTTTTATTTTGTAGTTATAAACACACCTGAGTTTCTAATTTTCTGTAAGAACATTTGAATTTCCCGCCTAACCGTTTTCCTCCCCCAGCGGCACTTGCAGCAGGGGCGTCGCTAGGGCTAATCATTCGGGGCTCAAGCCCCGAAAGTTTTTACTCAAGCCCCGAATGTTTTTACTCAAGCCCCGAATGTTTTTTTGTATGACCCTATGATTTGCACGGAATTTGACAAAGTTTGAATGATTTAATCAAAAGTTGGTCATTAAACTTAAATGAAGTCGCGATATGGACTAGTATCTGTAAATATTATGCCACAAAAGACTATTTAAATATGAATCCTGCATGTTCTGCGTGTCTTTTTATGAATGAACGGGGCGGACGCGCGGTTTAGTTTTCTATAATACTGACGCGCAGTGATTTCAGCGTCTGCCGTTTCACTAAATGAGGGCATAAATACATTAACAACATCTCCAGAACTGCTCTGAGAGTTACTGCATGAGCATTTCACTGTTTCATTTGAGTAAAACAAGCGCCAAAAATATACACAGAAATTTAAAGGTATTCACGGCAAGTCGGCAACCCGTCAAAATAAAAGTATGTACGTGCCTACTACTACGACTACTACTACTATTAATTAATAAAAATGTGTAAATTTTTTTTCACACAATATTTCTTCCATGTTTTTTACATTATAATAGTAAATCCCCTTTATTTGCCAGAAAAAAATAAAAAATAAATAATAATAATTTTCATTAAAAGATCAATAAAATCAATATTTTATACCTTCATCTGATAACCAGAAAAATGCACAACACAGAATTCCATGAAGCTATTGTAAAAAATAAATAAAAATTGTTTTTATGCATTCAAATAAACAGACATGCTAAAACATATTTGGTAAAATAAAACGTAAAGTGAGAAAAAAAAATTCATAGGGTCCTAAACATGTAATTTTTCTTAACTTTTAATAAATTGACAGTAAATTTTATAAGATTCATGGTTTTAATTAATTACACATAATGAAATACATTTTGATTAATAAAATTAAATTTAACCATTAAAAAGAAGACCAGAAAAATGAAAACAGAAAACAGAATTTGAAAAATAAATAAATAAATTAAATTAAATTAAACGGAATTTGGGGGAAACAATAGGGCCCTATTTTTGCATGCAACTATATATTTGTTACAGTTATAAATACATTTTCAAATGTATTATTTTATTTGTCTAACATATTTTTGTAATGTTATAATTACATGGATACATTGATATATTAATACATTGATATGTTATTTGCAGTGATTACTATTTACTATTGTTAATAGTGTGACAAGGTCTTTAACACCCAGTTTAATGCCCCCCGACCCACCTAGAAGGATCCAGGTTCAACCATTTGTGTCTAACAAAATCTTATGTGAGCATGATGTGAGCTCCCACCAACTACCACTAGCCCCTGATGTTTTGGCACCAGCCCCGGACGTTTTAAAATCCTAGAAACGCCCCTGACTTGCAGGCAGGCGGTCGTGAAGCAGGCGGTGACAGGGATGGAGTATTTAGGTTAATATGAAGTTTCTGTGAGAAACCAAACCAATGTTTTATACACCGTTTTTGTGAATTTACAATAAACATGCTGCTACCGTGGCTCTAACTTCGAGTATAATTTACTCCCATGCTCACTGATATGTCCCTGTGTATTATTTGTGAGATTATATACTTTATTCTTTTGGTGTAAAATTGTGTTGCCGCTTGAAGACGTTGTAGTGAGGAGAGCAATGCGAGGTTGAATTAATTCGTTAATTTTAATCCCCCACCCGCATATTTTGCATGTCTCTCTTAGTTAACACACCTGAGTCAGAGAACCAGCTCGTTAGAAGTGAGCTCCATGCATTAACTGTTCTGATTGACATGTTTTCCTCAAAAAACAATTTCTTTATGACTGAAGTAAGAAAGACATGAACATCTTGAATGACAATGGGGTGAGTAACTTTTACATTTTTGTTCTGAAAGTGAATTAATCCTTTAAGGTCTGCACTATACAATAAAAATGCTAACAGAATGAATATTTGTTGCTAATTTACTCATCCTCAGGCCATCCAAGATGTAGGTAGGTTGTGTGTGGTTTTGTTTTTTTTTTTAAATGGTAGAATCTTGAATTTTTTTTACATGGAACCTTTTTGGGGGGATTCATATAATGCAAGTCAATGGTAACCATTGCTTTGACCAAAAATTAAGTGCTTTTAACAAAATTAATATTTGTGGATCCTGATGATACACTGGTATCTTATGAAGTTAAACGATCAGTCTATGCAAGAAACTGAATCCACAGCCTCTGCAAACTGCTCTGAACGCATTCACAACAGTCTGGAATGCGATCATAATAATGCATAAAACTTCAGTAATCTGTGAAAAGTCAGTGTTCCTTATGTGAGGTTGCGCATGTGGATGTAATCTTTATATATATATATATATATATATATACAGGTTGCCGCTTCCAGGATAATCACAAGTACCATTTTGATGAAAAATATATCAAATGCATCCTCCCTCTCATCATGACAGTCTGAAGCGCATACATCCTGACGCATATAATGACGTGGATCTGGTTTGTTTACAACCAAGGGGCAGGTTGCATTTGATTTATTGTTCATCAACATGGTACCTACAACTATCTTGGATGCTGCAACCTGTGTAAAAGGTAAGATTGCATTCACATGCACATCTAAAAAAAATGAAAAAATGACTTTTCACAGATTCCTGAAGTTTTATATTCACTTTCTTGCATAGGCCGATCGTTTCATTTCATAAGACACCAGTGTATCAGGAACTATGAATGTTATAATTTATTACATTTTTTTTTCTTGGACTCTAAAAGGAATGGTTACCATTGACTTGCATTATGAATCAACTTTAATAAACCATAGTTTCGGTTAAAAAGAAAAAAAGTCACATCTTCGATTAACTGATAACTGAATCAACAGCAAAATTTCTGTTTTTACTGAACTATCACTTTAAAGGATTAGTTCACTTTCATAATTTACAGAAAATGTACTCACCCCCTTGTCATCCAAGATGTTCATGTCTTTATTTCCTCAGTCGTAAAGATTTTTTCCTCAGTCGTAAAGTTTTTTTTTGAGGAAAACATTTCAGGATTTCTCTCAATATAATGGATAAGTATGGCGCCCCGAAGTTTGAACTTCCAAAATGCAGTTTAAATGCAGCTTCAAAAGGCTCTAAACGATCCCAGCCAAGGAAGAAGCGTCTTATCTGGTGAAACAATCAGTTATTTTTAAAACAAATTGACAATTTATATACTTTTTAACCTTTTTAACCTCTTGTCTCGTCTCTGCGATGCGCATGCGTAGTCTGTGATCCGGGTCAATACGGTTAGGGTATGTCGAAAAACTCCCATTTCGTTTATGTCTTCAATGTCAAAATCGTCCTACAATGCTGTTTTACCATTTTTGGTAAAGGGCATTTGAGCTTCTTTGTGTGTTTACTTTGTAAACACTGTGTCGGTACTTCTGCAGCATTGTAGGGCGATTTTTGAAGTTAGAAAAGAAAACGAGATGGGCGTTTTTCGACGTACCCTAACTGTATTGACCCGGATCACAAACTACGCATGCGCATCGCAGAGACGAGACAAGATGAGCATTTGAGGTTAAAAAGTATATAAATTGTCAATTTGTTTTGAAAATAACTGATTGTTTTACCAGATAAGATGCTTCTTCCTCAGCTGGGATCATTTAGAGCCTTTTGAAGCTGCATTTAAACTGTATTTTGGAAGTTTAAACTTCTGGGCACCACACATAGCCATTATATAGAGAGAAATCCTGAAATGTTTTCCTCAAAAAAACTATTTCTTCACAACTGAGGAAAGAAAGACATGAACATCTTGGATGACAAGGGGGTGAGTGCATTATCTGTAAACTGTTATGAAAGTGAACTAATCCTTTAAATGTGAATAATTGATGAAAATTTTCCTTTTAGGTCAACAAATTTTGTGCAACTTCGACTGGGACAAATTTGATGTTATTTTGAAAAATCTTTTCTGCATGCTATTACCTGCCCCTTCTTACATTTTTCTTTTTCAGATCTACATGGAGTTTAACAGGATTGCTGGTAAGAACCTGAAAAAGGAATTTTATGAGTCCCTTGATCGACATATGCCTCTTGGACATTTTCAGAGCCAAAAAGGGAGTTGCTGGTCAGCTCTTGATGGACCTTCTGAAGCAAACAAAGGTTAGTTAGAAGTCCCAATCATTTATTATAGATGTAATTTAAAAGTAAATTGATATTAAACCATCACTTCATAGTTGATCTCTAAATAAATGCACTTAACTATATAAATCAGGGGTGTCAAACTCAGTGCCTGGAGGGCCGGAGCCCTGCAAAGTTTTGTTCCAACCCTGTTCCAACAAGTACTAGGCAGTTTTCAATTATGCCTGAAGGACTTGGTTAGTTGGATCAGGTGTGTTTAATTAGGGTTGCATCTAAACTCTGCAGGGCTCCATCTCTCCAACAATTGAGTTTGATTTAAATACTATTATGAATTTAATAAAAGAAACAATGTATTAATAGCAAGTGGTTGGATTTAATATAATTTAAATTTTTTCTCCACACAAGTTGTCAGAGCCAACTGAGGTCCGAACTCTTGTGCTCCAAGGACTACCTCTTGTGTTTGGAGATGACTCCCCTGCTTTCTTCAAGACATGTTTGGTAAGTATTCCATGTAGAAAAAATTTTTCAAAAAGATATATATATAACACACACACACACACTCTGTCACTCACTATATACATTTTAATCGGATGGGTTATTTCACCCAAAAATGAGAATTTTGTCATTGATTACTCACCCTCATGTCGTCCACATCCGTAAGACTTATGTTCCTCTTTGGAACACACATGAAGATATTTTAACAATATTCAAGAGGGACAAAAGGTAAGAAAGACATTAAAGTACATATTTACATGTGGCTCCAGTGGTGTAACCTAAATTTTATAAAGCAACACGCATGCTTTGTTTCCACAAAACAAACTATTAAAAATACAAATCTGCAATGCGTGTACACGAGAGTATCACAGTGCATGTGTTTTGTGTTCATGCAAGATCTGAACTGTGAACAGGCCTTGAATAATATTATTTTGTAAATAAAGTGGTAAATTTTAATTTTTTTGCTCTAAACATTTGGGCTGCTTTATAAAATTGAGTTTAAACTACTGAAGTCACATGGGTTTTTTTAAATGATTTTTTTTAATGTCTTCCCTATAATTCTGGACCTTGAAAATATTACATTGGATCTCTGGAGAAACAGAAAACTCTTGGATTTCATTAAAAATATCTTCATTTTTGTTTGAAATAGGGCATTCGATTATGAGCGCGATTTGGCGTAGCTTGTCAGTGATGTACGGCTCTGTGTATTATTTGCCGCTCCAGCTGAACGCACGTGATGGCGCTTTACTACTAATCAAAGTACCGGCTTCATTGACTAAGCGCGCCTCACAACATCGTGCGATTAATCGTGCAGCCCTAGTTTGAAATATGAACGAAGGTGTTAGGGGTGTGGAACGACATGAGGGTGAGTAATGACAGAATTTTCATTTTTGGGTGATCTGTCCCTAAGTTTAAGTTGCACTGTTTGAAATGTACATGAGCTTGCAACCATGTGAATTAACTTTAATTTGATAATGTTTATTTATCTTCACTAGATGTCCGATGATCGCAGCTCGAATCTTGACGTTCCAGTGGGGATTGTAATAGTTGAAGATGGGACTACTCTTCAGCCTCTCAACTCTCTGCATTTGCCTCTCTCCTCATTTGGGATAGTAATTGAGGGAAAAGTGGTGATGGACAATCTACGTGACCTTCCTGAATCAATGTGCCTTCTGTTTGGACTAATTTATGCGTTACACTTAAATTACCCAAAGTCACTGAAGTACACATTTGAATTTATTCAACGCATTCTCCTTTCCATGGGGCAGAAAGACCTGCAGCCTAAGATACAATCCTTGGCTAACCAGCTGTTCCATTAAAATGGATAAACAAGATCAGCACATGCATTTTCATAAAAAAAAACAAAAAAAAAAAAACACTTAAGATACAGCATGGGGGGTTCTCTTTCTGTTTTGTGCTTTTCTTGTCAGCTGAGATTTAAAAAAAAAAAAAGACCTTTACATTGGAAATTAAAAACATTTTAATGTTAACAGTCAGTAAGACTTTTACCAGCAAAGTGGAAACTTGTCTTTTTTCCTTTTTTTCTAACCTTTTACTGAGAATGTAGTTTGTTCACATTCAATGACAGGACCCTCAAATTTGTTGCACGATTCTGTGGAATGACAACAAACCTACTGTACAAAACACTGTGGTAGGTCCAGATTAATACCATGGTATTTATAACACACAAGGAACTGGAAAATCTCAAACCAAAAATATGAGTTTACAGTTTTGTCTCTTCTAAAAATGTGACAAAATGTCTAGATAAAAATAAGCTTACCATTTAGTTGTTAATGTGTCTTTTAAAATGTTATAATAAATAATAGGTTTACATCTAAAAACAGTTTACCGTTAAAACAATAGCTTATGTTCATGTCTTTTAAAAATGTGAGTTTACTGTTAAAAATTTGCTATTTCGTTGTTTGTGCATCTTTTAAAAATGTGAGCTTGCATTTAAAAATACCTTTTCTGTTAAAAATGAGTTCAGGTTTTCTAAAAATGTGAGCTTATGATTTTGTTCATGTCTTAAAAATGACTGAATGTGATCTTACAGATGAAAATAGGAGTTTGCTGTTAAAATGAGCTCATGATTTTGTTGTTCATGTCTTTTAAAAATGTGGGCTTACTGTTATAAGCAATGAAATGTAAATGCAGTATAATCCTAATAAAGTGGTTGATTTGGGAAAAAAACAACTTGTTTTAATGATTTATAAATTATTTAATACAAGTAAAGAATATATAAGCTAAAAATTTGGGAAGTTTTGTCTATTAGCCCTTTTAAGTTATTTGTACTTAAACATTTAAGTTAATTCAATGAAGAGACCACATTTGGTTAACTCAATAAATCGAGTTGTCAATTTTCCATTACTCAAACGAACTGAGGGAATCACTTTCCTCAAATCATTTGAGTACTCTCAACTTATTAGGGTTTACAGTGTAGTTGTAGGGAGGGCTTTACTGTCCCAATTAGAAGGGATCCATTTAAACATCTAATTAAAAATGATAATTTACACTCAATACGTTATTACTGCATAGTGTTTTATAATGTACTACAATACCAAGGTAAGGATAGTTGCCAATATTTGCAATAAATAGTATAAATAGCACAAAATACTATTTACACTTAGTGTAAATAGCATCTCACTATTTTCACTTCATGCAAATAGCCACTGCCTAAAAAAAAAAATATGGTAACACTTTAGTATAGGGAACAGTTCTCACTATTAACTAGTTACTTATTAGCATGCTTATTATTAACATATTGGCTGTTTATTTGCACTTACAAAGCAACTATTCTACATGACTATATTCTACATACCTAATCCTACCCAATACCTGAAAAGGGTCATCAAATGCTCACTTTTCCATGTTGTTTGAACATAAATGTGTGTTGGCAGTGTATGTATTTAGTATATTAAGTATTTATATATTTTAAAGTATTTTTAATGTATTATCTTAATTATGAACACACTGGTTTGTACTGCAAACAGTTTTTCCGCTTACTGCTCGTTGTTTTTTCTCATTATTTCTCTATAGCGGGTAATGAACCAGAAGTCTTGCCCAGAGGCTTACTTCCACATTGAAGAATAAGGTGGATAATGATAAAAATCCATCCAGTAGTATTTTTTAAATCTTTAAATCTTTTTAAATCAAGCCATTCTCAGCATCTTGTCTGTGTGACATTACAAAAACCCAGGTCGCTCCCATGATAGTTGAGTGAGCTGAGAACTGTCCGCCATTGTGTCGACTCCGGTGCAGGGAAAGATGAGAAAGTCTCTGATTGAGTGACTGAGGTGTTTTGTTGTTAGATGTAATAATGAACATAGCAGTCATTGTTTACTACCGACAACTGAGCTGCTGAAGGTGAAGGAAATGCGCCTGGCAATTTACATAAATGCATCTATGTTCACGCTAATCATTTGTGATCAAGCCTTGCATACAGCAGAAGTGAGTATAAGGGGTCTTTTTTTTATGCATCATTGCAAGTTTTTTAATATTGTGCTAGTTAGCAAGTTTTGTGGCTAAAGTAAACATTATGGCAGAAGAGAGGGGTGGGGCGAGCAGAGCTCATTAGCATTTAAAGGCAAATGCAACAAAGCGTCTCGCTCTGTAAAGGCGTGATTTTGACAAGGCAAAAAAGGTGTTTTTTTACACTACCACTTAGAATTTTTAACCAAAGTATGTTATAGACTTCTCATTAAGAACGAATCATATCAACATGTGGAAAATGTGCATCTGATGACCCCTTTAACTACCTAACTAACTGTTAATAAGCAGCAAATTAGGAGTTTGAGGCAAAAGCTGTAGTTAACGGTTTGTTAATAGCGAGAACCAGACCTTAAAATAAAATGTGACCAAAATTATTCATAACACTATGGTGCTATTCCAAAACTTCTGTCATGTAATGTAGTGTGGAACAGGCTAAAATTTAAGTCATTATTTACGGATAATCTTTGCAACTGCCGTAATTCTCTCTGGCGTGTTGATAAAAATTCATGACAGAAGTAATGTAGCAATGTACAATTGACAAAAAAGTTATCATGAACAGGTATGTTAATATCACATACCAGTCTGTAATATTCTTTTACAAAACAAGCTAAGGAAATTACATCAAAGGGTGAATAATTTAAACCTCAAATGCTTCTCTTTTACCTCATCTTTACTCAGATGGGTTATTTTTATTTATTTATTTTTTTAATAAACTCGAATTAACTAGCCACATTTCCTTTGTAACATCTTCTTTTGGAAGAACACTACCAATGTATTACACATCTAAGAAATTTTCACTAATGAATGCCAATTTGTGGTCTTGAACACTACTCAGACTGGGCTCGTTTTCCCCGTGGAGGTTAAGTAAAATTTTTGCCTCAAAGACACACTTTGCAATTTCAGTACCATCTAAATAAAATGAGTGTATCTTGTTATGACTCACATAACCTCTGTGAAATGATGTAGCAAATTACCTGCTGTTTTTCAGCTAACTCGGAGGTCCTATGAGAAATCTAATCCAGTCTGTATAGGAATCCTGTGTTTTCACTTTCAACGCTTCTCCTCATTTACTCTGACCTTCATCAAATACAGAAGCTCTGGTTGTAGCCCTAAAACCTGACAAACAATTAGTATCTTCAAGCCATGGGTTCCCTAAGGAACTTCTACAGGTTAAGAATTGTTTTTTTTTTTTTAATTTATGAGTAAAATAAGGTCTGCACTAACTTTACATGAAGTGACTTTCCCATTTTGCATTATACATTCCATAGTCACATTCACCTTGTCTTCTAATGCATTTTTAATGTTAATAAAAAATAAATGTAAAGCCAGATCAAAAACGGCCACTGTAGTGTCAGCATCAGGAACAATCATCACCATGATTAATTTTACTCCCTTTATACATATAATGTTTTAATTCTATAATCACAAGTTTGTTTTATTAGTTTAATGAAGCATGCATCCAGAGCACATGACCTTTTGTAATGGCCACATCCAGACAACCTAAATTTGTTCTTTTACCCTGAAAACTATATGCACCACTAAAGAAAGCATATTTCTAATGATTCCTTTAACAAAAGAAGGATAAAACATCACACCATTTCGTGTTTAGGTTAATGAGTTCAAAGGAAGCTGATGTAATTTGTACTTCATGCCTGAAACCTGGTTTGAATCTCAACATGGTTTGGTCTCAACATGCTGAACACACCCCACACACATTCTATCCTTTTCATCGGTTTGTCGCAGTTCAACAGTATCCCCTTCGGCTATACATAACACCTTGAACTGACACTGCCCTACATGGAGATGCTGAGCATATTATCAGATTCACTATTCTTTCAGGTTTCATTCTGTAGGCAGATGCAGCATCCATAAACAAATCTGTCTCTGGAAGGTCACAGTGATTCTGATCTCAAATTAAATGGCAAAAAACAGCAAGCAGAGGAGAAAATTGGTTACTACAACGAGAAGAGGATTATACTGTCCTCTAATAGACAATAGTAAAATTATAAATGCTTAGTATCAAACATATATGCATATTACCTGTAATTGAGTGCAGCATTTTAAATTGGGCATATATTGTTGTTTGGAGCTAAAATGGCCAGTTATAAACAATATAATCTTTAAGGTTAAAGTACGAAACACCAAGACTGGGGAAAAAAAAAAAAAAAAAAAAAAAAATCAATCCATAATTTTCCAATTCATGACTGCTAGAGTGATGTTATTTACCAGTCCACCTGTTATGGACTGTAGTCTAATAATTCAGGACTTCTTAAAGGTTTAGAAAATATTTACAAAAAACAAGATATTGACAAACTAAGACAATAAACATTAAATAATCAACATTAAATAATACTACTGATAAATGATACAAGACTTTTAAATAAAAACAAGACATCACAAAACATCTGAGAAACTGTACATTTAATAAAAGTGACAAAAATGATGTATGACATTCCAGTGGCACATAATGGTAAATCTCATGAACTGGCACAGGGAAAGGAGCAGTTTACAGGACCCAAGCCTGCAATCCTATATATACTGTTTCTATGTTGAAAACTATCATCTAATTATTAAAAGGAGAGAATGGAAAACCACAAACATTTCTCAACTCAAAGTGTAGGCAAGATAGTTAAGATTTCCATGCTAGGTTTTTTCTCTGATTATATGCAAAGGACATTTCTGTTATTTTGTATTACAAACAGAATTCATTTATTATCCTCATACTTGAATAAAATTACCATTGAAACACTGAGTTATGCTAATAAACTGCATGGCTGAGGTTTGCCGTTTCCGAATTTCAATTAGAAATGTTCTTGTTTAATCTGTTTTTAGCATTGTTTATATCCATTTCCATGTAATTCAGAATGTCCTCGAAGTGAAGGACAGAATAAAACCTCACTGTGGGAAAAGGGAAAAAAATAAAAATAAATAAATAAATAAATAAATAAATACAGATGACTTGACGGGCCATTCAGAACAAAACAGAGAAACAAAGCTTGTGGCTTGTTGTTGAATTTCTCATGTTCCATTCATTGATCACAGCAGTGAAACAAATTTAAACACACAGTGCAACTTTAATAAATCTGGGCTACAGTATGTATAGCATTCCAGAGATGTCTTCAATAAACAATAGGCAGAGATAAAGTTCATGTTTCCATCTTCTCAATAATCCATAAACTGGCAAAACACACCTTGTCTTTGCAGAAATGCAGATGAAAGCATGTAAAAAAAACAACAGAAACTGGCACTGTCCTTTTCTAAAGCAGATATAGATACGGTTTTAAGTTTGTTTGGTGAATGACAGAATAGGAAGCACATCTAAACAGTGGTTTCTTTACACATCATATAAATATTAATCTTTAAATCTTTAAAATTGCATTCTGTAAGGCTTATGCAGTCATAAAATGTTCAAAGTACTGTTACTTCTCTACTCAACATTTATCAAATGCTTTTAGCCAGTTACTCAAAAACTCTACAGTTCATGAATTGGCCTTTCCCATGTTTCAACCTATTTTGTTTGTGCTACTAGCCACTATGCTGTTTTCACCAAAAACTCTAGCTTGCTTAACACAGTGGTTCCAACTTACTTAACACTGAAGTAATTACTGACATGCCACCAACAAAAAAAAAAAAAAAAACTGAGACTTTCAAATTTCAAAACACTATCTTAACTATTTCACTCCAGTCATCAAAGATACTACTGACTTGGACATCTAATTCTTCTGGCTGTGATGCGATTTGTTAGATCTCACGAGAAAACCAATTAATTTCCCATTGAACAGGTAGATAATAATCAGTGTTTTTTAAGCTGGTTAAAAAAAAAAAAGAAAACATCAATATTGCCGCAAACTTACAGTTAACCCACGCAACAGCAGCCTATTTTTTTAAAAAGCATAATGTTTATCTTAAGATCACTTTTATTTTTTTTCTTCTATTTTCTTGCAGTTACTTCATACTCTATTTCTAAACCCTCTCAAAAAATGCTTCTTCATAACTAAAGTCAATGAAAAATACAATGCAAAACCTTGGGCAAGATAGGGCACACTCACAAAGTCACATAAAACTCACATGTTGCTTAAGCCACAGAAATTTGTGTATTATTTTAGTTAACAAAAGCAGGTGTCAGACAAAACCAGTGTCTTGGACCTATAAATATAAATTTAAATTATGCATTACATTTCTGATAAATAAAGTCATTGAGAACTTTGCTTAGAAGGTGGTATGAACTAAAAGAACTGGCAGTTTGGTAAACTGCATTCTCTTCTGACCTTCACTGCAGTCAGGCCATTTGTTCTCTCAGTTCGTGACACTCCATTAGGACCATGAAGAACAATCAAGTCATAAGAGTGACAACCGAGTCCGAAAACAATTCACCCATGTCAAACCTTTTAATTTTCAGGATAGCTCCTGAGAATTAATCTTCACATTAACTCTTTGCTAGCTGACAGTGTTACGTCTAACCTGATTACCGAATCAAGTTTTACATATAAGAACATCTGCAAACGGGCCCAAGAGGTTCTTGTTAAAAATACAGCGCACCCATACTAAATATGTGGTAAAGGGTTTGATGTTCTCCGAGAAGGTGTAGTTCTGATGGGGCAGAATGTAAGGCATATATGTGTTCTCTCCCTGCTCTTGGATCCACACTTCATATTTCACCTCCTTAACCTTCAAGTACTTCAGGTTCCAAGGGATCTGCCATGACACTGAGAGCTTTGCTTCATTGGTGGCCTGTACTGACGTCTGGCACTTTGGCTCTCTGACTCGACCAGGATGTACAGTGCTAGCCACCTTGGCCTTTTTCAGATTAGGCTTTTTTAGAGTTTCTCTAAGTACGTCCAGAAAAGAGGCAATGTCCACAGTAGTGTCCTGGTAAATGCGAAAAAGCCACTCTGGATTGCGACAGCAAAGATGTCTTGGCACCTCCTTGCTGGCAAGGATCCGTTCTTGTTCCTCCTTCTCAAGGTGGACGATGCCACCTTGATCCCAGGGGCGATCAGGATATGTAACAGTGTTCTCTTCCATGGTATTTCTCCATGCGACATACTGAAGGTCCATGCCAGGTAAGGAGGCCAAGGTTTTGTAGGGAGTGTACTGCTCGGGGTTTATAGCGTAAGGGAAGAGCTCAACCACAGCGGCACCACGAGGCAAGAACATAGAGGTGATCATCTGGGCTCCGTGCATGCTCACCAACATAGTCGCCCCTCTGATAATTTGGATAATGCTATCAAACGACTGCTCCTCCAAAGACACAGTGACAGTCCTCATCTGAAACTCTTGGGCTAAAGCCAGAAGTAGTTCTGCCTCATTGAGGATGAGCCTGTTAGTGGTACGTGTAAAAACTACAATGTAATCATCGCCCTCCTCTCGCGTGACGTTAAGCCTCTCCATCAAAAATGAAGCAAACTGGCGGATCTCGTTACCTGAAATCAAAATGTTGGCTTTAGGTCCTTGCGGTTGCACAAAGCCATATTGGTACCATGTTGTCATCTTTGACAGTCCCACGTAGGACTTGGTGAAGCACATGAGCTTGCCAAAGGTCTTCAACTGCTCCTTGAGAAGTGGCTGCTTGCTGCTGAGCAAGCGGTAGAGATCGAAGTGAGCCCCTTCACTCCAACCCTCCATGAAGACGAGCCTGGCCTCATCATCCAAGTCTGAATACTGCTGCATGGTGTAGTAGATAGGCAAAAGATCATCGTGGAAAATGTGCATGAGGTTGTCCGGGTTAAAACGGTTTAGAATTAGAGTGACATCTGGCACAAACACAGGTTTCGGCATGAACTTCAGAGCTGCTGCCGGGAGCTCCAGAAAGTTAAAATATTGAGTGTTGTGGTCTTCTACAGAAGAGAGGTCCAGCAGGGCGGGCTGAAAACGGCGAGGGCCGAGGTTGGGCAGCATCACAGAGGCATTACTGTGGAAGAATACAAACTCCTCAGCCTCCGTGCAGTAGCAGAGGTAGTCAAAGCGGCAGATGCGATCGGTGTGCATCTTGCCAGTGCAGACCATTCTGGTGCCATGCTCTTGGAGTGCTAACAGGGCACCGTGGTAGTCAATACGCACCTGTGAGAACTCCTGTGATTGGCGTGTAAGCTGTAGCTCCTCTTCCAACTGTGATGTGTGTTCAATCAACCGAACGTATTTCCAAAGCAAGGCAGCCACCACTGACACCAGCAGGCCATTCAGCACTGCCGGCAGGTTCATCCTACACCCAATAGCACGCATCGCAGCAGAGCTCCGACCACACACTCATGCTCCACCTGCAACGATCAGAATACCAAGTATGAACAAGGAGGTTCATGAGTTGCAAATACATCATAAACATACAGTTGAGGTCAAAAGTTTGCACCCCCCTGTCAGAATCATTAAAAATGTGAATTATTTTACCAAAGTAAGAGGGATCATACAAAATGCATGTTATTGTTTATTTAGTACTGACCTGAATAATAATTTTTACATAAAAGATGCTTACATATAGTCCACCAGTGAAAATAATTGAAGTTGAATTTATAAAAATGACCCTGTTCAAAAGTTTACATACGCTCGATTCTTAATGTATTGTTACCTGAATGATCCACAGCTGTTTTTTTTGTTGTGTGTGTGTTCAGTGATGGTTGTTAATGAGCCCCTTGTTTGTCCTAAACAGTTAAACTGCCCACTGTTCTTCAGAAGAAAAAAAAAATCCTTTAGGTTCAATTCTTTGGTTTGAATTACTGTATGATTTTGAGATCCATCTTTTCACACTGAGGACAACTGAGGGACTCATACGCAACTATTACAGAAGGTTCAAATGCTCCAGAAGGAAAAACCATGCATTAAGAGCCGGGGGTGAAAACTTTTGAACAGATTGAAAATGTGTACTTTTTGCCTAAATATCATATTTTTTCATTTATTACTTCCCTTCAGAGTCTGCAAAAGACAGTTACATGTTTCCCAGAAGACAAAATAATTTACCCTGATCTTCAAATTCAAAAAGTTTTCACCTCCCGGCTCTTAATTCATCACGTTTCCTTCTGGAACATCAGTGAGCATTTGGACCTTCTGTAAGTGTTGCATATGAGCCCCTTAGCTGTCCTCATTGAGAAAAGATGGATCTCAAAATCATACAGACTTTGTTGGAAGGGGTTAAAACACACAAAAATCCTGAAAAAACCAAAGAATTGGTGAGAACTGAAGGATTTTTTCTGAAGAACAAACAAGGGAATCATGAACAACTATCACTAAACAAAAAAACACAGCCATGTATCATTCAGGTAACAGCACAGTATTAGGAATCAGAAGATGTAAACTTTTGAACCGGGTCATTTTTATAAATTCAACTATTATTTTCTCTTGTGGACATCTTTAATTTCTTATTCAGGTCAGTATTAAACAATGACATGCATTTTGTATGATCCCTCTTATTTTGGTAAAATAAATAACATTTTTAATGGTTCTGAAAGGGGGATGCTAACTTTTGACCTCAACTGTATAGAACAGAGTAAACAAAGAGGGTAAAGAGTAGGGTATTAATAAAAAGAAGTGTACCAAATACTGTAAACTCATACAGCGTGATACAAGTACATGGTAGAACTTATTTTGTGATGGTGACTGGCTGACTATACATTGTTCTCTATAGGTCATAGCCTTTTCTTATCATATATTTCCACACCTTAAGGGTTTTCCTAGGGTAGTCTTTAAAGCTTTTACATTGTGAACTGTGAATGTGTTTATTTATCTCAAGCCTCCTAATCTGACCAGCAAAAATAAATTATATTTCAAATGGAGGAATTTTTTATTACTATAATAATCAGTTTTTAGTTAAAGTTAAATTAAATTCATTACCTTCCTGCAGTATACGCTTGTACTCCTTCCCAGTCCTGGGCTTTTTTAAAAAAAGCCTTGACATAATCTCATCCTTTTAGCTGCTAGCTTTACGGTAGCCAGCAGAGCCATGGAGACCAGAGAATAGCTAAAGATGCCCACCTGCATCCAAACATTCACAGAATTTGTGTTCTTAGTGCACCATGTACGCAACAGCCTATAGGCTAATGCTTTAACTGTGCCTGCTGGTGTGGGACAACAAACAGGCTGTTTTTAGAAGGAGATAAGACACAAAAAACCTGCTTCAGTAATCTAAAATAGCGACAGCTCTTTCTATTGTTCACAATGACTGAATCAAATTGCGCAAGACAACATTCTAGCTATGTTAAAGGCTTTACCACTACTAAAAATTAAAGAGGAGGTTGGCAGAGCTTCTTGCTGTCACATCTCGTGGATGAAAAATGCTAATTTTCAGGATGTGAAGGACAATCTTCCTTGTTTGTTTTCATCCATAGCATTTCATGTTTTGAGACTTAGGCGGCATTAACATCCAATCCACAAGGATACAAACAGGAGAAACGGCAGTGTCGCCAGTTGTGCATTTAATTCCCTTCACTGCATAGATAACCCAGAGGGAAACATAAAAAGGCTTTGCCAACTAACAAATGCCTGCAAAATGTCAGCTACGTATTGCAAATTACTGAGCAAACCCTCAGTGGCACCATCTCAGCTAACATAACTGTTTAAGACTGAAATGTCTTTGATGTCTGCTTGGAAATTAGGCATAAACTGAAGAATTAATGGTTATAAACCCCATATAGCTTGGGCTCCCCTGGGTGCATTGCCTCATATGTTGGCCAAATTTCACATGATCTTCTAAAACAGAAACAGTTAGCTTCGACTAATTAATAATTTTCATAATACTAATCAGCTATTCTTTCTGTATTATCAAATTATGAAAACAGTAAAAGTCCAAAATAATTCAAGACATGCCTACATTTGGCTCATATTGTAGGTGATAATTAAATCAATGTTGCACGCCATCTCATACATCATTTATCAGAGAAAAAAAAAAAAAAAGTTTAATTTTAATAAAGAACTGACATGAGTTCCAAGTGAGTCCATTTCTCAATTTTCAGTCTATTTTGGTTTCAGGTAACATTTACATCCGTTTTAATGTTCAGTCTGTCTCTCTCATGGGACTTAACACCCACATTGCTTCAGAGCCGTTTCGCCTACACTATTCTGCCAGTGATTATTTCAAATAACTTCACTCAACTCAATGACTCTGCACAATAATCACTCAGAGAAAGTATAGGCTTGATTAAACAAACCAACAAAATGATGTTCAGAGGTAAGAATATGCAGCGATCTCATGAATCTGATTAACATACTAACATGCTACTCATACAATTTATGCAGTATGTAGTACTGTATGTATACTGTGTGCAACATGCACATTTTCTGCATTATGCAATACGCAACTGATCTACTATAGTCTATGTTCAGTATACAACACAAGCATACTGCATGGAATACTGTAATGCAATATGCTTGACCTGGTCTCCAATTTCCAGTGTGATGAATGAACTAGAAATAAAATCAGCAGTGATTTAAACTCTATTTCAACACATTATTTGGCCAGACTGACAAATGTTAAGACACTTTACACAATATTTAATTATAAATTATATTTTTCAGAATCATAACTGGATGTGATCCTAAGTGATATGGCAACAATGGCGGATTGTTATATGCACAATAGGATACTGCCTACTGTTTAATTTTTTATTTTACACTATGAAAAGTCTGTAAATATAGAGCATTATAATATGCAATAATTTTCTGTGTTGGTTTCCCCCATATTTTTAATTATACACTGCATTATCTTGTGTTTTAGGGTTAAAGGAAACATCCATAATCTTCAGTTTTTCTACAGATTATTTTTTTTTCAATGTACAGTGTGGACTATGCAGTATTTAATAAATGAAACGTTCCTAATCCATTCCAAACACATTATAATTGAAACAGTTACTATAAATACTACAGCAATTTGGGAGTTGGATATTCAGCGCTCCATTTTCTGGATATTCTGGCAAGTGGTTAATGCTTGTATTGGAATCTGACATGTTGAGCATAAGGTTGTGGATCAGATCCTAAGATTACATGCAAGCTCATGTACTTCACATACTTGACTGCTTTGCTATCATTCAGATCTTGCATTTGTTTGTTGATGCTATGAGCAAAACTGACGGTAAAACCTAGAGGGAGGATGTTGAACTGCTTGCATGTAATGCACTGTGATATGGATCAGATTATGGAAGGTTCATTCACTGCTACAAGGGAAAAAACCAAGCTAAATCCAGACCAATGACGCATATTAACTTTTCAGAGCTCTTAACGTGGGGGGAAAGGGTTTACAACTGATTTGTTTGGCGAAGCGACATGCAAACACATTAAAGAGACAAAGAGATAAAGAGACGAGTAATATGCTAAACAGCATAAAGACTCTGGGAGCACTAAGGAGTCTCAGTCTATCTGAGCTGTCCAGATCTAAATTGCTTTGCAAGAGCTGGCAGATCTCACGCCCTTGAAACGCTGTCCTTTCCATGCATATGAAGAAAGAAAACAGGGGGTCGCATCACGCAAGAGAGGGTTTTTGGAGGATCCGGGTGCATGTGTTTATGACCGTGTGTGAGAGAATGGGAATATGGGCCTGGCTGACAGGGCTTGCCCAGCTCCCTTGTGTACAGCTGGGCTGTTTGCTATGTGGATGATAAGCACCACAATGATGGGGGAAGGCAGCCTAGTGCTTCTAATGCATTTTAATAAGGCTCCTGGAAAGACACAGCTCTCAGTCTTTCAGTGGCTTTCTTCTCCGATGAGTCCCTTCAGGATAACCAAGGAGATTCCCTACTCGGCTCCCTGCCCACGACAGAAAACTCTCAGGCTAAAGAGACACAATCATTTCACCTCTTCGATTCTTCTGCCTGACTGCCCGTCCTTTCCGCTTCTCAATAACGTCTCCTGCTAAATTTTTTAATTACCTTGTGACCAAGATCTTTCTGTGGCGATTTTTAATTTTGCTGATGTACATATGATTGAGACTTTTTTCAACTGCATATATAGTAGATGGTGTGCTCTGCATGCACGGTCAACATCCTTGATTGTTTCCAAATAAAGTGTTAAGTACTGATTCAAAGTACTGGCACACATTGCATCCTGATAAAAACCGCCAGGTACCATCAAAATTGACACTGCAACCAATCAAAACGTGTTCTCAGAAATCAAAATCAAAAGAGGTTTCTTGACTGATTATTGCTGTCACTTGTGAGTACTCAAGCTCATCCTTACTTGTGACATGTCAAGTTGGATGAACCAACTTTATTTCAAAGTTCTTTAAATATTGCTGGTGACAGGCCTTCTACAGAGTGCACAAGAATGTCAGAGATAATAAAAAAAACTGTCAGTCCAATGGAAAATAATCATACTGGAATCACAGAATTTAATGTTGATGTTATCGGTACAATTTTTTTTTTTACCTAATCCACATTCATTTTGTGTGTGTGTGCGTGTAAGTGTCTTTAGATACTATAATAACATAAATAAAATTAATAATTTGGCACAAATGTATTTATTGTGTACATAAAATTCTTAACTCTTACATAATGAATAGCTATTGTACTAATACTGTACTAATTTTGCACAATACCAATCCATGTCTTTATATATTTGTCTCTTATGTTTTACAAATCTAGTAGGCTCCAGAATTATATAGGTTCACCTCTTGTTATTACTCTTAATAAGCCGAATGCTGATTGATATAGTAAGCACTGAAGCAGGCAAATGTCTTCAGCATCCCTCTGTTCCTCAGGGACAGATGAAGAATGGGTCTGAAAGAGCTTTTCAGTGGGGGTTACAGGAAACAATGTCACTCTGCCTCCTGGGAGAAGGACTCTACGTAACACTGCAGAGCTGGGTTGAGGACAGCAAAATGACAAAATACTGGAGCAGGAAAAGGACAGGGTGCAAAATAAAAAGCAGGAATATACATAGGAATGAGTTTGCTTATAGAAATTGAGGCTATAGCGTTTTTGAGATTTCTGTTTCAACATAAACAGATGATAAGGAAGAATGACACAAAATACTGTTACCCCTAAATGCTGTGACTGTTGGGCACAATGCATGCAGTGATTTCAATATGAAATGCCACTCGCTATCAGATTTAATGTGAAACGCATCTTTCTTTATCGACAGTGTAAAAAGTGTTGTGTTGCCTTGCAGAACATGATAGTCACTGGTGAAGGGCTTGGGACTCTGCATGTTCTTGAGGTGCCATCAGCCAATCAGTCTAATTCTTCTACTTGTCTTCTTTACCCAGTTCTCATCTGGGGTCCTGCATCAACCTAGCAACTGCTACTGACATAAATGGGACTTTCTTCATGTATTACAGACATTATTAGTGATGTCAACCAAAAAGTCTGAAGACAGAAAAAGTTGCTACAATTTTATTAAAGATGTAATTTAATCTTGACTCTACACTTATCAAACTTATTTTGGCATTTTTAATGAATTACAAGATTATTTATATAGTATGCAGGACTGCCCAATTGTTGTCATATCCCTGGTGAAACAGTGTTTTAGATTAGGTTATGAATTCTCAGAGGACTCAGACCTAGTCTGCAGTTTTGAGAATGACTGGCAGGTACCCTGTCCTTGACAACAACAACAACAACAACAACAACAACAACAACAACAAGGTTGATCTAATGTAACAGTCAGTCAGAAAGCATTTACGTCTGGAGAAACAAAAATAAATAAATAAAAAGTTTTAAAAAAGGCTGGCTTTCTTCCCAGCATTGTTTATACATGTCAAATGCTTATCCAAAATAGTGGTAGCATGACATT
This sequence comes from Labeo catla, assembly GCA_012976165.1. Lineage (NCBI taxonomy): Eukaryota > Metazoa > Chordata > Actinopteri > Cypriniformes > Cyprinidae > Labeo > Labeo catla. Next base: position 746,882 of record VONZ01000325.1, on the reverse strand, counting down.
CAGCGCAGATATGCCCTTTGCATCTAGTTTCTTTAGTTTTATTTCTAATATTACCCATGAAAATAGCCACTCTTTTTAGTGTTCCAGCAATGATGACATGATATAATTAATTTTGGCCTTATGATTCAAGCAGATCTGACTCGTGTGAGTGCAAATAATTCATAGTTCCAATACAAGTACTCAAATAATTAAATAAATGTAATATGATCTATCTATCTGTCTATCTATCTATCTATATACACACATTATATGTGTGCGTGAGTGTGTAAATATATATAGATTACATATATATTCCCATTCAACACAACAGGTAGCAATTCAATACGGTCTTATGCAATATTAATATATGTTTACATATTATTAAATAATCACGTGAACAGTGATTTTAGATATTTAGACTTTAAAGAGTGAATGACCGGTCATCATTTGGTCAGCTTGTCATGACCACTGCTGGTGTAGAAAAAAACTTTTTTTGCATTGACTTTCCCATAACAGACAGATAATAATACATATCAAACCATACAGAAACACAAATGCATTACATACCTGTGGAAAAGGTGAGCCAGGACGAAGTGATGTGAATTCACTGCGGATACACTTTCAACAGCAGCTCCAGCAAACCAGTGCCAATGATCATTTACAACTTTACATCCTACCAACGCAGCATTTCCGGGCCTATTGGGCTAAATACACGATGTGTTCATTCACCATTGTGACTAACTGATCGAGTGTTGGCTTCATTTCATCGTTACGTAGCGCAAATTCGACTCTGTCGCGCGTATTCTGCGAGCATTTACCCAGCTGCTGGAGAAGTCTCCACCCACAGCTATGACCGAGCTCAGACGAGAAAACCTCGCGAGATCTTATCGCCGCTAATCAGTCTGATGCTTACATTCGTGTTATCGCGAGAGCTTCGCAACAATTGACAGCCTCATATAATAACGCACAATAAAACAACACAAATAACTGTAAATTCATGTTCTTGTGTATGCATTTACTTAGGTAACTTAAGAAAAGATTGACTTACGGCATATATTGACTTTAAACTTGTTAAACTTCACATTTGCTTAAGTATATCTTTAAATGTAATTTTTAAGATGAAGATTGGATTTTTGAATATATTGGCTATATATATGACTGATATTAAATAAACACTATTAAACTCTCAGGTGTATCAACCAGCTAACCAAAATAATTAGATGCATATACATTCCATAATGCCACAGTTATTGGCAGTACTGTAGCATATAATTGATATACATTTTTGTCGTGTGAACGCAGATAACAATTATATGACTTGACCTGTCTACTGAGCTTCTTTTAATGACCTAACTGAGAAATTATGTCCGGATTTGCTTTGAAAATGATTCATTTATCTCTCAAAGTCTCTCAGTGAATGAGTTTATCTATTCTCGTCGATTCTAAGCGGTAACACAACACCCTCTAGAGCCCATTTGAGAGACAACAACAATATATTAAAATACGTTCATAAGATCCTGTAAAATTGTATCTTTTAATCATAAAAGTGACTAACCATTGCCTATGTGTGTCATAATATGCTAATGCGACTATCTTATACCTTTTAATAAGCATTCTGCAGTAAACCTTTAAAATGAAGAGCTATTTAAATTCAAAGAGTGTCACTAATGACCAGTAGATGGCAGTCGATAGCTTTAAAAAAATAAGTGGAATGTAAAATAATAATAATAATAATAATAATAATAATAATAAATTCTGAATTTAATACTCCTCGCAGCGTTGAGACAGTGTGTACTATTGTACAATAACCCTTCCTCTTTTCAAGAAACTAATAGTAATGCATTGTATTCATGTGGCACTGACCCGAATCTCTCCCCAGTGAACTGCAGTTTTATTATATCTTTGATATGAGCCATTGCAATTCTGTGTCTCCTGGGTCAAGAACCAAGCTATGGCTGTTCTGCTCTGTAATCAGTATCTATAACTCGATCAAATGTGTCACACTGCTGATTGCTGTTGCAAACGCATGTTTTGTTCTACCATAGTTTCATGAATTATTTATAACTCTGATTCCATATGTAGGGCCTGTTTACTATTTGAATGGATGTGTACTGTTGAAATAAGATGTTGTCTCAATCATGCCTATATATATATACATATATATATATATATATATATATATATATATATATATATATATATATATATATATATATATATATATATACTTTTTTTATTATTATTATTTGTGATGAAGGCTAATAAATCTCACAATTAGAGATTTAAAAGATAACAGAGGATAGGCTACTATAAAAAGCTGAAAGGTTCAGTTGAATCATTTAACCCTGTATAAATTGGGCGCAATTTGCGCATGATTTCATAATCATCTGTTTAGAAAACTACGCCATGTGGAGTAATTTTAATAAAACCTATACACAATAGGGTCGCTTTAAAAATAAAAATAAATACTCCACAATATGAAATCGTTCAGTGACGTACAAGAATGCGGTTGTTTTAATATTAGAAATACACCTAAAACCTAGAAAAGACAACAAGTTTGAAACGAATTATTATTTCCGCACCGTTACAGTTACCACTTGATTGGTCAAATACGTGTCACGTGATATTAAATCGCCTTTTTTTAATGAAATTGAATACATTTTAATTAATAACTTGTTTACTCCCTATTCTTCCGTCGAACGCATGCTGATGTAAGATGTTTCAGCTTTTTTCCCGAAAATAATTTAGATGTATATCCAGTATAATGATTTATTTGTTTGCTTGTTTGTTTCCTGTGTTTTTACGTATGTTTTTAGATTATTATTTGTCTGAATTAAAGCAAAACACCATATAACGTTAGTCAACAATTTACAAAAAAATATTCACAGTCACAAAAATAACCTGCAAAACATATTCTGATATTTCTAGGAAAACTCTAAACAAGGGTTACATCTACAGATTCCTTAGAAATGTGTTTTACAGGATATTTTTGTCGATGTATTAGTGTATCAAGCCCAATCTGTTGAAGTTCGTCTCGCCTGAAAAGTGTTCCACGTCGCTACGGTTATTTCTTCGCTCTCTGTCATCATTTGAGGTTATGGACGCTCTGTATTTCGCATCTCGATGCAAAATTTTAAAATGCGTAGTCTGTCTAGACAAGGGCTGAAGTTACGACCACATAGCGTCCCCTGCTGATGGTATTTTTCGGTGCAGCCCGTCACAATGTGACTCATGTAATGATTCCGTGCAGATCATTGGTTTCAGGGCGGAGAGCGAGAAGCGCTGAGAGTCGCACTTCCACCAGCAGCCTTTACACACAGTGATCAGTACTAACCTCACACACATACACACACACAGGGCTGGACTCACACTCAGCCGGGCCGTACCTCTGCCGTCTTCGGACCTACAGCTGCCGGAGCATTTAGGAGTTTTAAGTGGTTTTAATGTTCGCCGGAGCGAGCGGTAAGTCAAAGCTTTGTGTGATAGTGCGTTAGAATGCTAACACGGTTAGCCGGTTAGCATCTGGTTAGGGCACAATAAACGTGCGGTAAACAACATCCATTAGTCTGGATGTGATGTGACAGCTCTATGCATGCTCTGTTGGGGCTCATGATGCTGGATTGGCCTTGGTCCTGTGTATCCGATCATCACGGTCTGCGTTAGGAACGTACAGCCAGCTAGCTATTATTTATATCCTCTTCCTCTCTATGGATGTATGGAGCTCATAAGGAGCTTATGGGCCAGATCAGGCCTGGCATGCATGAGTATATCAGGTCTGCCTTCACATGATGTGTCCATGATCATCACCAGACATGGATGCTTTTCTCTCTTTGCACATGTGGTTTTGTTAGCATTGATGCTAGGAGAATGTTTCATGATGGTGGACTTGAACTATTCTGGTTTATAGAACAAGCTTGGTTACTTGCATCACATCAAGAAGCTGGATGTGGTTTTGCAGGCTTGCTTCTGACGAGAGTGTGTGTCTTGGTAGCTGTGGTTTTTTCTCTCAGTATTAAAGGTTGTGATCACATTACTGATCCATTGCAGCTTGCCTGTGTTTGTAGGTTTCTTTTTGTCCATCAGATTTATGAACATGAAAAGACTGCATTTCAAAAGATTTGATGGTTTCTTGGGAGTCTTAAAGTCTTCACTTATAGGTTTAATTCTTCATCAGTCCTTCTCGTACTCAATTGCAGAGGCTAGGAAGAGTTCAGAAGATCAGGTTCTGTTCCCTGAAGCCTAGTGTTGTAGCCTGATCAATATATCTCATGTCACACCAGTATGTGTTAAGGTGTGGAACACGTTCATTCAGCTTAGTGTACTGTAATCATGTTACACAACCTGAAAGGTAAAACTAGGCCTATAACTGCTGGCCATATGATTGTGTGCGCAGTTGTCAGGGTTGTCTCGTAATTTGTGACTGGAATGTGATATTAATATGTAGGACATGACCATCCCTTTTTTCTAGTGATGTAAAACAGAGAACAATTTAAGTACTTTAACCCTACAAAGCCGACTGCGCAATATTTGACACATGCAAGGCCTCTAAATTATCAACATGATGAAAACTTTGAAGGCAAACCTGTTTTATACAATCTTCTACTTCCCTCCGATTGATAGTTCATACATTTTTAAAAAATAAAATTCTGAAAAGGTTTATCTTCAGATTACGTTACCCATGTCTTTTTGCTGGGAAGTCTTTTATGTTTTTATAAAGTATGCTGATTATCTGTACTTTTTTTTTTTAGAAAAATTGTTTTAAAAAATGTATCAAATGTGATACAACAGGCAATGAGGAATGTGTGTTTTTACATTTCTCAATAATAATTGTATATTGCGTTATATTTTTTTGCTCCTAACATTTAAAACTACAGAGCTTTGAGCAAGTATTTACATATCCGCTACTAAGACTTTATTGTGAGATATATAACGACATCTGATATTTCAATGCTTTTTTTTTTTTCTTGTAAGTTGTGTGTTGTACTGTTAAAGATCCTATTGATTTAAATTACAACTAGCTAACAGATATCTTAATTTATGGCAATATAAATAACATCTGCACAAAATTGCATATTTTAAAAATAAAATCGAGGTGAGCTTGAGTATGAACTACATGCTCTTACATATATTATATGAGTCATAAAAGTCTAAAATATCAAACTTCAATAAACTGTTACATAAAAAAAAAAAAACCTAAATAATTTTGTGTGGGTTAGGGTTATGGTCAGGCTTTACAGAGTTAACTTTGCTGATCTCACCTGTGTAAAGACAGTGAATGCAATATTACACAATCAGTTACAGTACATTCCTGGCAATGAACAATCATTCACTGGCAGATTGTTGGCTGATATCCTTTATCGAGAACTCCACCAAAAAGGTGGAGCTGTGTAATTGTGAAAAAACTATAAATGTATTCTGATTTCAGTGTTTTGGCATTAACGGTAGGGGTTTACTATGCTGCTGGGGTCATTTGAATCCATTACGACTGTGTGGTATTAGACATTATTGCGGGATATGATTTATTTAGGCCTTGCTGTAGGCTGCTCAATAGGCAAACTGAAATCTGAAACGTTACTTGTGCTAATGTCCCACTTTGCTTATGTATAACAGGGTTTGAAGCATCTGGGCCCCCTTGTTTGGAAGACATCCAGATTTGATAAATGCATACTAATATTATCCTTAGAAATTCTAACCACTCCAATGTGGGCTTTGGTATTAATATCAGTAATAATCAGCTGTTTACGATGACGCTATAATCACTAGTGCAGGGGGCTGAACAATGATACAAATCCTTGCTCCTCTTAAACCATAACAAGCTCTGCTTTATGAAAAGAGAAGGACATTTCTTTCAGCTGAACAAAGCTGGTGTAGTGGCCTGTAGTGTTCATTGCCAATGAACCAAGCTATTATTCATGTACAATGAAAGCACTATAGACAATTAATGGACCTTGCAGGCTAATTAATGTTTTTTGCTAAGGCAAGCATGCTGCTGCTTCTCATACTTGGGTTAGGGATCTGAACGAACCCTTAACATTAGGAAATAAATATATAGTTCACCCATTTGGTCATAATTTTCCCACCCTGACTTTTCATTTTTGGGTGGAAAATCCCTTTAAATTTTGTTCACTTTTTGTAGCCCATTTTTGCACATTTCCTATATGGAAACACCTGAACAAAATTAGGTGATATATTGTTTTCTAATGATGATACTGATTGCTTTGTTTAGGTGTATAGCTGAGTTGATAAGCTGATTTTATGTTTTGTTTTGTTTTTTAAGTTGCAAAAGTTGCATGAGTTGTTCTGTTCTTGTTTGCTTTCACAACATACTATTAGCATTACAACTTCATTAAATGCTACCTGTCTAGCTTTTCAGTAACACCTCTCATGTAATCACGAATAGCTTTTACGCAATAAATGTAATAATGTATGTAAACAACACATTAAAATGTTAACTTAATTTCCCTAATTTCTTGTTGTGGTGTTTAGTGCAATTCTGGTGGTAACCAGATGGAATTTATTGGTGCTACCAATACATTTAAGAATGCATGACTGATGGAATGGAAAACTATGAATATTGGTTAAGAATGTTAAGACTCTTTTGACTTGGGCCAGCAGCACACTAGTAACACCAATGTGCTAAAAAGCACATTGTCAATGCAAGAACCTCTCAAATTTCCTTCAGAAAAAGTTAAATGCAGTACTGTATAATAAACAAAAATTGTGTATGTGTTTTAGCAACCTAGCTCAATTTATATTTTATTTATTTTAAATTTATATTTATTATATTTGATTTTTGGAGAAATAGAGAATAAGTAGTATGGTATAAACATGTGAAAGTCATGGCAGTTTTCATGGCAGTCATCTCCAGTACTGGCCTGAGGTTAATGCCACTAAAATTGAATCAGCCCTTTTAGGAGGCAGCCTCTCTTCTGGAGCACCAGCTTGCTTGCCAGACTTGTGGCTTTTATTTTTTTCACTAACGAGAGGAAATCAATACAAATCTATGATGCTCCATGTTGAAGGCTTGTGGCAGTGGAACCACTCTGTGGCTTGGCATGATGGAAGTACTCTGATATTCAGTGAAATCTGCGATGGTGCTGTATAAACATTTGAATCCTTTATTATTGCAACTAGAATAAAGAGTTCAAATGGTCTATTAAACCAGGGTAAAACACATGTTGCTCTCTGGAATGCTTGATTCGGTGTGACCTTTATACAGTTTAACAAGCATGACTAGTTAACTTTACGTTCCTTACGTAACATATTATTGACAAAGTCTTTATTTGAAAAATAAAAAACTTTACTTTTATTACTAAAAAAAGTGTCTTGAGCAGCTACCATTAAAGGCCTGTATGAAAATGAAGACGTTTTTAAAGTTTAGCCCTGTGCTAAAATTGATTCATGTAACTGCACTGGTCAAACCATTGGGTGACACAGAGCTTTAAGGTCTTCATTGCGACGTCAGCGTGCAAGATTACAAACGTTATAAAACGATACTTGTGGCTGTTATCAATTTATGACTCTTTGTTTTCTTAAGATAATTTTTGTACTTGTGTATCTCTGATTAACAGAAACCTGCCATCATGGGATTGCCGTTACCAGCCAATGTGCTGAAGTGAGCTGGATTTTCCCTCCGGTTTAAGCCCCACCCTCCCCCAGGGGCCACTCCCCCCTCCATCCCACCGGAGGACCAGCAGTCATGGCGGGAATAAAGCGCGGGTACGACGGAAAGATCGCTGGACTATATGACCTGGACAAGACGCTTGGCCGTGGCCATTTCGCCGTGGTCAAACTAGCCCGTCATGTCTTCACCGGCGAAAAAGTGGCAGTGAAGGTAATTGACAAGACCAAGCTCGACACGGTCGCAACCGGTCATCTGTTCCAGGAGGTCCGCTGTATGAAACTGGTCCAGCACCCCAACATCGTTCGGCTCTACGAGGTCATTGACACCCAAACCAAACTCTACCTGATTTTAGAGCTCGGCGATGGTGGTGACATGTTTGATTACATCATGAAGCATGAGGAGGGACTGAATGAGGAGCTGGCAAAGAAATATTTTGCCCAGATCGTGCACGCCATCTCGTACTGTCACCGGTTGCATGTGGTTCATCGCGACCTGAAGCCGGAGAATGTGGTGTTCTTTGAGAAACAGGGCCTGGTCAAGCTCACCGACTTTGGCTTCAGTAATAAGTTTCAGCCGGGAAAGAAACTGACCACCAGCTGTGGCTCGCTGGCTTATTCTGCCCCTGAGATCCTGCTGGGAGATGAGTATGATGCACCTGCTGTGGGTAAGTGTGTTTGCAACTCTGGATAGTAAGTCAGCTCAGTAATTCTGACTCCAAACTTCAAAACAAATAAATGCCTATGGCATTTATCCAAGCACAGTTTATCGAAATTTTAGGATTACACAGATTTTGTGGATGTTATTTATCACAAATAAAAAAATTCTTCTAAACAATAGTAATATATGTCTTCAAGTTAAACCAAACTTTTATTTTGACGGGTTGCCGTGAATGCCTTTACATTTCGGGGTGTATATGTGACCCTGGATCACAAAACCAGTCATAAGGGTCATTTTTTCAAAATTGAGATTTATACATCATATGAAAGCTGGACAATTAAGTTTTTCATTGATGTATAGTTTGTTAGGATATGACAATATTTGGCTGATATACAACTATTTAAAAATCAGGAATCTGAGGGTGCAAAAAAAATCTAAATATTGAGAAAATTGCCTTTAAAGTTCTTCAAATAATGTTCTTAACAATGTATATGACTAATCAAAAATTAAGTTTCCATACATTTACAGTAGGAGTTTTACAAAATATCTTCATGGAACATGATCTTTACTTAATTTCCTAATGATTTTTGGCATAAAAGAAAAATCAATAATTTTGACCCATACAGTGTATTTTTGGCTATTGCTACAAATAAACCCCAGCGACTTAAGACTGGTTTTGTGGTCCAGGGTCACATATGATATGACAATAGTTTCTCAAAGAAATGGTAAAATGCTCATAAAGAAACTTCAGAGCAGTTCTGGAAATGTTGTTCATGTATTTATGTCCTTATTTAGTGAGACGACAGACACTGAAATCACCGCAAACTAGGGGTAGGGGTAGACAAATATGTGTTTTTCAGGGCCGATGCCGTTACCGATTATTACAGATCAAGTAGACCGATAACCGATATTTTGAACCGGTACAGTGTAAAAAGTTATGTCAAAAATAAGAATAACAAGGGCTCTGACAAAAACTGCCGTCCCTGGGGTTAATTGAGTGTAGAACTCCAACACTGCACTTCTGTCTACCTCTGTGCATCCATCTACAATAAGGGTAATATAAAGAGAGAGTTAAAAGTGGGGTCACTGCATCCCTGCTGACTGTATGCTTCATGATTAAGCCTATGAACACTGTACTACAGCTAAACAGCTTGGGGAAATGTAAGTATTTGGCTTCAATGATTTACATGTTAGAAATGTATGTGTAATACCTTTACCTCTCGTAATTCCTCATTAATTTTTTTCTGATGACTAAAACATAAGTGCAAATGAAGGCATAAAACAATTTCATTTATCTTTTAATCAAATGAGAGTTAAACTCTTTATTTTTGACAAACAAAGGGGTTTACTATTAAAATTGATGATTGTTCTTTTAAACAAAATTGTAATAATTGTTGTTGTAGTAGTAGTATTGCGTATATTCTACTGCACCACAGTAATATATCTCTGACAATTTAAGCTAAACAGAACTTATATTTTGACGGGTTGCCATGAGGACCTTTTGAGTTTCTGTAGTCTATTATATGATATGACGCTAGATTTACTCATATAATACGGTCAAATGCTCATGAAGTGACCATCAGAGTAGATCTGGAGATGTTGTTCATGTATTTATGTCCTCATTTAGTGAGACAACAGACGCAAGCATCATCACAAGCTTCCGTATGTCTATAAACAAAACACTGCGTCTGTTCCATTCACATTCACAGAGACACACAGAGCATGCAGGATTCATATTTAAATGGTAATTTTGCAGCTTTATATTTACAAACCCTAGTCCATATCACAACTCAATTTAGTCAATTTAGTAATTTAAGAGTACTACTGCTGAGCTACTTTTGCTTAATCCAAACTTTGACAAACTCTGTGACATTCCATGTTATACAGTAAATTCTATTTATGACTGGATTCCGTGATTCTGTCTGCTTTTTCTTATTAAATCAGATAATATTGAGGTGTTTTGCAACTTCAGTGTGTCGTTAGTGGATTGAGATTTATTGCAACTTTAGCAATGTCTGCTGCTGCCTTAACTTTAAGAGACAACTGATGCGTGAGTGTTCACTGAAGCCTCCGGTTAGCAAGCGTTTTCGGTGTGAGAGAGTGTTCCATGTTGATTGGTCGGATTCGTGACTCTCAACAAATCAGATTGGCGGTGGGTGGAGATTGCTCTCGGACACAGAGTGGTGAGTTCCGACAGGCTGCATCAGCATCAGAGCCAAATAGTTCAAAATTAAATTATTTTATCTGTGAATTGGCTTTGAAAATGACCGATAATCATAAAAATGCCTAATATCGGCGCCGATAATCGGTCGACCCCTACCGCAAATGTCACGCACGCTTTAGTCTGTGTGTAGTTAACAAAACTGAGTGTCTGTGGCATTCACACACACGGAGATACGCAGAACATGAACGATTCATATTTAAATAGTTTTTTTGCTTAATATTTAGAGATACTAGTCCATATCACCATTTGATTTAAGTGTAATGACCGACTTTTGATTAATTCATCCAAACTTTGACAAATTCCCTTACATTCTGCATTATACAGTAAATTCCGGTTTTATGTCTGGATTCGGCGATTCCGTCCGCATTTTCCACATGGCGGAAATCATAGGGCCTTTTGCTTCTACAATTGCCATAGATAATTTACCAGCTATGGTTCCTCATTGTTTACAGGCGACTTCTAAACAAAAATGGAATAAAAATGGAGTGTTAGTGTTTCTACAATACATACATTTGCCGTATGGTAAACTGTCCCATTACGGACAGGACTGATCAGTGGTTTGACAGCAGCTTCATTTATTGATTTATTGAATATCTGGTACTTTAAGGCGTCTCCATACTGCTGCCAAAAACACAGTTTAACCTCTTCATCAGAAAACATGTCAGAACAACCCCCTTAACCCTAGATACTCCAAATGTGGTTCTTCTTGTCAGTTATGAAGGGGAACCGTCATTTGAGCTTCAAGTTATGGATCATTAGGCCATGGATTCCTGAAGTGCGTTGGCGGATTCCTTTCATCATTGCCATGCTAGCTCCTCAAGATAATGAACACAAGCGTGCAAGTTGATGCAGGCTGGGAACTAACCTTTTCAAGGCTAAGAGGTGGTAGAGGCGTTAGGCATGTCGAGACATGCAAAGCTTCAATCCATTGACTGGCCAATACAGGGCGATAAAGGAGAGAGTCCTTTCTAAGCGTCTTTCAAAAGCATCTCGTACATTTTTTTTTTTTGATCCATCAACTCATTAGCCCCTTTCACACATACAGTCTTTACTGTTTAATTACCGTTAAGAGATCATGTGTGAACAGGACTTTTTCAAAAATTCCAGGAAATTTGTTCTGGAAATGTACCGGTATTAGAAGTTGTGACATTACCAGCAAATTATCGGTAATGTGCTCTGTGTGAACACAGAATGAGATTACTGGTATAAGCACGTACGAGATGACACATTTACTCTGTGCTGTGTAGTTCATTTTGAAGTCATCTAATACGATGTCTCTAGGCCAAAAGTAGCTGCATGAATGTGAACGTTTGACACAAAAATGAAAGCATCAACAAAAACACTGACCGCGTATACCCCTCCATGTTTACAAATGATGTCACAGAACTTGCCGGTATTTTAAAACTGATGTATGAATGGTGCTTTACCAGTAAAAGACGGAACGTCGTTGCCTGTGTGAACAGTGCATTTTTGTTTTTACCTGTAAAGTCGTTTTTTTTTTTTTTATTATTATTTTACTGCAATTTACTGATATTACCCTGTTTAATGAATTACTGCAGAATTACTGTGATCATGATGAACAATACACAACCACTTTTAACAAAGTAAAATACTGTAATGTTAGAATACAAATCATTTATTGTCCAATATCGACACGATTTTTAACATAAGATGTATTTTTTTTTTAAATACCTAATTATTTCTTTTTTCTCATGCTCGTTACTCCTATTGTTCATTTTCATGTATCTTCAACACTCACTCACTTGGAACAAATAAAAAATAAAATGAATAAATTAATAATGATTTTGCAGTAATAGAAACAAATCTAATATCATATATGGTGTAGAGTTATCCCAGCACACTAGCACAGATAGCATGTTTATACCGTATTGATACTGTATCTCTGTACACATTTGTATGGTAACTAGCTGTCACAACACTGCAGTTGTTGAGGCATCGTCTTTGGTTAATTGTATTTCCAGCCCTTATACAGGCAGGTGGTGGGACAGTTAATCCGCTCCTTGTTTGAGCTGAGCTTCCCTGCTGGAGCCCTGATTAAACACTCTTTATTGACACTGTCAGTGTGATCAAATAGACATTGTGCTCTGATGCCAGTGGGTTCCCTGCTGAGGTGATTTCTGGTTTCGCTTCCTAATCGATAATAATTTGTCCAGTGTTTGGCTGGGAACCTGTTTAATACCTCTTCGTGCTCTTGTAGAACAGAGACAGGCAGTGTAGACAGGTATATTTTGAACCCTAGCTCTCAGCTCTGCATGTAATTCTGTTTGTTGAGCTGTATTTTTACCAAGATTACAAGAATATATACAGTTGGAGTCAAAAGTTTACATACACCTTGCAGAATCTGCAAAATCTGAATTTTACCAAAATAAGAGGAATCGTAGAAAATGCATGTTATTTTTTATTTAGTACTGACTGAGATGTTTCACATAAAAGACATTTACACACAGTCCACAAGAGAAAATAATAGTTCAATTTATTAAAATGACCCTGTTTAAAAGTCCCACAAGTTCTGTGTTTTTTCAGCATTTTTTGTGTATTTGAACCCTTTCCAACAATGACTGAAAGTTTTCACCCTCCCGGCTCTTAATGCATCATATTTCCTTCTGGACCATCAGTGAGTGTTTGAACCTTCTGTAATAGTTGCACATGAGTCCCTCAGTTGTCCTCAGTGTGAAAAGAAGGATCTCAAAATCATACAGTTATTGTTGGAAAGGGCTGAAATACACAAAAATGATGAAAAACTGCAGAATTTGTGGGATTTGAAAGATTTTTTTTTTAAAGAACAGCAGACACTTTTCAAGACAAGGGACTCATCAACAACTACCACTAAACAAAAAACACAGCTGTGGATCAGGTAACAACACAGTATTAAGAACCAAGCTTATGTAAGCTTTTGAACAGGGTAATTTATAAATTCAACTATTTCTTTCTGTGGACAGTATGTAAATGTCTTCTATAAGAAATATCTTATTCAGGTCAGTACTAAATAAAATAAAAAAAAAATCCCTCTTATTTTGGTGAAATACTTAACATTTTGCAGGTTCTGCAAGGTGTATGTAAACTTTTGACTTCAACTGTATATACTGTATGATACATACATATTGCTCATTTTGCAGTCACTTTTGCAAAGAGAAATATGGAATATGCACAAACTTAATGGATGCAGAGTTTTCTGCAGTAATTGAAAGACATGCCAAGATGTCCTAACCTTGGCTTCTCTATCATCATTAAAATTATGAGCAGTGTGATTCCTTTCAAAATAATTAATTTCCAGAGTTTATTTGGAGACTCTGGAAAGGGGCCTTAATACAGTTTTGTTAGAAATTAATATTAGACAGATACACCTTATCGTTCCTTTTTATATAGTAGAACTCTAAACATAAACCACGCGAGCTGTATGTGTAATCTTGTGATATAACATTAATGGATTATGGATAGCTATATTCATTGGAACACTTTTCACACTCCTGTATCACTGTCATTTGTCCTTGAATCAGACTACAACTAGTTAGATGCTTGACTGTCCTGACCCATCCTTAATTTATTGAAATTACGTTTTTACCTTGACGTTGACATTTTTAAGCCTTGTACTATAATAAAAAATGAATGAGCTTTTACACTAAAGAGAAAATTTCCGTAATTTGAAATGATGGCAGTTCTGAATGGAATCTGACTTTTCCAATTCAGTTAGTTGACTGATAGTGTGATGCTTGATGATACCTGATTTGAAAGACTGATGAAAATGTTGATATACCTATACCTCATACCTTGACATGTTTGTTCATGTTGGTTTCTTCAGATGTCACTTCTTAACTCTTCACTTGGAGTCAAGTCTAAGTTAACGCATTTACACCTGAACAAGTCTTTTGTCAGGGATACCATGCACAACAGGATTTGAAAAAGTTTCCCACGGTCATTGAAAACCTGTATAATTTTTAAAATTATGTAATTCAATCATGGAATTTAATATAGTTGTGGACATTCAAATTTTATTTTACTCTTTGCAAATACTCTCTAAGTTAAATGCTATTTATTTATTCATTTATTTTAATTCTGGTTTAATTAAAGGAGAAGTCCACTTCCAAAACAAAGATTCACATATAATGTACTCATTATATGTGGAAGTTCAAAATCGGGGCACCATATCAGTCCATTATATGGAGAAACATGAAATGTTTTCCTCCAAAACATAATTTCTTTACGACTGAAGAAAGAAAGACACAAACATCTTGGATGGCAAGGGAGTGACTAAATTATATGTGAATCTTTGTTTTGGAAGTCGGCTTCTACTTTAATACTCTTAATGAAATAAAAAACAATCAGTATCCTATGCATTGTGTGCAAAAATTGTTTGCAGATTTCCTGTTGTTTATCTGTACAGTGTGTGAACAGGCCTTTACTGGATTGATGCTAAAAATAGACTTTAATATTTGTCTAGCTCTGTCTGTGTTTAGCTAGTTTTTAAATCAGCAGCCTCAGAGACAGACTTTGTGATTATTAGACTAGCATGCATTTATTTTTATTTGAGTTTGTGTAATCACAGGGCTTTTATACCAGGTGACATACCTGCCTCTGACAAACAAATCAGAGCTTCTGTTTTAAATATTGGCCTTGTTTCAAATTAAACGAGATCACTGAAGTAGCAAGCAGCACATGGAAAATCTTAAATAGGGATATTAATTAAATAGTGTCCTTATTAAGTGATGGCAGAATAGTGGCTTCTTTGCATCAACATTATGTCCTTGTTATTTATAGCGAAGCTTAAATTTTCCATGTTTTTCTTTAAGCTCTGTAGTGTTGACTTTGGTTCGATTTGTTGTATGATAATCTAAACACAGGAAACACAAGCTGAATTCCAGGACTGTGAACACTGATGTCTGTAAATTCAGTCTTGACTGTGGTTGGTTGGTTTACTGGCTCCAGTAGAGTTTGCAAGGCTTTTGGTTTGTTGTAAACCTTACATTCCTGCATTGTTCTGCCTTGAAATCAAACTTTATCAACAAAACTGTATTGACTAGATATTTTTTTGAAGCATTTAAAAATGTCTCCATTTTGCATGCTCAAAATTTACTGTCACATTTGAACAGCTTGTAGTGGCCTCATATGTGATGTTTCTTTAATATAGCTGCATCTATCTGTCCATTCAGTCATCTGAAACCATCACCAAAGGCAAACGTGTACATACTGCGGGAAACACACACACACACACACACACATAAAGACTGATGGCTGAATTGCAGTTTGTGTGTGTGAATGTTCTCAGCTTTCTTCCACACTTCCAGCAGAGTCCCTCAGCTCAAGTCGACAGCTCAGGTTCACCTCTTAGAGCGTCTCACGCCTGCTATAAATTACTTTATCTGAAGTTAACTTTCATCAGAGCATCATGAAATGGCACGTACGCTGTAGTATTCCATTTTTTGTTAATGATTTTTAGACTAATGTTTAACAAAACGCAATATTTAAAGACATTTAAAATTAAACAAATTTTTACTCCCACGTCATGCCACAATATATTTAGTAAGATCTATAAGATCTGTATACGTATATAATTTGCATAGCTGGATGGCTTAAAATGTCTTTTCAATATAACCATCATGACAAAGTATGTTAAAAAGGGAAGTTTACTTCCAGAACAGAAATTTGATGTTCGCGTCTTTCTTTCTGCAGTCGATAAGAAATTGTTTCTTGAGGGGAAAAAAAAATTCAGGAATTATCTCCATATAATGGACTTCAGTGGTGCCCCAAAGCTTGATCTTCCAAAATGCAGTTTAAATACAGCTTCAAATGGTTCTAAACGATCCCAGTCGAGGAAGAATGGTCTTATCTAGCAAAATGATCAGTAATTTTTGAAACAAATTGACAATTTATATACTTTTTAACCTCAAATGCTCATCTTATGTAAGTCTGCGTGATCTCTGTTTTTTTTCTGGTTCAATACGGTCAATACAGTTAGGGTATGTCGAAAAACTCCCATCTCGTTTTCTTCCCCAACTTCACAATCATCCTAAATTGCTGCAGAAGTCCTGATCCAGTGTTTACAAAGTGAACATGGAAAGAATATCAAACGGCCTTTACATGAAAAAAGGTTAAACAACGATATAGGATGACTTTGACGTTGAAGAAGAAAACGAGACGGGAGTTTTTCGACATACCCTAACTGTATTGACCCGGATTACACAGACTACGCATGCACATCGCGGAGACAAGACAAGACGAGCTTTTGAGGTTAAAAAGTACGTAAACTGTAAATTTGTTTTGAAAATGACAGATCGTTACGCTAGATAAGACCCTTCTTCCTCAGCTGGAATCATTTAGAGCCTTTTGAAGCTGCATTGAAACTGCATTTTGGAAGTTCAAACTTGGGGGCTTCATTGAAGTCCACTATATGGAGAACATTCCTGAAATGTTTTCCCCAAGAAACGTAATTTCTTAGGGACTGAAGTGAACGTCTCCCTTAGTACATTATTGTGGTATTTGTACCATGTATGACCTAGTAACAATACTAGTCTTGCTACAGTATAGGGAGTTTAAAGTACTGACATTTGATCTACTGTCTGAATGACAGGTGCCTGCATTCGAGCAATCGGCACGTGCTTCATGGAGCCCGCACGTACCTTAAGGCATGCTGCTGTGCGTGTGAACAGTCAAATGCAAGTTCCCATCCTAGTGTGGTATTGATGTAAACAGTCAAAACTAATTGCTGCATTAGGCCTTGCCAGTGCATTAGGCTAATAGACCTGCCTGCTGCTCTTTATTATGTCATTAATATTAATAAAGCACTGATATTGGCCAGAAGAAAATATAACCACTCACTGCTTTTAATTTATTTCTTCATTACTGACTGTTTGCTTGAATAATGATTGGGAACATTTTGGAACATTGTTTAGTTTAGTAATGCTTTAAGGCTATGTGTGCCATTGTTTTCATTTGTTTAGACTGATATTAAGCTATTTAAATAAACAAGTGTGATTAGTAGTGTATATGGTTTTTGGTGTAGTATTGAAATTGATATCTAGAGCATGACATGTTTGCTGCTGTTATTATCGACTAATGAAATGCTTGTATCAAAACATCCCTAAGCACTGGAATGAAACTGTCTAAAATGAACAAAGTAAAGAGTGGATAGTGCAGTGGACAATTCCTTTGGGCTTGGCTGCTAAAGGATTGGATAATAGAAACTTAGACAGTCTGAAGCATAGTGTCACTTAAAATTTTTCAGAAATATAGAAAAATTAATGGTTTTCCACAAACTTGTCAGAACACCCTGAGGCAAGATGGACTTATGTTAATACTGTTTAAAAATTTGGGGTCAGTACGATATATACCTTATTCAACAAAGATGCGTTGAATTGATGCATTAAAGTGACAGTAAAACCATTTACGCAGATTTTCAATTTCAATGCTATTCTTTTGCACCAAAATAATAAGCAACTCAGCTGTTTTCAAAATTGATATAAATAATTCTTCTTAAGCACCAAATCAGTATATTGAATGATTTCTAAAGAATCATGTGACACTGACTAGATTAAAGGGATAGTTTACCCAAAAAATTCTGACCCTCATTTCGTTCCAAAGTTGTAAGAGCTTCGCTCATCTTCGGAACACAAATTAAGATATTTTTCAGGAAATCCAAGAGCTTTCTGTCCCTAAATAGGCATCAACACAACTACCATGTTCAAGGACCAGAAAGGTTGAAGTACATCGTTAAAATAGTCCATGTGACATCAGTGGTTCAACTTTAATTTTATGAGGCTACAAGAACTATTACATACTTTTTGTATGCAAAGAAAACAATAACGACTTTAATTGAACAATTTCTTCTCTTCCGTGTCAGTCTTGGACACACATTTACAACAGTACCACAACGCATGTGTGTACATTCCTCTACTTGCGAACAAGGTTTGGTGCATCCAGGTTCTACGTCAGAATGCTGGCTCTGCAGCACCACACACATACGTCATGGTACTCTTGTGAACATGCATCGAAGACTGACACAGAAGAGACGAAATTGTTGAGTAAAGTACAAAAATATTCTTGTAGCTTTATAAAATTTAGGTTGAACCACTGACGTCACATGGACTGTTTTAACAATGTCCTTACTACCTTTCTGGGCCTTGAACATGGTAGTTGCGTTTCTGTCTATGCAGGGTTAGAAAGCTCTGGGATTTCATCAAAAATATCTTAATTTGTGTTCCAAAGATGAACGAAGATCTTAGGGGTAGGGCTGCATGATTAATCGAATGTGATTTCCATGCACATTTTGTCAGTAAAGCCTGTTCTGTAATCATCAGTAACTCTCCAACACCTGCTTTCAGATGGAGCAGCATTTACTACACAGAGCCGTAGTTTACTGATAGGTTATGCAAATCGAAAGAAATTGTTCGCGATAATGACAGCTTTTTGCGTAGCTTCTCCGTTAACTTCGGCTCTGTGTAGTACATCTGAAAGCATGTGAAAATACCACATTTAATAACATGTTTTTACTCCAAACTCGCTTCATAACATACAATTCTCCGGCATTGACTCGTTCGTTAAACTGAACATCTAATCAGAATTCTTACTTGCGCCGACAGCCCTGACGCCCCCGACGCTGATTCAGCATGTTGCATCGGGCAAACTCCCGCCAACGTGAGCTCGACGAGAACTGAGAACAAACAGACGCTGCCTGACAGCCAACTGCCGGCCTTAGAAACCGTCTTTCGAATACATTTTAAAAATATTACCAACTTAAAATTTTTTGAAAGCCAGTATGTATATAGATGTAAAAAGAAAGATTCCTGCTCTAACCAATTCTTACCACTGACTAATGTCAGCAGGATGTCAGCTCTGACTAGCCTATGGTGTCTTTTTGTGAGTGTGGTAGCCCTGCACCAGCATTGGGATAGGCTAGTTAACAGTGGACGACTCTTTATGCATGTGTGTTAGAAGGGGAAATGATGCATACTTTCTGTCAGAGCAGCATGCTGCTCCTCTATGGGCCGCTCTGAAGCTGGTTACTGGAGAAGAGAACCGTTGCGGTGAGCTCACCAGAGAAAGTTGCCAAGTGACTAATCCCCAATCACTAATTAAAGCACCAGCAAGGCACATATGCTGCTTGCATGCTTACGTGAGTCCCGTCACTTCTGCTGCACTGGCACCACAACGAGGGGACGGCAGTGAGGTGTATCTTCTACCCTCCTCCTCGTCTCCTCCCATGTCTATCTCTTCTATGCTGTGCAATGCTGAAGCTCTGGATTACAGAGGGAGGGAGAGGGAGCAGAACACTAATGTGAGAGATGGATGATGCAGGCTATTAAAGGAAATGGAGGAACTATGTTTAGAGTGGCGTCTTTTCCTGATTTTTGCCTGAGACAGGTGTACAATGTGAAGTCCACCCGGAGGGCCATTAATCCAGGCCGCTGGTTGCTATGGTAACACCTGCTGCCGCTGTTGAACCAGGTGTGTCCGACACTCTTGAGGTTTTCCAGAGACGTGTGCTCCCCGTTCAGATCGCCCATCAGACCTGACACCGGGACAGAAGAAAAAGTCTCCAGGTGCAGGGTTACTGATGCGTCCCACTCTTTCAGGGCTGAACAGGAGTTGTGTTTTTTTTTTTTTTTTTGTTTTGTTTTTTTTTTCTTCAACCAGATTTGCACTTGCCCTGCCAGTCATTACAAATGTAAATTAATAAACAATTTAAAAAATAATAATAATAAATAAATACACAATTAAATATAAATGCATATATCAATACATTAAAATATTTTACTTTAATAATAACTTATTTAATAAATACTTGTTTATAAAAAGGAAAATATTTTTTTCTTTATAGTAGTTTATTATTATTTGGGAATTACTAGTATTTTGCAGCGTTCTGTTGATGCCAGTTGTTTCCTTCATCGCTCACATCAAGATTGGTTTCCCTGATGGTGCTTTTCATATGAAATGTTTTGGTTCATCTGTTTTTTTCTGAACTCTAAGGACTCGGTTAATTTCAAGCAACATCAGCTGGTGTCTAGTTGCGTGAGCTGAGAACATTATTAATGTCTAAAAATAAAACTGACTGGCCTTCCCCAGTTGGTATTCTCTGATGTCGCAGGTGTCTGTGCAGTGATTTGGCACTTCATATGTTGTTTGTGTGCATGTTTTTGCACGCAACTTCCTTGTTCACTAACACACACCTCTCTTCTTAGACAGTGAGTCTTTTCTGTAGCTGCCTGACCTTTGTTTTAATAGGACTCTTTATTCTGTGTAAACACAGAAAGAGTGCACACAGTGGTCAGGAGTATTGGGACAAATGAAGGCAAAGCATTTCTTTTCCTCGTGAACCTACTACCCTCAAACACGGATGTGCTACAAATCTGTATCTTTCAGTTCCTGCTGAAAGTTAGAGAACACAGATGCCACAAACATACAAAAACCCTCAGGCCCTGCCATGAAACTTAAATAGTCCTCATTGTTTCGGTTCTCTTGGGTTAGTGATCACAGGATGTTATTAGACCAGTGAATGGCTTTGGTGTGAAAAATGAAAAATACAAGACCTTTGTTAAAGAAATAAGAACGGTTGTCGTTTACTCACCTTCTAGTTGTTCCAAACCTGTATGAATGGATTTTTTTTTTTTTCCACTTGAACACAAGACAAGATATTCTGAGGAATGTGGGTAACCAAACAGTTGCCCATCCCTATTGACTTCCATAGTATCAGGCTGGAAAATACTCTAGAAGTCATTGTGGACCAGAAACTGGTTGGTTACCCACATTCTTCAGAATATTTTCTCTTGTGTTCCAGTGACAAAAAAAAATATATATATATAATAATCCAAACAAGTTTAGAATAACTTGAAAGTTAGTAAATGATGAGAGATTTCTCATTTTTGTGTGAACTATCCCTTTAAAACTTAACATGTTGCATCCTCATCAGCATTTTTCATGCTGTAAGGCTGTATACCTAAAAAACAACTTTACTGAGCTCCAGAGTGGTTTTAAAATGTGAAGCTTTGCTTAGAAAGTTAATGTCAAATGTTTGTATCTTATTTCATGTAGTGACTTCCAGTTGTTTGTAGCCATCGTGTAAGTGTCCAAGTGCTATGAGTCATTGTATATGTAACTAAAAATTTGTTGTGACATTGGTTATATAAGCATAGGGTAACTAACCCTTTAATGAAACTATTGTTAATTTTTTTTTTTTTTTTTAATCTTCTTTATTTTTATCTTTATAAACTCTAGATAATTTCTTTCATTTATGACAGTTTATGAAATCCAGTTGGCCAGTGAGTGTTATGTAATAATACAGCACCAGTTAAGGTTTTGTATATTTGAAAGTGTCATGCTTTCTCTCATCCAGTCCTGCAGAATACGTGCTGCTATTACTCATACTTAGGGTTAGACAATTGAACAAAACAGTGCATAACTCAAACCACACCATATTAATTACGAAAATGCATGACACCTCTAATTGTGAGTTTTATGCCGTGCCAGTACTTGTCTTTGCAATTTACGCTTATGGAGTGTACAAATACAGTGATGATGTTTCAGGTATTATGGAGGAACATATTAGTGTGTGTATGTTTTGCAACTCAAACAGTATATTTCATAGAGATATAATAATGTTAATCTGCCAATTTACTTAACCTACACTACCAGTCAAAAGTTTTTGAGCAGTAAGATGTTTAATGTTTTTTTTAAAGAAGCCTCTTCTGCTCACCAAGCTAGCATTTATTTGATTCAAAGTACAGTTAAAAAAAAAAAAAAAAAAGAGAGTAACTTTAATAGAATAGAATAGAATAGAATATTTACTTTTTTAAATAACTGGTTTCTGTTTAAATATATACATGTAATTTACTCCTGTAATTTCAAAGCTGAATTTTTAGCATCATTAATCCGGTCCTTCAGAAATCATTCTGATATTCTGATTTGCTGCTCAAAAAACATTATTATTATTATTATTATTATTATTATTATTATTATTATTATTATTATTATGTTGAAAACTTTTTTTTTCTTTGATGAATAGATCGTTCAGACGAACAGCATTTATCTGAAATGGAAATCTTTTGTAACATTATAGATGTCTTTATCATCACTTTTGATCAATTTAAAGCATCCTTGCTAAATAAAAGTATTAATTTCTGTAATCCCCCCCCCAAAAAAAAGATACGGACTCCAAGCTTTTAAAATGTATAGTGAATAATGTTACATAATGTTATAATGTTTTTTTTTTTTTTTTTAAATTTCAGATAAATGGTTTGGATAAAATAATATAAATGTTAATAATAATAAAAATATGTTTTTTGAACAGCAAATCAGTATATTAGAATGACTTCTGAAGGATCATGTGACACTGAAGACTGGAGTAATGATGCTGAAAATTCAGCTTTGAAATCACCAGAATAAATGACATTTTAATATATATTTAAATAGAATTTAATTTATTAATTAATTATTAATTTTTTAACTAACAAGAATCATAAATTTGACAGTATTTTACATTAAATTACATATAATACAATTTCATACCATACAGTGTTTTTACTGTATATGAAAGTACACTGTTTTGAATGAATTAATAAATAAATTAATGATTGGAAATTTACTGAAACTGCTCATTTTACTGGTAATTTTCTGCCAGAACATCCTCAATTCATTTTACAGACATTTCGGTTAACCCTAGAACCCAATGCAATAAATACAGTAAGTAAATAAATAAATATGAAACATTCCTTTATTTCTAAAATTCCTTTAATGCAGTACACTGTGCCGTATTGTACAGATTTTTTATTATTATTATTATTATTATTATTATTTATTTATTTTTTTTTTAATGTGCAGAATTTTTACTTTTTTCCCTAAAAAAACAAAAACATTATTTATTTATTTTTAACAGTGTTTGACTAGGGCCAGTATGCAAACACATGTCTGTGTGCTTACAAAACACTCAGAACACCCTAACAGTATTGACAGGTTCATTTTTAAAACGCCTTAAACTCACGCCACTCACGTGCTGACTGTGTTACGTAATAACAGCTCACCTGTCACGTTCAACACGAGAGCATGACCGTCACTCCTCAAAGCTCCCATAGCGGATCTACTGAAATGGATCTTCTACTTCAACTTTCAAATGGGTTCATTTTCTTCAGACTGTAAAGCCTAACCCCTTCTTGTAGTAATCAGATTCATTGTTGAGAATATTAGGCCACTGCAGTTTTCCATGGGAGCTTTTTTCATCTGAATTATAGAGAGCTCTAGTTTACAACAAACCCCAGAGGTCTAACATGCTGATTTCCACTCGCATTATGCATGTAAGGAGCAGTAGGGAGAGCAACATGCGAAAGCTGTGGGAGATATAAAGGATGCGGGTGAGGAATGCAGGGCTTGTGCTTTCACACAGATGCAGGATATTGTGAAAAGTGTTTTATATATTTTAAAAGTGATATTGTTTTGAGTTTATGGAGGTGATATCATGAGTGGATGGAGAACAAGACTGTAGGTTTTCCAGTGCTGTAAATATATTTTTGTATTTACTGTTTGTTTGAATTTATTAATAAATTCATGTTATTTTAGCTGAAAGGCTTCAACAAACCATTTGAGATTAGTTAGGGTTGGATTGTGTATGTGCACGCCATGCTCGCGAATCGATCTTGGATTACATTATGCTGTAAATATTTTATGTTTAGTGCAGGCGTTTTCTAGCGCCAAGGTAGTGTAACAGTCTAAGATGGATCCACACTTGAGTATTGTCCAGTCCTGAGGTTAAAATAACCCAAGTTTTGCATAATGACCCTGACGTCAAGTGCACTGTGACAACGAACCATTGATAGAGCTGCATCTGACGGCTTGACACAAAGAAAAGCACTTCTGTCACCGAGGGGCGTAGTGGTGATGGCATCTGTTGATGACTTGCTCCACTTCTACAGCAGACTTCACAGACTGAGCCATTGTTTCTTTATGAGGGAACTGCATTTGAAGTTCATCCACAGCTGACAGACAGAGCGCCACAGATGGACTCGTACACTAAAGCAGCCCTTTGTTTGGCCACAACTCATTAGTCTTTGTCTAGTGCTGGAGAGAGTGTGTTTGAGGCATTGTCCTGTCGCCGAATGCATTTATATTTGAAGTACTCAGACGGTGAAATGAGTTGTTTGATTTACGTAGCTTGGATTGATCCTTTTGATGTGCCAAAGAGCTGTGAATGTTAGAAATGTAGTTCGAATGTCTTTGTATTGTTATTATGTCAGTATTTCGATGAGAGTTTCAGTGTCTTTGTTTGTGTATGGCTTTTGTCGCAGTTTCTTTTCTCGAATGAATTGGCAAAGGCATGATCTATCAGTAACTTGATTGTGATTGTTATAATAGTGTGTCGAGTCTTCTGTTGAGTGGCTGAAGGAAGCCATCAAGTGAATAAAGGCCCTTTCACATGATGTGTGTCAACATTTTCGAGCTTGCTGAATTAGATGGAGTTAAACGTCGAGCTATAGTTGTATACATGTCAAGTGTTGAAACATCAATGCTCAAATTATTTTAACCTTTCGGATCTTTCTGTACCAATTTAGAATTTTTTTTCAATGCATATTAGTGAAATGTGTGGCACATACAAATAAATTGAATTATAAGTGCATTCATTTA
The DNA here is from genome assembly GCA_012976165.1 of Labeo catla. NCBI lineage: Eukaryota > Metazoa > Chordata > Actinopteri > Cypriniformes > Cyprinidae > Labeo > Labeo catla. The sequence goes on along the minus strand of VONZ01000325.1, from coordinate 721,776 downwards.
GAAAAAAAATTGACAAGTAAACAAATATATATAAACTTATTTAATTATTGGTTAAATTATCATTAAACACATCAATAAATAATATTAACATTCATTATATCGCATTTCAAATAAATGAATAAATCGATATTAAAGCTGTTTAGTTTCTACTAAAAATTAAAATGCTGTCATTAATGCAAATGAAGATATTTTACAGTAATCTCAGCATTTTCATTTTTCAATGTCTTTGACACTTTTGATTTCTGTATTTACTTTTTTATTAATAATTTGGTAATAGACCAAATTTATTTTACTTTATTTTTTAATATGGCTCACCTGGTACCCAGTAATTACATTGATCAGTAAGACCCTTTGCAATCCTAGAGTTTTACATTTGATGCATTTGGCAGATGCTTTTATCAAAAGTGACTTTCTTTCAAGGTATATGTTTCATCAATTCTTGCTTTTCCTGGAAATCAAATATGACCTTGGTGTTGCTAGTGCAATGCTCCACTGTTTGAGCTGCAGGGACATAATGTATGACTCAATGTTAAATGATTTTTGACCTTCTGTGGCAATCAACAAGACTTGTTTTTACTCAGTGAATTAGGCATATTAGTCTGGATTGCTCTGAAAGGGTGCTTTATGATGCTGCTCACTGATTCAGGACCTACCCTCTCTTCAGTCATTCAAAATTAACGAGACGTTGATTAATTAAATCATATCTCTGTCCATTCTATTTTCTGGTGCTCATAATGGTTGGTGCAGTTTCTACCTTTTATCCATGTAAAGTCTTTGTTATTACAGATGGATTATGGAGCCAGCCGAGAACTTTCGATTCTCGATGTGTTCACTTTATTTAAAATTGGAGCATGGCATGTTCCTTGTGGCACTGACCTTTATTTGAAAGCATTAATATTTCAAGGCCCCTGGAATCAGGAAGGTATGTAGTATAGATTCTCTCTTTTGCTATTAGGGGATTTTTGGGTTTCATTTGGTTTTGAAAACCTTTATACCATTTTAAAGACGTTTAATGACTCTAGAAAAAGTCATGTGGGACGTTTTGCAAGTGACTTTAAAACAAAGTTTGAAACTTCTTTTTGCATTATAAAATTAAGGTTTTCTTTTATGACTTTAGGCCCACCCCAAACTGTTTTTAAAGTGCCCCTATTATGCCTTTTCAAATATGATCTTTCATGTAGAGTTTCATGTAGCTGTATGTGAACATAAACTATCTGTAAAGTTGTGAAGCAAACAGTGCACGATACATAAAGTTACTGTCTATCAAAAAAAAAAGAGTCGGCTCACATTTGCCTGAACGAGTCGTCAGGAATTCAAATCTTTTTCTGTTACGGCCACACGTCACGAAGTAACACATTTGCATAATGTCCACCCACGTTCTACGTCGCGAAGAGCTTGCCCACCCATAAATTTCCATGTGGTTTACATCACATGGAAATTTACATGTACATTACACGGAAGACACTATATCCTATGCTGTGAGTAAAATTGTTTTATATTCACTTCCAAAAGATGATGAATCTACAACGATTGTATTTTCTAGCGATCGTTCAAAATAAGTAGTTGTGTATGCGGCCAGTGCAGTGCTTTCCGCATTCGGTGTGAAAGCCGCCTTAATGCATTATACATTGTTGAAGTTTACAACATAGAGGTGTGCCCGGTTCGCTTACATAAGCAAATTGCGAGCACTTTCAACGGTAAACCGTGCTAACTTGTCGATCAGCCACTTCAGCCGTTTCATCATCAGACTCTGGCTGGAATTGTTATGGTTAAATCGATGCCATCTTTTCTATGTATTGACAAGTATCCAGGGCTGTCAGTCAGTTATGGCAATGGGTGTTTCGTATTCCGACACGCAGTACGTGGTAGACCAATCATAAAGGACTGCGCCCTCTGACCAATCACAGCAGTGAGGGCTCACGGAAAGGAGGGGTTTAGAGAGACTGATTCTTTGAACTGCTTCGCACGAGTCGTTTATAAATCATCTAGAAATGGGGTAAAATTAAATCTATTTTTGGAGAAAACTGAAGTGTTTGTTGACCTTGCATACATGTAAACCTGTTTTGGGAGTCTATTAAAACAATATTAGCAACCTTTAAAATGGCATAATACGGGCACTTTAAATACATTTAAATTGAGAAATTAAAAACACGCTCATCTTAAAGGCTCATTCAAGCCATTGTGGGCGTGAACTGCATTTTTATGTCTTATGTCATTGACAGCTCCATTTTTGAAAGCATGTTCACAGCAAGGACGATATACAACTTTAAAGTTTCAATAATCATCATAATTCTTTGAGAATATGGGACGTGAGCAACATAACTATAACAGTATAGTAAAACGATTCAGCTGAGGAATATTCACAGCCAATTAGAATTCACAGAAGCAGACAACATAACTGCAGTGTGTGCTTATAATAAACAGAACGTTATCACTGTACATCGTATTTATAGTTATTTATAGCTGTTGTTCTTGGTGTGCATTCTTTATAATATCACTTAATGCTGCCACCATGAATGAACTATGTTTAAATCCAAATTTAATAATCAGAAATTACAAAGCTCTCACAGTTATATTGGATGATTAACATCTTTGTCCATAGGTAGATCATGCCGTGTGTTTACCCTGGTGTCAGTGGTAGAGTTTAAAATACTGCAGGATATCTGGCTATACAGTGACCTCTTGCTGGGCCAGATTGTTTCCGATCCATCTGTCTGTCAGTGGTCAGACAAGAGCCCGCAGCCTGCGGGTGTACAGGTCATTACAGCCGAACAGTCCCAGCAGGGACGGAAACGGTCCAGAGCCACTGGCATGGTCCATAACCACGGCAGCTCAATGCCTCAGGTGTACTGCTGCACACTCCAGATTGGAGCTCTCCGAGGGGCCATTATCAGATAAAACATCTCCCATTACCTTCTAGAAATGCACCCCTGCCATCTGTGCAAGCTAGAGCAAGAAATCATGCCTCTTCCATTTTCTCAAATGTGTTGTCAATTTCATAAAATGGGCCTGTTAAAGTGGTTTGCTTTCTTGCCATTGCAAACTGTTGCCGTAGTTGTGGTGACATCTCTGGAGAGTGAAGGGCTAATGGAAGTTTTGCTTAAACTTTCTCTCTCATTTCAGTTACAGCTGTACTTAGTTTCTGATTTAAGATTAGGTAGTGCATGCCATTGCAAACTGCTCATGCAGTGGGGTTTTATGCTGTTTAGTTATTGAACATTCCGTAGCACTTGTTAATTATGTCCCCTGTGTTTTGACAGTCGGAGCTCGTGGGGCAGATTTTGGCTGCGACAAACCAATTTTTCTTAGTCTGTGGGCCACCCACGCTGCTAAATTGATTTAATGTCTGTTAATGGGCTCAGACACTTCTCCCAAACTCTGTTGACTTTCTGCTGCTCACCACCAGAGCACAGTCACTGAGCATCTCTCACACTTTTGCACATTAGTGCTCCACGATCACAGAAAAGTTGTAATCAATTAAGGAAACCACACTACTTTTAAACTATAATAGTATTGTATAATTATAGTATAGTATAGTATTGTAACAGTACAAATCCTGCGAATTTTATTTTTATTTTTTTTTGTCACATTTGTGACCATTTTAATCTGGAACCCTGTATGCCAGTCCCACTATGATCATTCACCCTGAAACTGAACAATTAGTCCATTTATTTATTTATTTATTTATTTATTTATTTATTTATTCATTCATTCATTCATTCATTCATTCTTTTGCAGCATAATACGTACACAGAATATTTAAGATGATGTGAGATGATGACGACATTTCCATTTCGTGGTGAACTGATCCTTTAAAAAAGTGTTCACATGTATAACATCTGATTGAGTCTAAAACCAAATTCAGTTTGCCCCCCCTTTTCTTCAGAACACTATTGTCAATCTGAAGCATTTGGTTCTTTTTGTGAAATTATGTTAGACTTTTCATCGTGTGTAAACTAAACCTTCAAAATTGTGTTCACAATTGGTACATTTAATTGAGTTTGAAACCAAATTCTGTTTATTACCCGTTAGAACACTCTTGTCAATCTGAATCATTTGGTTCTTTGGTTCTTCTGGTATGCCATGATGACTTTTTATTTTTGGTTAAACTAATCCTTTAAAATTGTATTCACATTTGTTACATTTGAGTTTGAAATCAAATTCAGTTTGTCACACTTTCCTTAAGAGCACTATTCGTATCATGTGGTTGTTTTGTGTAAAATGATGTTTAACTTTTTTTTATTTTGGGGCAAGTTGTCCTTCAAAATTGTCCACACTTGGTACATTTGATTGAGTTTGAAACCAAATTCAGTTTGTCCACCATTAGAACACTCTTGTCAATCTGAATCGTTTGGGTCTTTTTGTGAATTATGATAGACCTTTCATTTTGGGGCGACTTGTCCTTCAAAACTGTGTTCACACTTGGCACATTTGATTTGAGTTTGAAACCAAATTAAGTTTGTCCCGCTTTCCTTCAGGACACTATTGTCAGTTCGAATAATGTGGTTCTTTTGTGTTCCGTGATGACGGACTTTTCCTGTTTGGTTGAACTAATCCTTAAAAATTGTGTTCACATTATTACATTTGATTAAGTTTGAAACCAAATTCAATTTGTCCCCCTTTCATTCAGGACACTTTTGTCAATCTGGATCATGGTTCTTTTGTATGCTGTGATGATAGACTTTTTCTTTTCGGTTGAACTAATCCTTTAAAATGTGTTTAGACTTGATACATTTGAGTTTGTAAACAAATTTAGTTCACTCTTTTCAGTCTAAATCATTTGGTTCTTTTGTATGAACTGATGATGGAATTTTTATTTTGGAGTGAACTTAATCTTTGAAATTAAGTTCACACTTGGTACATTTGATATAGGCCATTAAGTTCTTTTTTTTTAAAAAAACCAATGATGGGAGTTATTTTTGTGTGCAACCAAGTTAAAGTGACAGCTTTTTTCATACTAATCAAAGTAAATAAATGTTACGGCTGTTTGAAATCAGGTCCACACCTAAACCACCTGTATGAAAGTGTCTCACCACCATGGAAAAATGAGCAGTCACAGTTGATTTATTGAGAAGCATACTGAATACTGAACACAAATGCAAATAACGTGCCAGCTGTTACTCTGTGCCAAATTCTTCGTTGTCATTGTAGATATGTAGACCTTAACATGTACTCATAGAGTTTATCACGTTTGTCTGGTTTCATTCTGCCTTCCTGAGGCAATGATGGCTCTGAGATGTTTTTTTTTTTCTCCTTTCTTCGCTATTCTTATGAATTAAACAATCTGTTGAAAATACTGATGACATTTTGACCTTCTTCCCTGTAGATATATGGAGTCTAGGGGTCATCCTCTTCATGCTGGTGTGTGGTCAGCCACCTTTCCAGGAGGCCAATGACAGCGAGACCCTGACTATGATCATGGACTGCAAATACACTGTACCTGCCCACGTCTCCAACGCCTGCAAAGAGTAAGTTACTGCCTTAACCTCTACTTCAGCCCCAGTCAGATCATCTCTGGCATTTCCTGCAGTTTGAATGTCGCCATTTTTTCCTTTAGGCTATTAAGCCACAGTGCCTTTATGGAGCCTTTTAATTATCTGGAAAGCAAAGTAATGTTGACATGGATGTTAATAAGCGACCTCTGACAGTCAGAGTGACCTTCTCTGAATCTTTACATCTGACATAACTTACTTATGTTATATACAAAAATATTTATACAAAAATATTAAGCAGCACAACTGTTTTCACTGACAATAAGAAGATTTTTTTTTTTTTTTTTTTTTTTTTTTTTTTTTTTTTTTCTGAAGACTGACGTAAAGATACTGAAAATTCAGCTTTGCCATCTCAGGAATTAAAGTACAGTTCAAAATAGAAATTAAAATTGTATAATAATATGCAGAAAATGATCTGATGTGTCCCTAAGGTGTCAGGGTGCTTGTGATTGGTTTAACAGGAGACAGAGTTTGCATTAAATGTGATAGGCTGCCGCATCCAGACTGATCGTATTGTGTCAAACAGCACGGTTATGTAACCGATAAGCTCCAGGCGTAAGCCAGAGCTAACCTCTCATTCACTCAACATTTTCCCCCCCCTCCACTCCAAACTGTGTCGTTTAGCTCACACTACTAGCTGTCTCTTGTGGTTTGTCCTCAGGAACTTGCATGTCAGGCCAGTGTGTGTCTGTTTTCCAGTTCTTTGTCCGGGCTTTGTGAGCACACATGTTTAGTGTTAACATCTTTTAGAACTACTGCCAACAGCTAAAATTAGACTCTGCTTATAGCATAGCTTAAATAGAAAGACTGCTCACAGAGAAATGGCGCAGAACACACACACACGCATGTTCACGTCCAGCTGGTGGACACGCTACAATCTGGTTCAAAATGGTTTGTGTGTTTTGCATGCCCTGCCACCATTTGAGCAGAAATTTTTCTTGGAATGTCATCTTTTAAACAGTCTTTGCAGATATATTTGTATGTTTTTTTTTAGTTACATGTATATGCTTATCATTCAACATAAGCCACAATTCTTTTAAATCTGATGTTATTTGCACATCCGTAATGTCTTTTGTGCCTTTATTTACAGGAATAGTGTTTCCTGATTATCACATTTATTGTACTTTCAAGTACCAAAACACATTTCAGACACTTCAGGAAAGTTAGGATGTGTTATAATAGTGGTGCAGACTTCATCCTGTCATTATCACTTCCATAGAGAACAAGGTGGAAACTGTGCGGCGGGGTAAGGAAATGTGTTGGGTCTTGACGTCGTTTCTCTGCAGGATGCCATTGTTAGGCTGTTAGAAGTATCACACAATGCTCGGCTGGAATTTAGATGAACAGTTGGGGTAGTTAAGCACTGAAACAAGACCTGTTTAACCAGTGGTAAATATTTCAGTACATATCTGTGTAAAAAGCTATTACTCATTGATATGCAAATGACTTTTCCAATGAAAGGAATTTTAGGTTTTGTCTTTGTGAAGGTGAAAGATTCTGACTTATTCCAAAGGTGTTGAGTTGGTTATTCATAGCTGCGTCAGCATAACTTCAGGGTAGCCTAGTTTAGCTAGTTTATCAATTGAGTAAGACATATTTCACATTACAGCTCCTAAGGAAAGTGAAAATGGACAGTGCACTTATTTTTAGCACAGTATTTGCCAATATAGGCCTTAAAGGGTAACTTTGCTGATTTTCAACAAGCTTTGTATTGTTATAGTGTTGGTAGTATATGTGACTGTTATTAGAAGCATTATTCAATGTAGTAACCCAGAAATCACATTCTGTATAGTTCCACAGCATGCTTTTTTTCAGCGTGAATTTCTACCACAGAAAAAAAGTATGCTTTTCCATGTTAAGCAGAATTTTTAAACCAGTTGTGACAACGATATGCAATAAGCAACAGGGTGTTCTATTTTTGGAATGTTTTCTGTTTCTGCAATGTCATGGTTGAGAGTTCAAGATCAATAACTCTCAGGTATGCGTGTGTTTTACAATATTACAGTTGTTTATTAATTTTACTAAGTAATTTTTTGACCATTTTAATATTTTGACTATGTGTTAGTTTTAATTGGCTGTCATTTAAAACACAGTGGATAACAGGAAATTTTCTTGGCTGTTTGGCTTCAACACTATCAGAGTGAAATGTCATTGGTACACAATCCCAGTTTGCATAATTGTATATTAAATATAAGTAGGGCTGTCAATCAATAATAATAAAAAAATATATAGCTGCAAGCAGCGATGGGCAAAAAAACCCCTCATTAGTTACTGTTGCTATGTCTGACTAACAATGCCACTCTCACACTACACATCATGTTCTAACGCAGTGAAAAATACATAGTGGAGCAAAGAGAAAAATGTAAACACGCTGCTTCTGGTATGAAACAAGGTCTCAACTTTGTTTTTTGTAATTTAAGAAATTCCAACAATAAATACCGTTTTGTGACTCTTTAATGTGTCGTGACAGATTAGTGTATTGCCTTATTAGATCAATGACACATGAACTGATTGTGTTTTCTTATTAACTTAAACCACAAAAACAAAACAAAAAAAAAAAAACATGAATGAACATCAGACAGTATTTTATCTTAACCACGGAAAGATGTCAATACCGAAGTTAGTCTAATCTCTTGTCTGATTTGTTTGTCAGACACAATGGCGGATTCGTTGTTATGATTGGTCAGTTTGCCTGTTTCAATTGAGAGCGATTAATTTGAATGTTTATTAGACTTAGAAAAATAACAACTTCTAATTTAAATGAACTTAAAACAATCTTCACATAAACCTATTATAATAAATGTCATGTTTACCTGTGCCCTTTAGCAAGTAGGAAATATATGCAAATTAAAAAAAGTTCTGAAATAAAGGTGAATCCTTAAAGGTATTCCGGAATCCAGTCTTAAAAACGGAATTTACTGAGTAACGGAATTTGTCAAAGTTTGAATGAATTAATCAAAAGTAGGTCATTACACTTAAATCAAACTGCAATATGGACTAGTATCTGTAAATATTATGCTGCAAAAATACCATTTAAATGTGAATCCTGCATGTTATGTTTGTCTCTGTTTTAAAGAATGGAGCAGACAAGCGGTTTTGTTTACTACACATACTAAAGTGCGTGTGAAGCTTGCGGTGATTTCAAGATTTGACCATTACATTTTAGGAAAACTAGCGTCATATCATATACACCTAGAAATTTAAAGGTAAACACGACAACCCGTCAAAATAAAAGTCAGATTTAACTTGAACACATCATATTACTACTATTACTACTGCTACTAATAAAATTAAACGAACATTATTTTTTAGGGTGTAATCAAACAACATTTCTTCCGTGTTTTAATTTTAATAGTAAATTCCCCTGTTTGCCAAAAAAAAGTTTGCATAATTTTCAGTGATTAAAAGATAAATGAAATTAATGTTTTATGCCTTCATTTGATAAAAAGAACATTTTAAATACACAACACAGAATTTCTGAGGGTAAAAAAAAAAAAACTTTCATAAGACTATTTTAAGCATAGATTAGAATAAATTAAGTATGCATTCAAATAATTTGACATGCTAAAACACAGAATTTGATAACAATAAAACATGGTGAGAAAAAAATAAAACGTTTCTTAGGGCCCTAAACATGTAATTTTTGTTAAACCTGTATTAAATTGTTGTGAAATTGTTGATGATTTTAATTAATGAGACATGCTCTTTGATTAATGCAATTTAATTTACCATTAAAAAGGAGTTGAGAAAAATTAAAATGGAACAAACAGAATCCAGAAAAATTAAAACGGAAAAAAGTAATTTGGAAAAAAATAAAATGGAATTTGGGAAAAAATAACACGGATTTCATAGTTGAGGTAAAGTTGGAATGCCCATTTGAAAAGTCTCCAGTTTGATGTGGTCGTAAAGACGTTCTGCATCTGAATAAATGCAATTCTTCTCAAGAAAAAAGAGACTGAAGCAGCAGTTGTGAGTGGGGTGGCCAACCCTAGCTCCGCCCCTGCATTAAATATTTTTAATGCCGTTTAATTGGAAAAATTAATGACCTGTGTCAATGTGCTAATTTTGACAGCACTAAATATAAGAAGTTATAATTGACTGATCTTGTGGCATCGCACAGCATTTCGCTGACAAATTTGTTGACAACTTGCATGTTGAGTCACATCTGGTGAGGACATGGTGTAAAATCATAGAATGTATTTGTTTATGTGTACGTTGTTAAGGTTAACTACACAATTTAAACCCGTTGAGCCAACATTTTTACATGTTAATAAGGTTAACGCAGTAAGCTGGGGAAACATTCATGTGGAGAGCACTGGGCTAATTGGCTGTTGGCATGTGATTGAACTTTCTATGGGGGTCCAGTTAGCTCCAAATGCTCACTGAGCTGAATCTCTTTCAGCAAAGAAAACCCGAAAACAGCCTCTGGATCTCATTTTATGAGTTCTCTTGTTGTCCCAACAAGATTTTTGTTGGATTTTGAGTCATTTTTCATTACATTGATGCATCTTACAATGATGAATTCATTTTGTGTATTAATCGTTTGCCCTTTCCTGCATTTCATAGTCCTCAAATTCCTTGGAGTTTAATAAATATGGTAATTTTTGAGGATTATCTTTTAATGTGCAGTTCTCTCAGCATGTTCAAATGCGAACAAGTGATGCATGGAGAAATTCAGAGTATTCCATTAGTCGTTTTGTTTGTTCTGTTTTATTTTTCCCCTCAATTATTTTTTCTATTTTTGTCCTGTGCTTTCACTCTTCTTATTTTATTTATTGTTTTTTGTTTTCTTCGTGTCTTTGGTCTGGGTCATTTTGATATCACAGTGGAACTGCTTCTGCTTCTGCTTCTCTGCTAAACAGACATTCTGTCTGATACAGTGTAGTGTGGTAAATGTGATTTATGGCTTTATCAGCAAACTGTCTCCACTAAAAACAATATTATAGAAGATTATGGTTTTCTCTGGAAGGATTCCTTTCACCTTTCAATAGTGTTATGTTTATGCATTCCATTACTTTACTTAAAGCATGCTTTTAAGCAAACTTTTAAGCTGTTTACGTTCTTAGTAGATGATGGATTTTTCCCCCTTTTTTTGCTAAAATACTTTTTCTATCCTTTAAAAATAAACAAGCAAACAAAATTTTAAATCAATTGTAGGGCTTCCCCCTAACAGTTGACTAACCGTTAGTGGATGAGAAGAGGTTTGGTCGACCAAAATATTATTAGTCGCTTAGTCGCAGGAAAAAAAAAAAAAAATCATACATCAAACTCAAATATGGCTTTTCATGTGAAAGATGTATGTAGTAACAACTTGCATGACAGATGGAGGAGCTGGTGCAGTCACTTGCTCTTAACACAATTTTTTGCTCATACAGATAACAGTAATACATCTTTTGAATCTGTAAAGACTATATTTATTTGTGTGCACTCAGAATAACACCGAATGTTGTGCTTTTGTAAAATAAAGCAAACAGGATGCGCTCTGTGAATTTGAGCACAAAACTTCGAAACTCTGTGTATACTTGCCTGACAGGCATGAAAAATATATCTGTAGAGAGTAAAATGTCTACTTTCAAATTAACCAATTCACATATAAAACAAATATAATCCAATTATGTAATCCGTATGAAACGTACATATAAGTGCATCCACTACTGCAGAGATGACGAGTCAGTGTCGTCAACTTCATCAACCTGAAAACAAAGAAAGCGCTAGTTTATTAAAACACATATCTGCCGGTGTGCTGTGGCAAGCTTGTTTTGCATGCGTTTGAGTGCTTAGGCTTGGTAGGCAATTAAAGACTAATTATCATGATTCATATGGTTTATTAATAAACCTGCGACTTAGGGCTGCACGATAAATCGCATGTGATCGTGAGGCGCATTTAGTCAGTAAAGCCGGTACTTTGATTAGTAGTAAATCTCCATCACGTGCATTCAGCTGGAGTGGCAATTAATACACAAAGGCGTAAATCACTGACAAGCTAACCAAAAATCGCGCTCATAATCGAATGAATAATTAATCTGCGATTATGAGCGCGATTTTTGCGTAGCTTGTCAGTGATTTACGTCTCTGTGTATTAATTGCAAATAATTTAATCAAAGTACCAGCTTTACTGACTAAACGTGCCTCACAATCGCATGCGATTTATCGTGCAGTCCTACTGCAACTAATAGCCGACTAATGATTAAAATGAATGACTATTAGTCGACCAGAAAAATCTTTATTCAAAGGCAGACCTAATAAATTGCTAAATTGCTATAGACTGATTTGGGAGGGAAACCTGTTTCATAAGTCATTTAATTTGCAGTTCTGTTTGGTGTCATTAATGCCCAGGGTTATTGTTAACTAAAACTTAAACTAAACTGGCCTGTGTCAACACAAGGAAAGATTGTTCAGAGTTAGAACTGGTTGCACTGTCATTTTGTCTTAATATCTCCTCTCATCAGGGTGTGCCCTGCTCTACATGCACTTCTGCAAATTCCTCCCATGACTTTATTGTCCCTTTTCTAAGTTTAGCTTGGCTCATACAACATCAACTTCCAGTGTTTAAGACTGGCATACACTGTCAGGGTGTATTTTGGCCCTAAAAAGAGCCAGCTGTCTGATTTAGCCCTCTCTATACCCCTGTGACTGCTGTCAGGTTGCTTTCTCCCTCATCACTGCAGAATCACAGATGAATTTGATAGGCATTGCAGAACACCATGTGGTTAATGCATGTACAAGCAGTGGTTGGATCATCAACATGGCTGTGATTCCATCTGCCATCATTTTCATGTCAGTCATCATTAACATGAATAATTCATCATTATTTGATCACTTTTTTTACGCCACATTCCTACATTCCTTGAGGTGGACGAAGGTGTTGAATTTCCTGTGGATGTCATCCACATTCTTGGTGTAAGATAAAAAGAAAGTGTAACTTACGGCTTGCTAATATTGTGCCTTCTGTTGATTTTACTTTGTTGTTTTTATCCTCGGAAACGCCAGGAAGAGCGTAAACATTCCAAGCAGATCTCGATGGCTGTTCCTGCGATGGCCTTTCCGCTAGCAGAGATGCTGGAGATAAATTTAGACTAAACAATCAAAGTGCCCATTTCTTGGTTCGGGGGAAGAACATCCTTGACAAATCCCTGCATAAGTCAAAGTGTTAATATATGCTTCTCTTTTCTACATCTTTTTCTCCCCTGGACAGAGTAGACATCCACTTTTATATTGCGACTAAAAACCTTAATTTGTGTTCCAACCTTGAGATAGCTTGTGTGTGTGTGTGGTAGGCAAGGAGCGGTGGTCTGCTGCAGTGTTTTGGACCGTTCAGCAGTGATAGAGTGATTATTAGGATTGAGTAGGAGTCTTATCGGGGCTCCCTGCCATGCTGGAGATCCGAGCGGTGTGTGGAGTCTCAGGGGAAGTAGTTGCTGACAGCAGTCTGGCATCATAGAGAGAGACAGGGTCAGTCCATGAATCCAGTGCTTTTAGCTTCCACACCTGAACCCACTGCAGCAAGTCACAATGTTACATGTTGACTGTTTTTTACTTTAAAGCGTTGATATTTTTAAAAGGCTTAAATATGTAATGTGTGATTCATGCCACTGTTGCCGGCAAATGGAAACTTTTTTTTTTTTTTTTTTTTTCAGATTAAAAATAGTGTTGAAGTCAAATGTTTACATACACCTTGCAGATTCTGCAAAATGTTAATTATTTTACCAAAATAAGAAGGATCATACAAAAATGCATGTTATTTTTTTTTTTTTTTTAGTACTGACCTAAGATATTTCACATAAAAGACGTTTACATGTAGTTCACAAGAAAAAATAATAGTTGAGATTATAAAAAATTACCCTGTTTAAAAGTTTAGATGCACTTGATTCTTAATACTGTGTTGTTGCCTGTATGATGGTTTAGTGATAGTTGTTCGTGAGTTCCTTGAACAGTTGAATGGTTACTGCCTGCTATTTTTCAGAAAGGGGGTGAACTTTTTTTTTTTTTTAATTTGAAGATCAGGGTAAATTTAACTTATTTTGTCTTCTGGGAAACATGTACGTATCTTCTGTAGCTTCTAAATGGCAGTACTAAATGAAAAAAATGATATTTAGGCAAAATAAGAATCTTCATTCTGTTCAAAAGTTTACACCCCTTGCTCTTAATGCTTTGTTTTCCCTTCTGGAGCATCAATGAGCATTTGAACCTTCTGTAATAGTTGCATTTGAGTCCCTCAGTTGTTCTCAGTGTGAAAAGATGGATCTCAGAATCATACAGTCACTGTTGGAAAGAGTTTGAATACACAAAAATGTTGATAAACCAAAGAATTTGTGGGACCTGAAGATTTTTTCTGAAGAACAGCAGGCAGTTTAAACAAACAAGGGACTCATGAACAACTATTGTTAAACAAAACTGTGGATCGTTCAGGTAACAACACAGTATTAAGAATCAACTTCTGAATGGGGTCATTTTTTAAAAATAAATTCAACAATTTTTTTTTCTTGTGGACTATATGTAAACATCTTTTCTGTAAAATATTCAATTCAGGTCAGTACAAAATAAAAAATGATGTATGATCTCTGTTATTTTAGTAAAATAATTAACATTTTGCAGTTTCTGCAAGGTGTATGTAAACTTTTGACCTCTACTGTGTATTTTTTTTCTTCTATTTATGTGTATGTTTTCTATATCTATTTAAGTATTTATTGAAAGAAAATGTATGGAATTGAGTTAAATATTGGTTTTAAGTGCCTAAATGTCTAATCTCTGTATTTTTGTATTCAGCTTTAGTTAAATTTGCAAATTAGTGCCCTGTTTTCTTTCATGCAATGTTGACAGCATTTTATCATTTAATATTTCTGTTTTGCGCATTAGCTTTGATTCACTCATTTTAACTTGCAGCTTGTCAGAATCTCTACGATTTCCATTTTAAGCTCTTTTGTCTGGATTTGGTTTTTATCTTCGGGGCTTTTCAGACTGGGTATTTTAAGGCTACTCTGTCAGGCAGATTAATTTAGTCACTGCCTGCTTGCATAATATTCTCACTCTCATTAAACAAGTACCCCTGTTTTCACACATTTGATTTGAATGTGAAATTCAAGCTATTGAGCTGAGAGACAGTTCTCCACCTTATCAACAGCAAACTACTCAAAACTCTTACCATTTGCGGAATTTCGACTTGTCTTCAGCTGATAAGAACAATTTAAGTAGTTAAATGACCTTCTCAGAGAGGTTAGCAACTAGATGTAATTGTCATTTCCAGATTGCGGCGAGGGCGTAAATCCTCACAGAGAAGGAATAACTGTTTTAGATAAAGCTCTGAAGCCTTTTCTTCCTGCAGCAGAAGCTGTTTTCCAGTGTGGAGTGCAAAAATGGAAAGCTCTGCTGTAGCATGAATATTTCATAGACAAACGACGTGTTAAAAATGGTGACGGGCTGAAAGTAAATAGTTGGCTATGAATCTAAGTGGTGTCTTTTTTCTGGTGACGGGTTCTGTTTGGATGAGGTAGATTGCTTTCTATTTTGCCATAAGGAACCAGGAATGTGACTGGAAAATCTAACAAGAATTGCAGATTTGCATTGGACAACAGTGTTTCTTGCATTACTTTTCAGCAATGATACTGTGTGCCAAAACAACATACAAATTGACCAGTGGAGTCCAATTCATTAAGAATTTTTATTTTATTTTTATTTTTTTTTTAGTAAATCAAAAGCATACATTATGACCAGTGCCATCCAGTGTCATTTTCATGATCTAGTTATTTTATTGATTTCTTTCAGAAATAAGATAAATCCTTCACTAACCCGAAGCATTCAGAGCAGTTAGTGTTGAATTAATAAATTAACATATTGCATAGGGATGTAACAATATTATCAATATTGTGGTATCGTGATTGCAAAAATGTCTCAATATTATCATGGTCACATGACATTATGAAACGTTATAGGTCTTCCAGGGAAAAAAGTGTATTTTTAAAATACTCTAACATAAAAGGCCTTTAAAGTTTAGTTTTGGGCCATTATGCTTTGGCACAGTATTTGTCAAACAAACTAAAACTGAAAGCACAATATAGCTTTATCGCTTCATTGTCACTGTGCATTTCAAAGCGAAGCGCACATTTCCTTCAGGCGATCAACTCATGATCTGCCATTTTTGGCGTCTCAGAACAGCTCCAATTACAGTGAATGCTAGTGATGGGATGTTCGGATCATTTTACCGACTCGGACCTTTGAGTCTCGTTCAGCAAAATGAACAAATCTTTTTTTCAAGTCATTTCATTCATTTTAGCAAAATATAATTAAAATGTTACGTGTTACTTCCCTAACACATCTACTGCTTACACAAATGTTGATCACACTACAAAACTATAATGCTATAAGGAACTATAAGTAAAGATTAATTAATTGTTTACCTAGGTCTTTAGTCTATGATTAGCTCACCTCACCTCTTATCTGACAAGTTTTCTGGTTCGAGTCGTTCGTTCATCAGGTGTTAGCCCCATAAGCTTAACCTATGCAGACTGAGCTGGAAAGAGAATTGATTAGTTTATCTCTCAAATCTTTGGGTTCGAGTCGTTCGTTCATCACTTGACAGCCCCATAAAATGAACGAACGACTCAAAAAACCCGAAGACTTGAAACAAGATTCATTCAAAATGAACGAATCGTTCAAGAACGACCCATCACTAGTGAACATCACTATACACTAGTGACCCATCACTATACAACAGCCACCAGTTTTGCTTTATTTTCGTGGCAGATGATTACAGCATTTCACTAGATTTTGTAGCGAGACACATTTTTGTAAGCATGTTTTCACTGAAGCTTGAGTTTTCCATCAAAATAAAAGCTCTACTGCCATTTCGTCGAAATAAAAGCTTAAAAGTGCAGTATAACTTGCTGTCAGCTAGTGGTTTTGAATGAGTAACGTTACTGCAGTCCAAAACATCTCTTTCAAGTGTAGAAATTAGGAAAGAAGTATTGTAATTTCCCTGCTGTGTAAAGCAAAAATAATATTTTAAATTATTAATTTTCATTTATTTTACAATGCAGTTGTTTTACAATGGCTATTACTGTCATAACAATATTATAACATTGTTATTATTATTATATTCTAAATTGTTTGGCTTTCAAAACCCCAGTGTGACTGCAATTTAGACTGAGACTGTATATCACAACTAAAAATAGGGTTGAGATCCCTTTAAAGTTCCCTTTAAAGGTACAAGTAAATACCACTGTCAAGACCCAGAAAAAGACATCATCATCAAAATAGTCCATGTGCCATCAGTGGTTCAATCTGAATTTTATGAAGCGACAAGAATACTTTTTGTACGCCAAGAAAAAAAAATAACATTTTTATGCAACAATTCGTCTCCTCCACGTCAGTGTAGCGCCATTTTGGAGAGTATCCACTGGATACTACTAGATTGCATCCAGTGGATACTCTGCAAAATGCTACGCTGACGCAGAGGAGACGAATTGTTGAATAAAATCTTTATTTATTTTTTTTTCTTTGCATAAAAATGTATTCTGGTCGCTTCATAAAATGCAGATTAAACCACTTATGGCAGATAGACAATGGCAGTCAATGGGACAGTCAAAAGCCCTACCAGTTGGGATGTAGTTTTCTTAGGATCATGGGTTAAAGCTCTTAATTTAGAACTGAATTTTTGAACATTTGTTTTTTGTTTTTTTTTTTTAAACTTGACATTTTTTTCCCAAGTCTTCATTTGTCTTTTTAAATATTGCAGTAAATATTATATTGTGGACTTCATATTGCAATATTATATTATTGAGAGATTTTGATACATCCCTAATCTTGCATGAAACAGCAAGTTTATTGTTTTCGGGGATATTTAAATGGAAAAGAAAATATGCACTTTACCTTTAAATGTTTCAACAGCATATTAGTAAACATATGCAGCCTTTCTTTGATGACAGGTATACTGAGCCTTTGAGATGTCAGAGTTGTCTTGCTGTGTGCAAAAACAACATACAGATTGGCCAGTGTGTTATTAAATTTGTAAAGACATGACTCTTATGAGGTTATTTTTAGTGATTCAAAAACAGACCTCATGACCAGTGAATACTGATTCACACACAAAAAAAAAAAAAACTCTTATGACCCAGTTCTTTTTAATGAATCAAAAACATACAGTGTGACCAGTGTCATCTAATTCACAAACTATGACTTTTATGACATAACATCTTAAACTAAACTGCAAGTTTGTTTTTAAGGCTGTTTAAATGAAAGAAGAAACTATACACGACAGCATAATAGTAAACTCAAACATCCTTTTCATGATGACGGAATACAGTGACATCATTTAGTCCAAGCATTTGAGATGTCATATGCAGTGCATCGTTTGTTCTTTCAGGCTTTTTAATGTTGACATTGAAAGGTTACATCTGGACCCCATTACTTTGTCCCACAGCATTTGATAATTACACTCTTTTTATGTTACCCTAATGACAGCTGTTGTTGCCAGAATGCCCAATGACTGTAGTTATTTCTGAGACCCTGGAGAGGAAACGTCATCCTGACAACTTGCAGTCTTGTCCCCTATCATATTGTGACAGGGAGAAATTGTGGCTTTAATCGATTTGGTTCTGTTCTAAAAGCGCCCTGTTGTTCCGAAGCCCATTTTTGGCACCGTAATGGAAATTTCAGATTAATGTCTGTTGATAAGAGCCCGGCAGCATATTCAAGGAGAAACAAACAGGCAGATTCTCTCGCCAGTTCTCATATCTATCTATTCTCTCTCTCCCTTAACAAATTTCTTGCGTGCAGATAATGACTAGAGCAGGCTGGCTGCTTCTTCAGCTCAGTGGTGATGATTTTCAGACTGCTGCTGTAAGCCCGCTGAATCTCCTCGCCGCTTTCATGGTGGTTGGGCTGTAATTTTGCCACGTACGTGTGCTGAATGCTGATGCGCCCCGGTCGAACTTTGCCTCAGCGGCTGCTCACAACAACAGCAACTCAAGTCATTTTCAGTCAGCTAATGCAAGTGTTATTGGCTCCTCTTCGACTAATGATAGAAAGCCCCTCTGTGGCAGCTACATCTCAAGCACATTGTGCTCCTGTTTGCTTTCAGTGTGAATAACTGCATAAGGCGCCTAGCTAAACCTTAAGCAGATTAGAATTTTGACCAGTGAAATATGAGAACTTGATAATGACCTAGATGTCTTTGAGCATTTACCCAAATATTGGATAAGCCTTGAACTAATTCTGGGTTTCAAAAAGTCACTTGTAAGACCATGACACAGCTCACTTGTTAAAAAAACCTTAAGATCCTTCAAAAGAAACTACATCCTCATCTTCTCTTCCTCTTTCTCACAGCCTGATAAACCGAATGCTACAAAGGGATCCGAAGAGGCGAGCATCGCTGGAGGAGATCGAGAGCCACGCGTGGCTTCAAGGAGTTGACCCATCTCCAGCCACCAAATTCAACACCCCCCTGGTGTCTCACAAGAATTTGTCAGAAGAGGAACACAACAGCATCATCCAACGCATGGTGCTCGGAGACATCGCTGACAGAGAAGCCATCATCGAGTAAGGCTTGTTGTAGGCTTGTGATACAATTGTTAAGAAGCTGGGATCTCTGATATCCTCAGGCTAATGTACAGCATTTTCCACAGAAGCAATACCTCTCTGTCATTCTTTGATTTTTCCTTAAGCAGGACTGACTTGAAATGAAAGACTGTTTTAGAAACTGCCTCCAGGTTTGTGTAATCAGCTTTAAGATTTTGGTGTAAAGGGTGTCAAAGCTCTTTACTTGAATATGAGTTAGCTGGACAGGGAATAGGTAGCATGAAACATAGTGTTCAGTGTTTCAATGACTCTGCTCTCAAGTAATACTCTCAAGTATACAAAGGGCACTATAGACCTTTTTCCTGACTAAACGATGAGCGCTGGCGTTACGTATTCTAACTTCAGATTGAATGCTCTTCTGTTCATGTTGGAACCCATTCAAATAGTGCCCATTTGTTTTTAATGTAGCTACCGTTGGCAGCTTTGTGTCATCTACACACACGTTAAACTTTGAGGAGTGAGGCACTGACAAATGACGGTCATTGCGGCATTGCTAAGTGTTGGCGCAATGGAGCCATTTGCTTTTTAAAAACGTTGTAATAGATTTAACATTAGATTATAGCTCGGAATATATGCTAATTTGACACTGAAACACTGGAGACCAGAAATGCAAAGCATCCATTCGGTTAAAGGAGAAGTCCACTTCCAGAACAAAGATTTACAGATAATGTACTCACCCCCTTGTCATCCAAGATGTTCATGTTTTTCTTTCTTTTTTCAAAACCTTTCAGCATTTTTCTCCATATAATGGACCGCTTTGGTGCCTGGAGTTCCAAAATGCTGTTTAAATGTGGCTTCAAATGATCCCAAATGCAGTTGTAAGCGATCCCAGTCGAGGAAGAAGGTTCTTATCTAGCGAAGCGATCGGTTATTTTCATAAAATAATACAATTTAAATACATTTTAATCTTAAACGCTCGTCTTGTCTTGCTGTGCCTGAACTCTGACTCAAGACAGTTAGGATATGTCGAAAAACTTCAATTGTATTTTCTCTCTCAGCTTCAAAAATTTCAAAATCACCCTACATCACTGCAGAAGTACCAAGTCTATGCAAAGTGAACATGCAAAGATCAAACACCCTTAACAAAAAAGGTAAAACAGCGATATAGGACGATTTTGAAGTTGAGGGAGAACATGAGATGGGAGTTTTTCGACATACCCTAACTGTCATGAACCTGAAAAAAACAGAGTTCAGGGAGAGTAAGACAAGGCGAGCGTTTGAGATTAGAAAGTATATAAATTGCATTAATTTTATGAAAGTTACACTTCTTCCTTGGTTGGGATCGTTTACAACTGCATTTGGGATCGTTTGAAGTTGCATTTAAACTGCATTTTGGAAGTTCAAACTCGGGGCACCATATCAGTCCATTATATGGAGAATAATTCTGAAATGTTTTCCTCAAAAAACATAATTTCTTTACGACTGAAGAAAGAACGACATGAACTTCTTGGATGACAAGGGGGTTGATTATCTGTACATTTTTGTTCTGGAAGTAGAGTTCTCCTTTAAAAGTCAGGCGTGACTTCTGCGTTCAGGAAAACCGTCTATAACATAGTTACCTGAACTGTCTTCTCTGTCATTAAGGGGACAGCTCACCCAAAATAAAAATTACCCCATGATTTATTCACCCTCAATGCATCCTAGATGTATATGACTTTCTTCTTTCAGATTAATACAATCGGAGTTATATTAAAAAAATGCCCTGGCTCTTCCAAGCTTTATAATGGCAGTGAATGGGGTTAAGATAAATTTGGATGGAAGAAGTCCAATAAAAGTGCATAAATCCATAAAAAAACTATTCCACATGGCTTAATAAAGGCATTCTGAAATGAAACAATGCTTTTGTGTAAGAAAAATATCCATATTAATAAAGGGTCATCTCTAACTTCCACTGTCATGCGCACGTTCACGAGAGAGTGGCGTTTCAGCGGATGATGTAGGGTGTAGGCGAAAGCGGTGGTGAATGCGGAAGTGCAGTGGAGAGAGCAAAACCAAACATTGGTCATGAATTAATAGCACAAAACAAGGATTTGTAAAGAAAAATATTGGAGGATTTTGATATAAGCTAAGAGGAGACTGGTTTTCCTTTACTGTAAACAAAACTTGGTTCTTGTGAAACTAGCATATTTTCACTGGAGCTTATGCTACGCTACCTAGTAAATCATGTGGTAACTTAAAGTGAATGGGGGGTGTCCATGGAAAATGTGTTGTTGTGTTTTTGGATGTCAGATGTCAGAATGCGAATTATTTTTATAGAATACTGTCATCAAAGATGCCATTTGAAGCTAAACGCAGACGTTTAAACGGACAGACTACGGATGAAACCTGCTATGATTACTGTACTTTTAAAGCACACATTTGATTTAAACAATAGGTCTACATAATGTTCACATATGCAGTTCATAGAGAACAGACTGTATTAGCCCTACCCTGATAGCACACATACATCATGGAGATGTCTATTTGACGTCTGCATTTACTTATGCAAGCCTTTTTTTTTTTGATGTTTGCTTATCTGCAATACGTGTATAGGACTTCCCTATCAGATGTCAAATAGACGTCTATTAGATGTCTTTAAGATGTTTGTGATTTAGAATGTATGTAAAACTGACATCTTACAGATGTCTATCAGATGTTTGTACACAGCAGATGCTTTCCAGATCAAGTGATCTTTATCTCACAATTCTGACTTTTTTCCTCGCAAATGCAAGTTTATATCTCCTAGTTCAGACTTTATAACTCAGCAATAGTGAGTTTGTCAATTCTGAGGGGAAAAAAAAACATAAGTGTGCGATATGAACTCATAATTCTGAGCCAAGGGGAAAAGAAAGAATGAGTAGATTTTTCTTATCAGAATTGTGAGAATAAAGTCAGAATTTTGAAATATAATATCTATAATATCTTTTATTCCATGGCTTCCATTGACTGCTACTTGAAAAACAGTCATTTTCTGCCACCAGATAGGCTCGGCTCACAAAAAACGTCATCACTGTTTGCAAACTATAGCTATAGGTCTATAGCTGGTTAAATATCTGAAAACACAACACATTCATGTTATTTTCGGGTTCAGTTTACGGCGAATTGAAAATGTTTAAAATTAATTTCAGATTTTATACTGTTGTGTACATCGAGGCTGTTGTAGGACAGCATGGCTATATTAGTAGCAGGGTACCATTTTTCACAAATGTTAAAAAATAAGTTCATTTTACTGTCAGTGGAGCATGAAACGAACATAGTGCAGAAGACTCCCGCTGTACAGTCTCGTAGAAAGATGCATGCTGGGTGACAGTTCAAAGCACCCATCAGTCTTTTCTTTGTCTTTGATCCCACTCCGCAGTAGCTGGGGAACCCTACCACGAGAAACTGTATTCAGTCCGCCTTAAAGGAACCCGCAATGTGTTTTAAAGAAGTGTACTGAACGATTGGGATTAAAATCCCATGTACAAGTCTTTCATCCTTTACTACACACACACATGAACATAAGTTCACCCAAAGATCACAACATAAGTGTCACTATTCATGCTAATCACTCAGTGCATTTAAACACAAGAGCTGAATTGAACCATGAACACAGGCCATGTCGTGGATTCAAACCTCGCCAAAAGATTGTCATTACATGATTTGAACTAATTTGTTCAATTGTTGGTATGTAATCCCCAAAGAAGCAGTGTAATCTTTGCTAACATGCCCAGACTCACCAGCTTAAAAAGTTGGATGCAGAATGTCCCATTTGTATTAGGACAGTGTGGTAACTGGGATTCTTCATAGTTATTTTAGTCTCAGGTGTTCAAAATATAGGGCACTATGCAAGACCTTTTGAACTGATAGAAGCCACTTGGGTCTCCTGAGAGCCCTGGAGTTTTACTAGTTATTGACATGTCATATTGCATATTGCAACTGGTGTTTCTCTCTCACATGCTGTCTGTATCTCCTCCTCACTTGTCCATTCTCTTTGCTCTTCCTCCAGAGCCCTGGAGACAAACAAGTACAACCACATCACTGCTACTTACTTCTTGTTGGCTGAACGGATCCTGAGGGAAAAGCAGGAGAAGGAGGTGCAACCTCGTTCTTCCAGCCCCAGCAACATCAAGGCACACTTCAGGTAATTCGTGGAGGTTATTCTGTCTCTGTTGTCTGTCATTTAGCCTTTTGTGTTTTATCAAGACAATGTACCTTTATGTACATACAGCATGCAAAACTCAATGTTGAAGGTATTTGAAACATTTTTGTGACATGTACCTATTTCCAGTTACAACCAAGAATGAAAGAATTACAAGCAATAATTAAAATAAATTGGGGGAGGAAAGAAGGGTGACTTCCTTTATTCCAGAATCCCATGGTCACCCCTTGGAATGTCTTTTGTACACTTTCTTTTTAGTCGGATTTATATTTCTAGAAAGGTCAGACAGTGGGTCCCTGAGGTTTTCAGGGTAGTGAAATTTTAGGAATTTCTTATTGCAGGCTCTATCAATACACAGACATGGTAACAAAACAAATGAAATGAAAAAACCAATTACTTGAAGATTCATGCATTGATGCCAACTAATAAGAAACTTGAGCTTGTACCAAAGTCAACCAGTGGAGGAATCAAGTGATTAACGTTCTTCTCCAATTCGTACCTGGCTCATGCCATAGTATGTACGAAAAATAAATCACTTTACAGCGTTGCACATTTTTTGTTGTAATTATCAAAAACCGTTTCAAATCAGTCTGCCATATCATGGTGTGCATAGGCAGGCTAACTGCAGGTTTGCTGTCTCTCAGAAGGTATCTGTGTGCAGTTAGGGACAGGACTCACTATAAGAGGTTGTGAGAGGTCAGCTCTGCTGTATGTCAGAATCCCTGTCTGTTCTTCGTGCTATGTGTGGACAGCCAGCACATCCTCTGAGCACTGCACCGGGTGACAAATGTGTTTAAAAGATGAGGCTGAAATTGGTTTGGACTGACCTAGAAAAGCAGTGAGGCTGCGGATGCTTTTTGAAAGAAGCAGGGAGTGGAAGAAAGGAGAGGATGTGGTGGGAAAGAGAAGTAGGAGAGGTAGATGGGAAGAGGGGAAGAGTCCTCAGGATACAGCAGGGGTCATGAGAGGGTGACAAATGCTTTTTTTGTGGGAATCAACATAGAAGTTTCAGCTGAATGGGAAAGCAGACAGAGCCTCCCAGATTCTTCCCAGAATCATGTAATTCGACCTTGGCTATAGGTAACCCAGATCACGATCGCAGTGTTCTCGTTAATCAGTGTGCCCTTCTTATACCGAAAAAGTTTATAGGCTGTATGCACTCAGATTTGTAATCCCTGTTCCTAGTGGAGAATATAGTTGAGCAGTAGATGATAAATTCTGACTAGAATGTTATTTTGACGTATGAGGTTGACTCTTGATACTATGCAGAAGTTTCCACATGCGTAGACTGACACTATCATTTGCAACACCTTTGTTAGGCCTTTGCAGTAATTCTGTAATTCTTTTCTTAATGATGAACAGGTATGGGAACGTTTACAATCCTGTCTCATTAGGCCTGTAAATACAGCTATAGTTTCATAAGTCAGATTTGCACTAAGTCCACTTCATTATATCCTAGAAATAATAACGTAGGCACAGGTTTTACCCTGTATCCTTGCTAAAGGATTTTCTTTACATTTCTAAGTGTGATTAAACATTTGCTTATTCACACAAGCCTTTTGCTGCATTTGTTTACAATGGCTTGTCTGCATGCCAACATAAGGTTTATAGAGTGTTAATGTGGTTATGACAACCAGAGAGGACGTGCTGGAGCGACGTTCCTCTGATTTACTTTGTTTCAAAAGCCTCAAGTATCACCTTAGCAGAGTGTATACCCAAAGCAACTTGCATGAAAGTGCACATACTGTGCTGTGTAAATGGTACTCCAGCAGGAAGGTAAGAATATAAGACAATAAAAGCATGTTACAGCATCAATTCTGACTTATCTTGCAAATCTCCATGTTCCCTGCTTGAGTGTTTGGTGCAAGAAGGCAGTCTGGCTTTTGTCAAGGACTGTCATTTACATTTCGGTTGTTTTCCTAAGGCACTCTCCAGAGCTTCTGTCTTTTAAAAGTTGTTTTTGGCAATGTCCAACTTTACTGAATATTATCCTGCTTGAGTTACAACCTTATGCTGTTTTTCACTTTAAGTGCGAATGTACTCTTTTTAAAGCAAGGTTATTTATATCAAGGACTATGTCATTTTATTTTTTATTTTTTTGCAGGCAGTCATGGCCGACCAAAATCGACATGCATCAGGACATCGAAGACAGCTTAGCCTCTTCATCCATCTCGCATGCTGGAGGTCCACAGTCTCCTGCTCGCAGTACAGAGAATCTGCTAAACGGTCACCGCAATAAAGGGCTTCTAGAAGTGAGCCGTAGAGAGGAGATCAGCGAAGCCTGCAGCAGCTCTGCTGCACCTGCTGCTTTGCCCCCAAACCCCCTTAAATCTGGAGTCATGGCCCCTCTTGCATCCGCTTCAGCCAAGCAACGAACCTGCCTCTTTCGGGTGGAAGAAGATGAAGAGGAGGAGGAAGAACAAGAGCCTTCACCCTTGCCCACCCAGGTGGTCTTGCGCCGCAAACCACTTTCTATCACCAACCGGCTTACATCTCGAAAAAGCGCCCCAGTGCTCAATCAGATCTTTGAGGAGGAAGGCGAATCAGATGATGACTTTGACATGGATGAGAGTCTCCCACCCAAGCTCAGCCGGTTGAAGATGAACATGGCATCTCCTGGTACGGCTCAGAAACGCTACCACCGGCGCAAAAGTCAGGGCCGCGGTTCAAGTTGCTCTAGCTCCGAAACCAGCGATGATGATTCAGAGAGCCATCGCCGCCGACTAGACAAAGACACAGGGTTCACCTACAGCTGGAACCGCAGGGACAGTAGTGAGGGTCCACCTGGAAACTCTGGGGGCAATGGAGGTGGTAGTAGCGGAGGGCAGAGCAAACCACCTGGGGAAGGTAATTCAGGACCAGACAAGGGCAGCCCTCCAGGAGGAGGGAATGGTGGTAGTACAGGAGGGGGCAGTGGAGGTGGTGGGAGTACAAAAGGACAGGGAGGCCCTTCCAGCTGCTCCCGTAGCAACAACAACAACGCTTCGTCTGGCCAGACACGTAGTGCAGCTCGGAGTGCGGGGGAACTGGTAGAGAGTCTGAAACTCATGAGTCTATGCTTGAGTTCTCAGTTTCAGCATCGCAGCTCTGGAGGAGGTGGTGGTGGACGGTTCATCCTAGATCCTCAGAGCCTGTCCAGCGTTAAAGTCCAGGAGAAGTCCTCCTGGAAGATGTGCATTGGCTCCAACAACAGTCTAGACAAAGTGATCAAACCTGCCTTGAATGGTGGCGTTGGGGCTATGGAGCATTATCAAGACCAAACGGCAGTCATGTTAAATGAACTTGGCCTGGTCAAGGAGAACAACCTGAACTTGAAAAATAACGTTCTCCAGCTACCTCTGTGTGAAAAGACCATCTCCGTGAACATCCAGCGAAGCCCCAGGGATGGGCTACTCTGTGCCTCAGCCCAGGCCAGCTGCTGTCAGGTCATATGACGGCACGGTGCACAGGGCTGGTTCTCAGAGTGGATTGTTCCTATTGCCACATTTGTAGCTTTCGATGACTTGAGTTCTCCACCAGTAGCTGTACATGACCTCTCTTGATCCCAACTTGACCTTTAAACCTGCCTTCTATGTCGTCTTAATCATTCTCATTCAACTTATTTATTAAGTTCTTTTCTTGGACCCATTGGTTTTTAATGAAGTGCACGCTGCTATCCTTTTCTTTTTTTTGTGTCTTTATTTGTTTTGCCCAATTAGACTTTAATACAATTTAATATGTGTTTCCAAGGCCTGTTCATTTTGCTTTTTTAGCCCTTGAAACGCTCTTAATATGAATTCCATGATTCCAACACCACCCAATCAGTCAAGAGTTGTGGAAACTGTATGTATAAATAAATGACCTTTAATAAAGTGAGATTTAAATTAAGACCAACAGTATGACAGAACAGAACATGGCAATTCATAAAACAAGCACTTAAAGTACCACAGCTGGTTTTGTAAATTTAAGCCCCGATATGATTGTAATGAGATGGTTATACAGTAAAAGCAATAGTGAGAGTAAAGAACAAATCCTGATTCTTAATTCATAGTGCTGTCTGATGAGTCTTAAACTGAATGATTATTTTGCACACTTTCTTTCACCTTTTTTAAGTGCTATTGACTGTTTCCTTGTCACCATTTAGAAATGTTCACTATAGATAAACTTTTGAGGTTAGTGACAATCAGTTGCAATAACAAGGGGGATTTATTAATGGATAATTTCCAAAATGGGGCTACAGATAACCCAGAAGTGTTTTATTTGAATAACATTAATCACATTCACCCTGTTCTTGATTCACATATAAATTTCAGGAAACATTTGGGATTTAAGTGCAATTTCTCCATGTTCAAGCTGGTAAATTTTGTAATTCAATCTGCCCTCTTAAGTAATAATGTTTTGCCAAATCTGCAACCCAGACAGCACTGTGGATACACCCACACATAAATGTGTTCATCCTAGTTTTATCAAATTATAAAATTAAATTGCACTACGGTATAAGTAGAGACTACAATTAGGATACTTTGAACACCATACAATTCACAGCGGGGATAATTAGCCTTTACAATGTGTTTCTGCCAGAGCAAAATCAAACCGGCAGACAGCGACCATATTCAGTTTGTGTAGTACTGAATACTTTAATAAGAAGTACCCCTCTTTCTCAACGTCATTATTAAAACAAAATTTAAATAGAGAAACTATTTTATCATTAAGGACACTTTTTCTCTCCCCTGTTGTTCTTGTACCATTCAGCTTTGAGTTACTGTATATACCAGTCTCAGAATCGACTGGCCTTAGGGGATGTTTATAAGTATGTACATATATTTTTTTAAAAGTTTATTTTTTTGAAAACTGCTGTTTTAAAATGCTGTTTTGGATGTGAGCCTTGTACTGGCTTGTAGTTGGGATATAATGGGGCTTTTTTTGTCACCTGGCCACCTGATAACAGAGAAATAAATAAATGGTATGACTTCTATTCAGTGGATGGCCACTCTTTCAGGAAATTTGGCTTCAAGAGTTGGCCGTTGGGTGACCATCGACTGGTATAGAAAAAAAGTCAAAGATCTACAGGACTGTGAGTGTGAAAGAATCGGTTGTGAGATTTAAAGGGCATTTGCAATAAGCTAAGCTATAAGTTGCAGCTATATGTAAATATAATTTTTGTTTTGTTTTTATATTTCAAACCTGTACATCCTCCAAATGGCTCACTTGACCCAAATTATCTTAAGTATTTCTGTTTGTTTTGTCTTTTTGTTTTTAAAAATAAAGTCTGTAAATATTGGTGTAAATATGGTGCTCTACACTTAGAAATGCAGTGTTGGACTTCTTGTTCATAGCTGTAATATAGCCTTATTAGATATGAGTGTCAAAAACAGAGCAAGGGAGGTTGAAAAGAAAACAGTGCTATATGCATAATGTCAGTCTCTGACTTTGTCCTACCCTAATGTAAACAGCTAAACGACATGTGCATGTGTTGTGCGTTTGACATTATTGATCCACGTTCATTCAGAGGAAAAGAACCACCACAGAAATGTTACAGGACCAAACCATGTACTGACGTTAAAAAAAAGAAAAAAAAAAATAAAAAAAAAAAAACAACTTTCAAGAAGCAAAATGAATAAATGTTCTGTTGCTGAAACTTGTCTTTAAAAGTTACATATAGCTATGGTGATGTCCAAAATTAAATGTGAAATATGTTGTCTTTAAACCTGGACTTTGTCCTTTTTTTGCTGCATTTTTCTCATTGAATAGCTTGTTTTACTGCAAAATATATTACGTTACTCCAAAAGACGTAACGGATGTAAAATGGTGATGTTTCACATCAGTGTTATTAATCTGTAGGCTTTCTGTACAATAGAAGCAATCTTGGTTCAGAGTTTCACTGGACATAATGTGGAAAGAAGTTAAACTTGACAGAGTACTGCTGCCCACAAACCCAAATACCTTTCTGCTGAAAGGTATTTGCTCCTAATTTACTGCCCGTTTGTGCTGCCAAGGTGTCTCTGATAACCAAGAGCTTTTCAGGGGTGTCTCAAGTGCACACTTCTCGTCCAAGCACATGTCCAGCATCAGCTTAATGGTCAAACACACTAGTGTGTTGTCAGTGGAGCACCTTGCGAGCACACAGACACATTCTGCATATTGTCAGTGTCATGCTTGGCCAGTGGAAACTGCTGAGACCGCTTCACTGTCAGAAAGTGTGACAAGCTGTTCTTTAATTAGAATGAGTTGTAAGTTGGCTAGTCACACTGCCCTCAGTCCTCAGCTTCAGGAAACACCAAGTGTGAAGACACAGGGAGTTGTTTGTTTGGCTCTTAAAACGGCAATCTTTTTAAAAACATTTTTTCTAATTAGACAAATACAACTTCATTAAAAGCATTTCTGCAGTTAGTTGAATTCAAACAGCACTCTCTAATAAGACATACCATTTTTTATTTTAATTTTGTTTCCCCAAACTAGTGAAAGTAGGGGCGCGTGGGGCACAAACTAACGCGGGGTTAATCGTAACACGTGGTTTAAATATTTCCACACACGCTAACATAACCAAATTTGCGGTATTTACTAGTTGCCATAGCAACACTATACAGAGAAAAAAGTGTGCCAAAATTCAAAAGCTTTTTGATGATATCGCTGAATACTTATTTTACCATAGTATAAGTAAATTTCTGTCTGAAGTAAATTTCTTCTTAGTTTTTAATATTCATTTAAAATTAGACAAATCTGCTATGTTAATCGCCAATCTGTTATTTATCAGTTTAGATAGTTTATTAATGCTTGGCAAGTCATCAGAAGACACTAACCACTTTTATATTCCAGTCGAGCTGATGGGGAACGTTGTAACACTGCGTTACAATGTGCCCCACTATATTAAACTATGCTTTTCTATGGCATTAGCCATGTAATTTTCACTATTTACTTATATGGATTTTAAAAAGAAACCACAAACGGGTGAATAAAGACTGACAATCGACGTTTAATGTTGAGAAATTATTATTTCAAGAAATGTAAAGCATTTTGGTTCGTTTATGTGTCTCGTGCTCTATGAGAGCTGTGTTTGGAGGGAGGGAGGTGTTTTTCTGAATGTCTGAATGTGTTTCATCTATTTGCGGACATTTTTTGAACTATAGTGTATAGCTGTCTTATGCGATCAGGGCCATCCCACGCATGGTTGCGATGTGTTCATTGTGAACCTCAATTTTTATTTTTTTTTTAATTCTTAAAAAATGGCATTATTTTATTTGAAAAAGTTAATCATTTTATTTTATTGACAAAATATTTTAGTTTGTCGTGTGTATATATATATATATATTTTTTTTTCGATCAGACGACATTTTAAGCTGTCATATGGTCTTGTTACAACGTTCCCCTCACATGTTACAATGTACCCACATAAGGGCATGTTGTCACATTTCACTTCCTTTCTTTGAGGTAAATAACGAAACACTTATACACTGTAATTATGAAACAAAGTGACATATTTGTACTAGACAAGTGTGAAATTAACGTGGATAAAAATTATCCTCTGAACCCCACGTGGATTTACACAAACTGAGAAACTCCAAAAGTGTTAGGTTGTGCCCCGCACTCCCCTATGTCTTTTGTACCTTTAAACATGCTATCAAGTTCCTTGATAGAAAATTATATATATATATATATGTGTGTGTGTGTGTGTGTGTGTGTGTGTATCTTTAAAATTAGCATTCCTTTCTGGCTACTTTGTATAGGTTTCTATGTAAGGACTGATACTTCTGACTGGGCAGAGGCTGGAATTTATATATAAAGAACAGAGTAATAAACTTTGGTAACACTTTAGAATAGGGAACACTTATTCACTACGATTTTTCCCTAAAATAAATTCCTAATTTGTTAAGTATGTAGTTAAGTTTAGGTATTGGGTAGGATTAGGGATGTAGAATAAGGTCATGCAGAAAAAGGCATTAATATGTGCTTAATTAGTACTAATAAATGGCTAATATTCTAGTAATATGCATGCTAATAAGCAACTAGTTAAGAAACCGTAAAATAAAGTGTTACCTAAAATGTTATTTTGGAAAACACTTTAACTAAATTTAAACTGTGGAAGAAACTTCATTAAACATCAGAAATGAACATTAATCGGTATACAGACAGGAAAGGGGTTTCTTGCCTTACATGTTATGCTTTTGTGTGCTATTTTCAAGGACATGAATGAAAACTGAGTAAAAGTCCTGTGTAATGCAAAAGTAAGTTTCCATAACAGGAAAACAGCAAGAAAAGAAAACTGAATATGCAACTTATTTATGGCCATTATACAGAATTGGTGCAAACTGCTGTCCCACAACCAAAAACACATTTAAAAAGCATTTAAGTATTGAAATCTAAGATGTTTACTAAGATCCTTCTATTATCTATTGAAACCCACAATACTATTTAAAATATCTGTAAGCTTAATAGATATTAAATCGATATTTATTGGGTACTTTCATTTGGGAGGTGACTGTCCCGAACCCTAACCCCTAAATTTCAACCTATGAAAATATTGAAATATTTTTTCTGTTGTTTTTAAAAGTATCTTTTTGATTGAAAAATATTTATATGTTCTTTGTGACGTTAAAAAAAAAAAAATAATAATAAAATTTTAAAAATGTGTCCCGCATTTTCCATGTCACTACCGAAACAGTGTATGTTTTAGTCCATTGGCTGAGATCCGATTTTAACTACAGACCTATTTTTATGACCCCCTGCCATAACAGTTATTTCATAAACTTCGGTAGTGACATCTTTTTTGGGTGTTGTCCCATAAAATTGTCACTACCGAAACAGCCATGACCGAAACGTTGTTATTGTTACAGTAGTGGCAACAGGAAACACACAATCCTTTTTTTGTAAAAAATAAAATTTTAAAACAGTTATGCTTTTTTTTTTTAGTATGTTTTGTCAAAAATAAACTGAAGTTGAACTATCAACGAAGATGTTACAATTGGCTTTGGTTTAATTTATATTCAAACTAATGAATCTTTAACTTTGATATCGGTATGATCAACTGTTTGTCTTTTACAAAGAAAAAAAAATGGATTCAAAATACAACAGATCTCATGAATTACATTTGAGCAAAAATTATATATTTACAATGGAGATATAAGCATCTTAATAGGTCAATTTAACCCTTCTAATTAATTTATTATTTGTTTTGATTACATAATAATGGCAATATATACATGTCAAAGTCAGACATGCCCCTTTGCCAGCTGTGAGGCCTGGTTACTGGTTTAATCTTGGCCCAGGCTTTTAAAAGATTTTTGGGTCAGCACACCTTAATAGCTTCAACAACTGATTGCCAATTAAGTTTAGAATACAATTAATTTAGGCCCAGATAATGCAGAGCTGTAATAGCTGCTAATGGCG
This sequence comes from Labeo catla, assembly GCA_012976165.1. Taxonomy (NCBI): domain Eukaryota; kingdom Metazoa; phylum Chordata; class Actinopteri; order Cypriniformes; family Cyprinidae; genus Labeo; species Labeo catla. The sequence goes on along the minus strand of VONZ01000325.1, from coordinate 689,229 downwards.
GATATTTTGATGAATTGAAAATGTAATTTTTTTTGTATGTATAAACTGTTTATGTAAAAAAATATGTTTTCGTAGTTTGTGTTGTCCCTTATCAATGCAAAATTAAATTAAAAAGGATTCATGCCAATATTGTCCAAACCCCCACTTTTCTAGAGCGTTTCCAAACTTTTGGTGGGCAGTGTACATACAAATTGTTTGGAAAAAAAATTTCAAGACATTTCCAGCTCTGACTTTGGACCAGTTATACAGAATGACCCATATACTAATACCAGCTGCTAAACATAAACCTTTTTCTGAATGACCGTTTCTTAACCAGAATATGTACCTCAATCACAAGATAATAAGCATGAAAACATTAAGATTTGCTTATATTTTAAAGCCTGATGAGACAAGTAACAGTTCATTTGGTTGTTCTCACAATATTTCAGTGTTTTTAATGCAGCTTATGAGTTTAAGGCTGATAAATGACATCTGTAAGAAAGTCTCAATCACAAACATCTCATAACAAGTGTTAAAGGATGAGGAGCGTGTTATCTGAATATTTCAAATGTTTATTTTCAGGCAGAGAATACTGAATATGCTTAATTCAAGTACAGTACAGGGTGAAGTGGCCTGACATCTGTAAACAAAAGCCATAACAGTTAAACATAATACAGTGATGTTTAAAGGCACTGCTCTTCTGTCTTTGGTAGAACATGAAGTGAATGAAAACGGACGATTTTAATTCCTCAAAAAAACACACAACAACAACCTTATTTAGACCCAATGCCTGATAAATATTTTTTTTCGAATCACCTCTTTACAACATTTTTTACAACTTCAGACAGTCATGAATAAAAATGAGATGTACTTTGACAACCAAATCAACCTAGTCATTTAACCCCATTATATATGCGCAGATTGGATTTCCATTTTCACTGTCTCTCATTATACCAGTAACAGTTTTATTGTCATAGAGAAATAATAAAAATGCGTGCAATTGCAATAACAGGAAAACATAAAAACCCTGTCATATTCAGAAGTGTACAGCATCAATAAGCCATTTCGTGAATAACATGGCTAGGAGTGCATATTTAAAGACAAAGTCAGTTAAATATAATACTACATAGTTTACAGCATGTGTACACCTTGAGTATTTTCGTTGTGTTGTTGTCATCACTCGTCACTTATTCCACGTATTTCAGCTCTCCGCGGCTTCCAGTATTTTCTGAAAAGATAAACAGTATCAAAATATGAATGAATGAACATGTTTGGGAACCTAGACCAAAATACCACAGATGAACATAGAGTAAGTACAATATCTAGGGTGTCAAAAAGTCTCAAATTTGAGAGATTTTACACAAATAACCAAGGTTTATATTCAGAATCTTTCAGGTTTCATAATGTAATAGAACTGATTCAGACTGATTTAGCATCAGTTCTCCCTGGTCTAAACAAGTCTTACATGTTGAGATATAAAAGGCAAAGGCTGATCTTAGTTCAGCGTACATACAGCCTCAGGCAGGATGGCGTTTCAAATGAGTCATGCTGGGTTTTCAGAGACTGAGGGGAGCTGGGATGCTGGTATATTTTGAAAAGCTTTTGAACAATAAAAGAGCATTACAAAAAGCTACTAAATCTTTTTAAAAGACATTCAAAATGAACCCATCTACCCATAACCGATGTTTTTTTTTTCTCTCTGCAGCATACACAACTTCCAGATTATGGCCTATGCTGAGTTTCATTTAATCAATTAATTTCACTGCCTGCAGCAGCAAACCAGAGCAAATTACATTCTCAGTGAAAAAGTGTTCGGTGCAATTAACTTTTCAATCCAAAAGAGAGATCAATAGGGCCAGAGCTGCTGACTCTGTGCTTCTGTACTTGTAAGTTCAGTGAGTCTGAGCTCTGGTCTCCACTGAGAAAACTGCACAATGGTTATTACAAAGCACCAGATATAAAGTCCCTCTAAATGTGGTGAAAGAAAAACTTGTTCTCATACTAAGGCCTTCACTGGAACCTCCAATTTTATTTCCAGAAAAACAAAATGAAATAGAAAAAAAAATCCCCTTCCATTCCTTTACTGATGATTACAACAGCGTTTTAGTGGCACGTTAAAAAAACAAGATTAAAGTAATCTTTCAAAAATAAAGTGGAAATACTACGGAAATAAAGTCAAAATATTATGAGAATAAAGGTGAAATACTATGAGAATAAAGTCGTAATATTTTGAGATTAAAGTAGAAATTAGGAGAATAAAGTCGAAATACTACGAGAATGAAGTTGCAATATTTTGAGAATAAAGTTGAAATACTACGAGAATAAAGTTGAAATACTACAAAAATAAAGTCTAAATATTGCGAGAATAAAGTCGAAATACTACGAGAATAAAGTTGCAATATTTTGAGAATAAAGTAGAAATTACAAGAATAAAGTTGAAATACTGTGAGTATAAAGTCGAAATACAACGAAAATAATCGAAATATTACAAAAATAAAGTCGAAATATTGCGAGAATAAAGGCAAAATACTATGAGAATAAAGTCGTAATATTTCGAGAATAAAGTAGAAATTACAAGAATAAAGTTGAAATACTATGAGATTGTAGATTGAAGATAGATTGAAAATACACATTGTATTTTGCTATAAAACTGATTTTGAAAGCTGAGACTTATTTCCAAGCATATTCTCAAAACATTTTGACTTTATTCTTGTAGTATTTCGACTTTGTTCTCGTAATATTTTGACTTTATTCTCTAAATATTTCAACTTTATTCTCATAATTTTGATTTTATTCTTAAAATATTGTGACTTTAATCTCTTAATCTTAGATTTTTTTTTTTTTTAAACGTGGCACTAAAACGCCGTCTTACATGATTAATGGGATTCCCCAACAAATACAAATGTAGCAAATGAGGTACCTCAACATTTTAGTAATGGTTTGTCATGTTAAAAGCATGCAAATTCCATTAATCCGATTAACCCAGTCAGGTAATTCACAATTAAGTATGAATGCATGGGATCATTTTGTTTTTTTTTTTTTTGTTTTTTTTGTTTCTAGAAGGGTAGTATATCTTTTAAAACAATCTAATATTCAAAATAAGAACTGCTTCTAAATTTTCCTATCTCTAAAATACTGTGTCTGTTCACATAATGAGTCAAACTCCTCAGCTGCTCACGGAGACCGAATTTGCAGGAGCTCATATCTCAGGAGATACTCCCTTTGCTTCCTACGGGCTAAATTAGCATTAACTAAAGTGAGAACTGAGGTGTTCAAACAAAGGTGGTTGACATGCATCTAAATGGAACAATGTTCTGGATTTCAAGGGAGGTCCTGATGTGCAAACTGGGATAAATGATGGGACATGTCAGTATTGATTGTTTGAAGGAGGTGGGTTAAAAGCATTTAAGCTTCTGCAACTCCAACATACTATCACTCATGTTAACAACTGTACTCAAGTGCAAACTTAGGGTCAATAAATCAATAGAGGTTGAACAGCTGTGTACAGTCCCATCACACTGATAAGATATTGTTTTTAAAGCCTAAACGTTAATGAGAAAATCATCAAGGTGATTTTGGTCCAAAGTCTGACTCGCAGTTTGTCAGCTCACTCTGTTCACTGCAATGCAATGTTGGCTGCATTGAAAGTGTTGACTTCATTTCCCTCAACACCATTACAGGTTGACATGGGACATGTCACATTCTCATGGACTTCAGCAAGTTGACAGACTGCCTCAGACGGCTGGCTTGTTCCACTTCCTGTGACGGTGGTCAGGCAATGATGCGAAAGCAGACTGAATCTGACGGAGCCCATCACGCAACCAACATTCTTTGGCACTAGAGCTGGATTATAGACCGCGTCAAAGGGTCCAGTGCCCCGGGGCCTCAGACTAGTCAAAGACTGGGCAATTAGTGCACAAAGTGCGAACTAACTAGCTTCTTGGCGTCTTGAAGCACCCATTGTACAAGATAAAGCCCTAGTTTTAATCTTAACGTAAGCAACCAAAACAAACATTTCCAATGATCTGGCCCGGTGTGACACAGTTTTTTCACTTATAGTAGAAACTCAATCTTAACTCTTTGTTTTTATAAAAAGTTTCATCTTGCTATGATGTCCCAAGGTGTCCACCCCAAAATCTGATCAATTACTACTGATCAACTTCTGCAGGAGTGTCCAATCCTGCTCCTGAATAGACACTGTCCTGCAGAGTTTAGCTTCAACCATTATTAAACACCTGAAAAAAGGTAATCATGTTCTTCAGGATTACTAGAATCTTCCAGTCAGGTATGTTGGGATGTTGACCCTCCAGGACCTGGACTGACCTAATGGTTAACGTGGTACAGTATGGTTTTAGCCGTTGCCTGTAGTAGCAGCCAGAATGCACTGAATGTGGATTTGCAAAAAGTGGCAATTCAAGCTTGAATTGCTCTGAAGATAGGAAAAATTCTTATTATAGTATTAGCATAAGGGTCAGGAGGTATGATTAATTGTGTTAATTTTTATCACATTATTTATTTTTATAATTAACCACACTAAATTAGTGTGTTAAACTGACAGCCCGGGTTCTAAGATTAATGGCCTCCATCATTCAACAAATTGACATCTGTTCAGAAAAACAAACCATCAATTCTCAGTTCTAAAACGAAGCAGATTAAAACCCAGGACACAACATGCATGCAAAATACAAGCTGCCTGGTAAAGGGAGAAACAGCTCTTATCAAAGCTTTTTAGTTATGGATCACCCATAGATGGGAACTGTAGACACCAACATCTTTTAAAGACAACCATATCATTGGACTGCCTTCGTCCAACCCTAGATAGGTTGGGAACACTTCGATCAAGCTCAAGTATTGACTCAAATTGAGATCATATACAAATATGACTTAACACACAAATGGTTCCCAACCATTTCCCTTCATCTTCAAGGGAGATCACGTCTGATCCTCACTGCCATCCTCTTTCTTTGTTTTCTATTCCTATCAGCCACTCATACAGCTGTTATGGGTTAAAAAGGTCTCATTCAGCAAAATAGAAGGGCTAAAATCACCAGTTGCCGTATTGGTTCCATGATAGTGTTGGCAGCTTGGCCTTTTCCTGGAGTTCACCCCGGATCTTTTCCAAACACTGGCCACTAACAGGGGGTTTCCACTGTCGGCTGAAAGTGGCGGCTATTTTCAGAGTCCCTTTGCCCTAGAGCAGTGGGAGCTTTTCTCCTGACAGCTGTCTACACCCTCTCAAGCTGCTGAACACATGGAAATACAGCTAAATGGCGTCATGTGCTGCTAGCTCATCACTAGCACTCTCAAACCACTGGACCAAGCACCTCCCTGAGGTCCTGCAGTCTTATATCACCAACCAAATGCACCGTTTAACTGCAGTCGGCACTTTTGAACTCTAACAGATCCGGACGAGGCCGCTGAAGCTATTAGCTGCCGTCCATCATTCTGATGGAGAGACTCTGGTGAAGACGCACCGCCAGCACTGGCAGAGGGATGAGCTGGTGTCAGGTAAAGTTTGTGAGAGAGAATTGGAGGGGTAGAAGCCCAGAAACATCACGTCTTCAGTCATCCTGAAACATAATCAATATGTGTTTTACGACCTGCGTCTCTCTGCTAAATTAAAAGAAATGTTAGACGGATGAAGCTTCGATGGAGTCCCGCCTTTATCGCAGATCGTCAGCCAAGTGCTTCATCATACCATTAAATGTGCTGTCTTGATTTCGCTGTGAGAATGGTCTTCCCTTTTCAGTACCTACGATCCCACAGCTGCGCAGATAATCCTTCACAACACAGTCTTCATGAAATTGGGGTCATCAAGATGTTTTCATGGCTTCCACCTTGAATACATTTCTGGGTGTATTATCGAACGAACAACCATGCCAATCAGGATATAAACAGCTTGTTCTCTGTAGGGTTGAATGCAGGATAGGTGATTTGGTTCAAAAACGTTTCGTTACACTGGTAGAAAGTCTCTTCACATCCCGTGTGTGGAAGGCGCGGGACCATAAAATGTTCGTTCAATCATATAGCTCGGACTGGGGACTATAATAGACAGTCCTACCTGCCTTTCATTTTAGGGAATATTTGATTGGACAAATCTTGGATCTTGATTGGACAGGCCGAGTCATCAATGTCTTTTGGTCTTTTGAGAAACAAACAAGCTGTACTAGATAATAAATACGAACTGAAAGATCTTAAAAACATAAAATGTATTATATTGCTATCTATACTTCACAGAATGATAGCAGTTATTAAAGCATTTAAAGGGCTTCCATTAGCCTGAAGTCAGGATGTCATTCAATGGCTAAAGATTAACTAGTCACAAGGTGTTTACAGTTCAAGTGACTGGCTTAAAAAACCTGTCTGGAACAGAGTGCACATCAGTGAAATGGTTGAATTCAATTCAAATATTTCTGGGGGGGTCCTGCACCAGCCCAGTAACTGCCATTGAGATAAATGAAGTGCAACCGAATAGCTCTCCTCAGGTATTATAAACCTACTTGTCTTGCACATATTTATCAACGTCTGCTTTCCAGCAAATAAGGTAGAACCAATTGATATTCATAAACTAGTTGATTTTATAATCTGCCCCCTACTATGTTTCATTCCTACACCATTGCACATTAGTGCTGCGATTTGCTTAAACCAACACATAAAAATGCTGAATTATTAGAGTAGTGCTCATCACGTACCCAAATTAACTAGAAAATATTATAATCCACAGCATTAAGAGGCGAAGGGGGGCCATACTGCACACATCTTATCTGCTGTTAGTGAGGGGAGGAAACACAAGGCCACATTAAGGATAACACTGGATGCCAACAGCACACGCCAGCTCATTGTCATTCACAATCCAACTGTGCCATATCACTAGAGCCATGGCAACGGACTTACCGACCGAGGGCTCGTCTCTGCAGAAATAAAGCCATTGAATCCTGTTAAAGCGTGGCGATGCTGGTGCTTTGACAGACATTGTATGAAATCATTATTAATACTTTAGATACTATATCATGTCCGTTCCCATTTTAGAAGAGAGACAGCGGTCTGAATTCATTACCACAAATGTTCCAAATGTGAATCACTGTTTCAATCTACTTGAGACTGGGTAAGGTTCATATCCATAAACAATAAATTACTCCCACTGGCACCACCAACCTTGACCTTTGAATAACAGTAAAAATCCATTCACGGATATACATAGACATCTTAAAGGGATAGATAACCTAAAAATGAAAATTATTTTCCCTCACCGACATGCCATTCCAAACCTTCATGATTTTCTTCACTTTGTGAAGCATAAAATGAGATATCTTAAAGAATATTCCAACTGTTTGTGTCCGTATTAAAAACATTGGACCCCACTGATTTTCATTAGACGAAAAAGAAAAGAAAATCTTTTGGATTTAACAAAAGAAAAAAGCATACAGGTTTGAATCATTTATGTGCATAAATTATGGTATGGTTTTCATTTTTAAGGCTCCTTTTAAGGCCTCAGGACATATTTGGTTCTGTTTAGAATAGAATACTTCCATCCTGCCTGTACTAGTGTTGAATTGATAAAAAATTGACTTTTATATTGTTACAAAAAGTTCAAATAAATGCTATGATTCTTGATCATAAATCAGCATATTAGGAGGATTATTTAAGGTCCATGTGACATTGAGGAGTTTTGATGCTGAAAATTCAATGTTGCCATTAGAGCAATAAATTCTTTTTAAGTATTAAAAAATATTCCAGTAAAAAAAAAAAAAGTTTAATATCGTAGTTTAGTTTAATATATAAAGATAATATTGTTTTTAGTATTAATTGATCAAATAAATGCACCCTTGTTATCATTAAAAACACACAGAAAGCAAATTGTGAACAATCACCTATTACTATAATATTATTGCATGTTTGTATTAAAAATATCAGTAAGACTTTAGTATAGGGAACAACTGTTACTATTAACTAGTTACTTATTAGCATGACTATTAGTAACATGTTAATGCAGCATATATTGGCTGTTTATTTGTACTTATAAAGCACCCATTCTGCATGACCATATTCTACATCCCTAATACTACACACTACCTGAACTTAACAACTACCTTACTAACTATTAATAAGCAGCAAATTAGGAATTTATTGAGGCAAAAGCCATAGTTAATGGTTTCTTATTAGTGAAAATTAGACCTTAATGGAGAAGTCCACTTCCAGAACAACAATTCACAAATAATTTACTCACCCCCTTGTCATCCAAGATGTTCATGTCTTTCTGTCTTCAGTCGTGAAGAAATTATGGTTTTTGAGGAAAGCATTTCAGGACTTTTCTCCATATAATGGACTTCACTGGTGCCCCGATTTTGAACTTCCAAATTGTAGTTGCAGCTTCAAAGGGCTCTAAACGATCCCAGCCGAGGAAGAAGGGTCTTATCTAGCGAAACGCTTTCGGAAAATAAAAATTTGCATACTTTTTAAGCACAAAAGCTCGTGTAGCACAGGCTCTGGGATGCACGTTCACGTACTATTGAATCACGCCGAAAGGTCACGCAGAACGTAGGCGGAATCACAGACCCAGTGTTTACAAAGCGAGCGTGCAAAGACTAAGGAAGTGCAAGTAAGTCAAACGCTGTTTACAAACAAAAAGATACAACCATGTCGGACGATTCTGAAGAAAATAACATGGAGTTTTTCGACATAATCTATCTTTCTGAGCCAGAGTACACGGACGATGAACTTGTGGTGATTCGAAGACGTGATTCGTAGCAGTGACGGGAAGTTCGGATCATTTTACTGACTCAGACCTTAGAGTATTGTTCAGCAAAATGAACTAATCTTTTACTAGTGAACTAGTCATTTCGTTCATTTTAGCAAAATCAGCATCACGTGACAGCCCCATAAGATGAACGAACGACTCGAGAAACCCGAAGACTCGAAGACTCGTGAACTAATTCCAGTACAGAACCTAATAGGATGTTGCGCATGCGCGACTGAACTAATCACTCCCCGAGATGACTCGTTCTTCCCGAGTCACATTAAAGATTCATTCAAAATGAACGAATCATTCAAGAACGACCCGTGGACACACATCCCAGAGCCTGTGCTACATGAGCTTTTGTGCTTAAAATGTATACAATTTTTTATTTTTCGAAAACAATGACTGATTGTTTCACTAGATAAGACCCTTGTTCCTCAGCTGGGATCATTTAGAGCCCTTTTGAAACTACATTTTGGAAGTTCAAATTCGGGGCACCAGTGAAGTCCATTATATGCAGAAAAATCCTGAAATGCTTTCCTCAAAAACCATAATTACAACTGAAGACAGAAAGACATGAACATCTTGGATGACAAGGGGGTGAGTAAATTATTTGTAAATAGTTGTTCTGGAAGTGGACTAATCTAATTTAATTAAATCTAATTTATTAAATTCAAAACACAGCAAGTCTCACCATTTATGCATTATTAAACATTTTCATATTGCTTCAAAAATAAAAGCTGATGAATCAGATGAATTTGAATTAATATCAACCATTATTCAAATAAACATATTTTAACAACAAATTCATATTTCATTTTTGACTCATCATTTTAACTTGCTGAATTAAACATGCAACATAATGAGGTCATAAGACAACAGTTACATACTGCTGTGTGAAATATTTATCACTGCAAGATACATATTGTATCAATGTTATTTAAAAAATAGTTTGCAGCAAGCAGTATGTTAGTATTGTATTCCAAACATAGCCTTGTCCTTTGAGGAAAACATTTTTCCCCTCATTACTATTAAGTAGACTATTAAGTCTACTTTTCTGCTAAGGGCAGACTGCAGCACGTTTCTTTGTGAATGACCTACTTCTTCTAAACATCTGCTTAAATAGCTAAACCTCATTAGCAAACACTACCTGAACATACTCTGTATGTCAGCAGAGCATCTCAGCATGTACAAAGGTCTCTCTGGATCATTTAATGACCAGAAAGCACGTTAACACCGCTCTCTGCCTCTCTGAGCCAAGAGATTATGGTTGCCGCATCACCAGTCATGTTGACGCATGTGTTGTTGACTCTGTAAAGCTCACCGAGGCATATACGCAGATGACTGTTTGCACTGAAGTAGGTCCTGACAGGGCCTGTCGTATAGATGGTCACATTTCCTGTTTGCATGCTATAGATACGTTCACGTACAAATGTGTACTCACCCTTTTCTTAAGAGCTTCTAGGGAGTCAAACTCTAGCTTGGCTAGTTTAACTTGGATATGTTTAGGAACATCTGGAATGACGAATGCCAGGATGAATTTGAAGGCAAGGAGAACATGCTGCAATAAACAGAAAGAAACAAAATTACAACACAGTTTTCATTATGTAATTGTCTCTATATAATATAATTACGTGCTAATTACACCATAAATATATTTTATGATGTGTTTAAGGGTTTCTAAGAAATTCATACTCCTATAAAATTGTCTAATTCCAGACTGATCAATGACATTTAACAGAGAGGCTTTTTTAGGAACCTCTCCTGACAAACAGAGACAGAACAAATCATAAGAGAACATATTTCAGTCATACTGAATGGCTGGATGATCTTTATGGCTTTCTATGTATTCAAAGGCCACATTAGTGAGATATATGGTGCTGGCAGAGTGTCATCTGTCATTGCTACTCCATTTAGTGTGTTAAATAATCACCATATGCTGACTGCATCTGAAGCCAACTCACTATTCATCTTTGTGTGATCTAAAGAGATCTAAAGAACTCTTTACAGTTGAACTACTGTAAATGTTTTAATAAGAGATTAATACTTTAAACCGTTTCAACAGAAGAATGTCCTTTAATTCTGACCTTAAAGTTAACATGAAATGTTGACATCGCAGTGCAAGTAATGTGAAAACATAAATTTAAGGAAGTAAATTGGTTGCGAATGGGATTTCCTGTTGACTTAACAAAAACAAGTCATTTTGTCCATAAGCCTTCCGTTCATCTTAAACACAAATTAAGATATTATAATGAAACCACAGGGATTTCGACAACGGAGTTTTAGTGACACGTAAAAAAAGATTAAAATCGTAATATTTTTAAAATAAAGTCAAAATGTTTAGAAAATAAAGTCTTGGAGAGTATAGACTGTGCATGCAAATGGCCTGAATTGGGTGCAATGGAGAAGTTGCCAGACCACCAGAATTTATTTGAATATATGTGGGATTATTAGCAGAAATCATACCATGTGTTATACTCGCAGGGACAGTATGCTTGGAATAATATTTCACGTCTTCGATTGTATACATTAGGCCTTTTTGTAGCCACATAATAATAGCAATAAGCTTTGTGCTTTTGATACTTAATATAAAACAAAGTCTTAGCTTTCAAAATCTGTCAGTTTTATAGCGAAATACAATGTGTCTTGCAATAATGCTTTTTAATGTGGAAGGACAGATTGCTGTATTCATGTGAATCAGTCATCTTTTCGATTACCATGAGATTTTCGTTTAATGAAATTATACTGTTTTCTTTGTGAAATTCCACCACCTACTCCGCAAAAACGTCTATGGCATCCAGTCTTTCATTCCTTACATGTATTTAATTAAAAACAACAATAAAACGAAAATCCAATCTCTAAAGAGACACAATCACTTTATATGATGAACAGATTTAAAGTAAGCCTTTATTTTATATAAACACTGATTAACATACCTACATGGAGTATATCAAAGATGGTAAACCCAAAAGCTCAAAAGTACTAGATTCATGTGCGAGAACAAACCTCAATTATTCTTGATGAAGTTCAAACATGCTTATGTTGCTTAAGTAAACCTCAATGGTTCTTGTGAGTCAAGCAAGCTCTATGAGCTTACGTTTACCATGTGTGATGAGCTGTATGTATGTTTATGTGTGAATAAATGCCTGAATTAAATCTGTTCATTTTTATATAAAGTGACTGTGTTTCATCGGAAGACTTGGATAAAACCAACTTGATTCATATGGATTTTTTTTAAGATGTCTATATGAACCTTTTTGAGGCATCAAAGTGTTGGCTGCATGGATCTTTCAAAGAAAAGAAAAATTTCTCTTTTTTTTTTAATATCTTCATCTGAGTTTCAAATATGAACAAAAGTGTAATGGATTTGGAACAACATTAATGTGAGCAACTGATGACACAATTTCATTTTTAGGTCCAAAGTTCTGTCATGAAACTCTAGAAGGCACAATCCAATAGGTCTACCTCAATCTAAAATAATGACATCATCACATGGCGCAGCTGATTGTTTTTTTTTTTTTTTGTAGTAGCAGCCAATGTGCTCACAGCTTAACAATCAAATACTTGTCTAGTGCTTGCTGTAGCAGTTGCAGTGTTTTTCAGAAACCCTCCACCTTCCCCAGCTCCACCTGTATAGATCTGCTACGGGGTGATTCATGTATGCTACATATGGGGGTTATTCACATATGCTACATGTGCAGCAGCAGTATTTCTTACATGTTCACAGCAGCATGTTGTGGATGTATTGGCAGTAGCAAGTCTCGGTACTTCCTGTGCTGCACCAGTAGCAGCGTAGCAGATCCGTTCCACCAAGACCAAACACATTAACATTGTCATGTACATTATCATGCCAAACCCTTTTGTCATGATGTCATGATAGAACTAACATTTCAAACATTTCTTCACAGTTAGCTTAAATATAAGTGATGACGGTATATAAAATTCACTATAAAACTGCATGTATCTTAATCTCCCTGTTAGTCATCTAGTGTAGACTAACATGGAAAATGTACCAGCTCTACTTTGGAAGCAGTAGTTTAGCTCAGATCTCAATAATCAGTGTTAACACTCTAAAATGGTCCTAAAAGTCAGAGAAAAGACATTAGCTAAAGCTGTGACTGATGGAGCAAAAGGAACCCCTGGGACTCATCAACAGATTTTAGTGAAAACCAAAACAAAATCTGCTCTTCTTGTGTGGATGACATAAAGTAGGATTATGTCATTATAAATGATGTAGTGAAAGACGTTGATGTTAGTTGGGAAATGCACAAGATCCAAATTGCTCTTCTGAGACTCTGGGCCATTTTTGAACTTAAATGACCCAACTTCATATAAAAATATGAATCACTACACCCATGATCCATAAAATTGACAGCTATTTCAGCTTTATTGTGCTAGCAAACCTCCCTTTGCTCAAATTTCATTCATATTTAACAGTAAATGTACTCTTCCCACAGTTTATAATACACACTGAATCTTAATGTCTGCATTCTAGACTTGCAAAAGTCACAGAATGGTTAAACAAACCATCATCATATCATCAAAGGATATACTGACTAAATGAACTCAACAAAAGTAACAGATCCAGAAATGCTTGATGTTAACGTATTGCTACAAACCAATAATGGCACCTGCTATACTGTACATTTTTAGCACTTCTTTCAGTCTTGAATGAAATTAGTTCATAGTAAAACTTCAGTGCAGCCATATTAGCAAACTTTCTGCAAATTTTGCACGCAAAAAGGTGCATTTTTCCTTGTCAAGTGTGGCAATGCAAACCCAGTGCAAAATATGTGAATACCTTTCGCTCTTGTGAGAAATTCTAGATTGCAAAGACTCCTGTTGAAATTGCTAGATTTTGCCAGTGGGAATTTGCTGAACAATGGTAAATGTGACTGCATTAAAAGGGTCATCGGATGCAAAACTCTACATAAATGTGTCTATGTTCACACAAATCATTGCAGCTTGTGATGCAGCTTCACCTATAGCAGAAGTGAGTATAAGGGTTTTTATGGATCTTTGCAAATCGCCCAAGTTAATAATGTGCTAGTTAGCAAGTTTCACGGCTAAATGCAGCTAAAGTAAACAGACCGGCTGGTCACTCCCCAGTAGAGAGGGTCGTAGATGAGTTTATCTATTCAGTGTGATGATGATTAATGTTCCTGACAACCTCTATAGTCACTTTCAGCTACTTGTTAGTAACAGCCTTTTTAAGACAAGTAAAAGCTTTTAAAAAAAAGGGGGTGTCTGATGTGTTTTATGTTGTAGAATAAAACATGAAAATATCTTGAGCTTGTGTTTACCACAGACCTTATTTCAGGGCATTTCAGGACCAAAAACTCATTTAAAAAACCCACTGACTTCCGAATGATTGAACCAGAAGATCTAAAATGCTACTAATTTCTGGGTTTTGGCTTTCATCCCTGCAGCGCTTTATTAGACACGTTTTAAAATCAAACATTGTGTGATTTTATTTTTGTTTTATGACATAAATGTGTCTATGTTCACACAAATCATTGCAGCTTGTGATGCAGATTCACCTACAGCAGAAGTGAGTATAAGGGGTTTTATGGATCTTTGCAAATCGCCCAAGTTAATAATGTGCTAGTTAGCAAGTTTCATGGCTAAATGCGGCTAAAGTAAACAGACCGGCTGGTCACCCCACAGTAGAGAGGGGCGGGGTGAGCAGTGTTTTACACTACCACTGAGAAATTTTAACAAAAGTACGTTATAGACATCTCATTAAGACCCTAAAGAATTATATCAGCTTGTGGAAAAACTCTTTAGGATTTTAGCTAAAACAAGGTACCCTACACTGCAGCATCATTTTGGAACAGCCGTATCATAGATAACTCACTAGACTTTGGAACAGAACTCCTGTTTATATGAAAATTTCCAGCAAATTTTCACTAGCAAGCCTTAAGAAACACTCTTCACTCAGTATTGCAGTTAGATAGGGCTTTGAGAGCACTGACTGAATGATTCATCAGTGATTTATCACAACAGTACATCAGTAACAGACAAGCACAGTCTCCTGCAGGGCACTGCCTAAAACAAGCTGAGAGCATGTGCAGAAGTGTGACTCAAAATGATGTTGCATTTGAACAAGAACTGTGGAAGATGCCACCCTCTCTTCAGGCTGACTGCTGTCTGAGCGAGAGAGGGGTGTGATGCAGAGACTGAGAATCTCAGATCTCATATAATGAGAAAACAAAGCCCAGATTATTTGTGCAGTCACATTTGTCTCCATAGACTTTACCAGACAAATGTATAATTACTGCAGATGGACTTAAAAAAACAACCACACCACAAATACAGACAAATATGGAATTTCTTGAATAGCTAAATGGAACCCTAATAATAAAATCCTAATATTAAAGGAGCTATAACATCAAAAGCAACTAGAGACTCAAATAAGAGTATACTGGAATATTATAAAATAGATTTCTGGCATGAGTTCATGAATTCATGCATCACTACTCTATTGGCAATTGACATTGGATCTATTTTGCCCATGGAATTTCAACACAATTTTGCTAATGTAAAGACAGAGCGTTGTACTGCATTGTTATATACTAATGTAGTAAAAAAGCATTGTGAGAAAGGAGAGGGTAGCCTGTTGATGACCAATCTCATGTGTGACCAGAGAACTGGAGGAAAATGTGTCGGAGAGGTGTCAGAGTCTTTCCAGGCTAGCCGTCATCCTCTTTAAGATGTGAGTGGAACGGAGTGAGGGAGAGCGTGAGAGGGCGGCCAGACACATCTGATCTTGCAGCATGTCAGACATGGTTAGGGAGTCATGCAACAGCACAGTCTTCAGTTAAACAGCTCTGGAAGAGCCTGTCTGCCAGTTAACATGAGCAGTCACTGGGTGGGGTACACACAAATACACACACTCTCATTATGTCCGACTGCTAATTTAGCCACTGACATCTAGACAGCCACAGTCAAATCAGATTATATGAAAACCATATTTGCCCTTTGTTATAATCCCGTAGAAAGCCATGCTGCAAGCAATGGCAAAATTCATGATGAGACATCTCATAAAACAAAAATAAAATCACACAATGTTTGATTTTAAAACATGTGTCTAATAAAGCGCTGCAGGGATGAAAGCCAAAACCCAGAAATTAGTAGCATTTTAGATCTTCTGGTTCAATCGTTCTGAAGTCAGTGGGTTTTTTAAATGGGTTTTTGGTCCTGAAATGCCCTGAAATAAGGTTTGTGGTAAACACAAGCTCGAGATATTTTCATGTTTTATTCTACAACATAAAATACATCAGATACCCCCTTTTTTAAAGCTTTTACTTGTCTTAAAAAGGCTGTTACTAACAAGTAGCTGAAAGTGACTATAGAGGTTGTCGGGAACATTAATCATCATCACACTGAATAGGTAAACTCGTCTACTCATTAGTCTGCTTTCACAGCCTCGCTGTGTTTATAATCACACTCTTGCAATCTATTCTAACTTTCAGGTAACATGTTTTTTATGAAAGAGTTGTTGGAGGCTTAATAGTGGTGACTTTGAATTAATGTGACTATAGTGTAGTTTATAGCCTACTTAGGCTTTTTACTTTTGCCAATTGTATTTAGGCTTTAAAAATTCAGAAAAGTGGTGTTCCTTTGTGAAGATTATCAGGATGATAAAATATAATAAACTTTTGCTGGTCGCAGAGGTTGTTTTCTACAATAATCCAAAATTAAAAACAGTCCTATTGGGTTTTGGTTGAGCGACCCAGGGTTTTGCTAACTTCTGCGTCAGTCTACAAAAATGTCATTACTGCAGCACAATAAGTCCAAATTGCATTTAATTTACTTAATTTTAATACTTAGAGCACAGCATTACTTGACAGGTGTTGTGGAAGTCGGCTTATGATCGCATAGCAGTTATAGCAGTTAAGCTATATTTAAGCTACGCATAGTTAAAAAGATGCAAGCTAATAAAGCTACAAGACCTCAAGCTACAAAGCAGCAGTACAAGCTACTAACCAACACACACACACAAATGCATAGACCATCAGTCAAACGTTTTTCAACAGTAAGATTTTTAATGTTTTTTAAAAAAGTATCTCACCAAACCTCCATTTATTTTATCTGGATTACAGCAAAAACAGTCACATTTTAAAATATTCTATTTTTAAATAAATGTTTTCTATTTAAAATATTAAGTGGAATTTATTCCTGTGATTTCATTAGCATCATTACTCCAGTCACATGATTCTTCAGAAAGCATTCTAATATTTTAATTTGCTGCTCAAAAAAAATTATCATTATTTTTATTTTATTTTATTACTATGAAAACAGCTGAGTAGAATTTTTCATGTTTCTTTGATGAATAGAAAGCTCAGAAGAGCACCATTTATCTTTTGTAACATTATAAATATCTTTATTATCACTTTTGATCAATTTACAGCATCCTTGCTAAATAAAGGTATTAATTTCTACAATTTCTTTCCCACAAATAAATAAATAACAATACTGACTCCAAGCTTTTAATGTATAATGTTACAAATGCTGATCTTTGGATCTTTCTATTCATCAAAGAATCCTAAAAAATAATAACTCAACTGTTTTAAATATTGATAATAATAATAATAATAATAATAATAATAATAATAATAATAATAATAAATGTATCTTGAACAGCAAATCAGCATATTAGAATGATTTCTGAAGGATCACGTGACACTGAAGACTGGAGTAATGAAGCTAAAAAAATCAGCTTTGATCACAGGAATAAATTACATTTTATAATATATTCAAATAAAAAGCAGGTATTTTAAATGATACAAATATTTCACAGTATTACTGATCTTGCTGTATTTTGGATCAAATAAATGCAGTTTTTTCAAAAACATTACAAATCTTACTGTTCAAAAACTTTTGACTGGGACTGTAATTCTCTACCTCTGCCTGTAATTCTCTGAGGCTGTTCAAATGAACAAAATTCATTCTGTTTGAAATGAGAGCATGAAGTAATATAAATATAAAAAAATAAAAACAAAAACAAAAAATAAAAATTACACTGTTCAAAAGTTTGGGGTCAGTAAGATTTTTTAACATTTTTTTAACAAGTCCCTTCATTCTAATTTGCTGATTTGGTGCTCAGGAAACATTTTTTATTATCATCAATACTGCAAACAGTTATGCTGCTTAATGTTTTTGTGGGAACTTTGATATGTTTTCTTTGAGGAATGGAAAGTTCAAAAGAACAGCAATGATTTGAAATAGAAACATAAACATTTAGCTTTTTTATGTGTGCGCATCTGTCTGCAGACAAATCTCTCTCTCTCTCTCCTTCTCTCTCAGAGGTCACAATCAGCCTCCCTACCATCAAGCTTTTCAGTTCTTCCTGATCCTCAGCCGTCTCCTGTCACCGTGGCTACACCGTTGCCTAGTTACTGCTCTCTGAGGCATGTCATCGTGTAATTACCTGAGTATCGAATGGCCCAAAAATAGGCAGCAGTCATGGCTCTGAGAAATACCAGCAATGACACACACACACACACACAGAGACACACAGACACACACATGCTCACAAACCTCTCTGATTCATTCCACCGTGAGCCAGTGACAATGCTCACAACAGCAAAGTAAAGAAAAGATAACAGAGTGAGGGGACATTTGCATTACCCATCATCCAAAGATGACCTTTGAGGGCATAGAGATTATTTTTGCATTAATCTTTTAGGGATGATTGCTCACCTATTCTACAAAAACAACAAATTTGTGTTTCCTATATTCAAATACTGACAGATCTACAGTATATCTGTTACTATTGCTCATAACTAAGGCTGAGCAAATACTTAACCCCAAGTATTAAACTTAAGGGATAGTTCTCTCAGAAATTAAAATTCCAAAAGTTGTTTCAAACCTGTATGAGTTTCTTTCTTCTGTTGAACACAAAAGAATATATTTTGGTAACCAAACAGTTGACATTACCCATTGACTTCTGTAGTTTTTTTTTTCTACTATTGTCAATACCTTAAATTGTTAACTTGAGGGTGACAGAATTTTCATTTTTGAAGGAGCTGTGCCTTTCAGAATGATATCTTATGTGGCTTTTTTAAGAAAAAGATGCACCATTACCCTTCTAGGCAAAGATACATTTTAATTTTTTCAAGCAAATG
This sequence comes from Labeo catla, assembly GCA_012976165.1. Classification (NCBI taxonomy): domain Eukaryota; kingdom Metazoa; phylum Chordata; class Actinopteri; order Cypriniformes; family Cyprinidae; genus Labeo; species Labeo catla. The sequence goes on along the minus strand of VONZ01000325.1, from coordinate 670,383 downwards.
ATAAAACAGGTGGACAAAAAAAATCCCAGAGACATTGACAGAGAAACTGGGCCATATGGGGTCTTGAACATGAGAGATGTGAAAGTGAGATCTTTTGATTTGGCCATTAAGCAAACATTTTTAACATTTTTAGTCATTATAAGACATCTTGCATATGATAATTTAATGCCATAATATGTTGCAATAATCTAAACGATTTAATCGTTTATCCTGCCTCCTCTGTTGGTATATATCATATTGCCATATCAGACTTCTGAAAGTGATCCATACATCACACAGCACCCTGCAGTCCATAAGAAGCAGACCCTCCCCCTCTGCATACTGATCCAACGCCATTCCCTGCTCACTCCACTTAATGAACTAACAGTGTCAATAAAATATAGAAAGACAGCCTTGAGAAGCACCCTGAATAATAGATAGAGAATGTGCTTTGCTTTCTACTCAATGTGCGAGTTCTATGTAAATGAGAATATATACACATAAGTTTGTTAATTACAGAAAATTTATATAGCTATTAAGGAGTAAAATCTTAAATTTGTAGGCTCTTTAACAACTCCATTAACATTTCCTTTATCACTTTTGAAAAAGCACCATGCCTGCAGTATTTCTCTTTACTAAATAATAAACTAAATAACAATTACTAATTACTAATTACTAATAATAGACTAACTAAAATAATAATGTTTTTGGTAATATATATTCCTGTTTATGAAAATAACCACATTTAAAAACTATAAAACACAAAAAAAAATCTGTGACATTTATGATAAAATATCAGCAGCTGTGGGTTTTACAATTGTAACTTAAATTCACAGTAAATTAAAAAAATAATAATAATTCCATCATGGTAACACACATGATACTGAAATAATGCATTACACATTCATTTAACAACATTAGATGTCAGATAAAACCCTGATGTACACATCTGATCAAGGAAAAAAAAATGAAGAAACAGTAATTAAAAAAACAACAAAAACAAATGTAAAGGGTCATGCAGGGCATTCTGGAAATGTCAATTTAATGTCTGTATAGTTTTGATTTTATTTCAGTGTTAGTTATTTTAGTACAAGGTTTTTTTGTTGATGTTGTCGGAGAACTATGGTTATTGGCTAGGAAACATGTCATGCTCTTTAGTGTTCAGTGGAAGAATGAAGACTTGTGATGTGAACCAAATATCTTGAAATTATTTTGTTTAACCAGTGATTTCTTTGTTTTCAGCTTAAGAGATGAAGTCGGCGACACTAACTCGTCATCTCCGCAGTACTGGATGCGCCTGTACGCATGTTTCATACGGATGACATAATCTCAGAATATTTGGTTTCCATTTGGTTTATTTGAAAGTAGGCATTTCACTCTCTATAGATGTGTCTGTAAAGTAAGATCACACTGAGTTTCTGAATTTTGCACTCAAGTTCACAGAGACCGAGACAATATCCTGTTTGCTTTCATTATTTTACAATAGCGCAATGTTTTGTTGTTATTGTGAGTGCACACAAATAAACATAGAGTCTTTACAAATTCGAAAGTTACATTACTCTCATCTGTATGACCAAAAATGATGGAGTATTTTAAGAGCAAGTGACCGCACCAGCGCCTTCATCTATCATTTGAATAGCACACATTTTTCTAGGTTAACATTAGATTGAGCAGCTACTACAAGTTGCTACTACAAGTTTCAAATAATAAGCCTCATTTGAGGTTGATGAATGATAGGTGAACTTTGGATTTAGGGGCAGCCCTACAAATACGTATAATGACATGGGTACATACTTCCTGTGTCCTAATTAACCAAATGGCTTAAAAAACATACTCTCCATTTCTGAAATTCAATGTAAATGAATGCAATATCAAGTCCAGCATGATTAATAAAAAATAATTAATAAAAGACAGACAAATTTTATAGGTGTTTCCATACAGGTTTATAACTGCCCCTTAGGTCGCTGTAAACCCAAGCTACTAATTCAGCCAAAAGTTGACACCTAAGGGGTTTAGGATTTTGGCTGGTTAGCATTGTCCAGTTAAACGTGTCTGGTAAATGCTATATCTACACTATTATGGCTCCAAAAAGCAGCTTTCTCCATTCATGCCAATTCAAGAGCTTTATTTATTTATCAATAAAATTAATTTATATTATAAGTTTTCAATTAGGACAGACTTGACTATGTTTCTCATGATCTTGTTTATTTATTTTTTCGTTAGTTTGTCTAATAGCTTTAAATACTTTTTAGATAATTATAATGTCAAGTAAATAAGACAGGTACGAGAAGGTAGGTATGATGGGATGGCAGTTAAGTATGGTGGTTTTTATTAATTACATAATTTCCATACTTCTATTTCTGATGATTGAATCTCATGATTTCACTGTTATTCTGCTCTACAGAGGCAAAAAACTTTACCTATGCCAACACTGAACCTGAGGAAAAAATATATGAAAAAATATATATAGTTCTGTATGTAGTATAGATAGACAGATTACACAACTGCCCTAATGTAACAGCCTCTGCTCTACAATCCGAGCTATTGAAAGCTGATGAGTGCCATGACCCTCACAGGAAATGAATGAACACGTCAGAGATACACAGATACAGTGTAGCCACACACTCACCCACAAACAAAGTTGATTTGGAGCAATTGACCTGCCATGAACTGAGCTGACAGCAGCTGTTCCAGTGTAACCAGCATAGCCGTACTCCAGCTGAACCAGCCCTAAACAAATCAATTCACACCAGCCAGCAGGAGCGGCCAAACTCAATCCAATCAATCTGAATTAGTACTTCAAATACAGCCTTATTCGAGGCAACACTACTATTTACTTTTGATTTGACATGCATATCTTCTCTGACTACAGTCAATTTGGATTAAGTTTACTTGATTTAATGTGGCAGAACGAAACAACAAAGCCACACACAGACCTGAATGACTACAGCCATTTGCTTTTGAGGTTTGTAAAGACTTTTCTATTCCCACAACGCTCCCGGTTTTGAGTTTTATTTAAAATTCTGTCATGGTACACTGATGCTGCGCGCGAATCAGTATGGCCTAATTACAACTCCAGTGATTACTGCGAAGTTTAATTAGCGGAAAACAAGACATGGCACAATGAATTCCTCCCCAGATCCCCACCAGGTTCACACAGAATTTCAGGAGTTCTATTTTCTCTTCCCCAAAAACCCAAGTCTCTAGTGTGTTTGTGCGTGAGCGTGTGTTTCTCTCCATGCTTTGGGTCAGTTATTCTGAGTGAGTCTCCTGAGGCTAGAAGCAAAGCTTATCCTTTACTGAACCTCCTGTTTAATTCTGATGTTAACCCATATGGACTGGAGCTCCACAGTAGTGGGGTTCTGGATTCTTCTCTTACACAAACTGACAAAGTCTAATACACTATGTTTCCTGCATTATCCAAACCACCAGGATGGCGGTTAAGGAAACAAGGACTACAGCCAAGTTTAGCACCCTTTAACACTCATAGACTCACATGCAGAATGAAAACAACTCACTGATGCCACCTTATGGATCATCTGAGACATTGCAAAAAGGGGTTATAGGTTGTTCATGGTGTAAGGACAGGAGAGAATGTTACCTCTATTGCCACCACAATGAGGATCAGCTGAGTCTCTGATTCAGGGAAATACGCTTTCACTTGTGGGGACAAACCAATCAAGGCACAGTTGGTCACCACTGCGATAATGCTCATCGTCTCGAATGCCAACTGGAAGAATAAAAACCCAAATGTTAGTTTTGTTTGTGTGTGTATGTGTGTGTGTAACACTGTTATTATTGTTACATACCAACTGTAGTAGTAGTAAATAATAAAATAGTAAATAGTAATAGTAAAAAGTGTAAGTTGCACTATTAGTAAAAATTACAAACACCTAAAATTGATTTTTTTAAAGAAACTGAATGAATGAATGAACAAAGGCACATAACAAAATCACTAAAACAAGCTAAAATGAAAATGAAAACCAAAAATCTAAAAAATAAAAGCTAATAATAGTACATAAATAATACTAAAATTAAAACACTGGTGTGCAAATATATAATAACAATTTAAATGTTGGGACAGGCTTGATTATAAAGACATTCAATCTAAATAACTTTAAATTATTTTTCACATACACATAAGTGTATATCAGATGTGGTTTGATGTTTCTTTATTTTCTTAATTTATTTATTTATTTATTTTTTTTCCTCGTGCATTCTTCTCCACTAACCTTGCTTATGACTAGTTCTGGCTAGTTCTGACTTATATGTATTCTGAGTAATATGATGAAGCATATCAAGCTGAATGATGGAATTTTACATATGATACTTCAGTACATTAAAAACAAGTACCTTTGTACCATTTGCTCAAGTAAAACTTTAAAGTACTTATATTTTTACTGCGGTATTTGTACTCTTACTCAAGTACATGGTTTGTGTACTTTGTCCACCACTGTGTGATATCAATTTCACATGCCCTTTTCTCTGAATATGAGTATACTGAGCCAAATCCATCTTTCATGGGGCCTTTGCACTCAGTGTAGTTCACTCAACAATGAAAATTCTGACATCACACAATGCATTACACGTACGGCTTCAGATAACCATGCACACTACCGTTCAAATGTTTGTGGTCAGTAAGGTTTCCAGGTATAATGGTTTCCAGAAAAAAAAAATTAAGCAGCACAACTGTTTTCAACATTGATAACAATTAAAAAAATAAAAATTTACTTGAGCATCCAAATAAGCATATAATGGCTTGTTTCCACCGAGTGGTACGGTTCAGTATGCAATCATTTCCGTTTCCATTGTCAGAAGTCGTGAATGGTACCAAAATAGTGAACCATACCATACCACTTTTTTGCTTCCATTAGGGTACCTAGCACAGCAAAAGGTACCAAAAGGGTGGAACTAAACTCACCGCAGAATGTAGATTGGTTGACTAGAATCGGCACTTGTGCGTGCTACAAGGGGATAAAGCGTCACTTGTTTCTTCACCTTCACTTGTTCTGCTGTTCAAGCGTGTTGGGCTTATTAGAGTGCACAAACGGTTTCTCAATGTGCGCTCTTGTCTGTTCTTGTGGACTTGTAAAACGTCATCAGTCATTGCCCAAAAACCTGCATTATTTTCAAAATATTACTGTTATTGTGTTGTATGTAGTTTTAAGGCGAGATTGTAGTTAAAACTTCAATCTGTGGTTTATTTATAAAGATAGCGCCTATTTGAAAATTTGCTATGTTGATTTCTGACATGTGAGTTTCAAGTGATCACCGGGTACTCAGTGCTCATGTATCCTGCCTAGAGAAGCCTTACCTCAGCTAGTCCTTCTGACATTTGTCGCTGGTTCTGATATTTCTGTAGTGATTAAACATAAGATACAATTCGTTTTGACCAATCACTGGTCTTATGAATCTATTATTTGTTCCTAGTCATATTTTTGGCTGAGCACAATTTTATGTTTAACTTCATTTTTTTATTTTGAACTTTACCATAGCACAGCGCCGACTCTGTAGCGTACGTTTGACTGAATTGTTTGCTTTTGTCTTTGTTTCTTCTTATACATTTTGTACTTATACTTTTATAATGGCTATTATTGTTCATTAAAACTGACATTTAACAAAAAGAGGCAGAGCTGTGCTTTACGTCATATTGAGAAATGGCTACTGTTGCGCTTTATCGTCGATCGCTTCCTTCTGGCATACAGCAGAAGCAAGTAAATTTGCTTTTGCTGTATGCCAGCAGAAGCAAATTTAGCAAGTAAGGGTACTATTGGCGGTGGAAACGGAAGCTGGATCAGGTTGTTCCATCCCGAATTGCACCATACTGTACTGCACAGACCCGACCCGTTCAGTGGAAATAAGCCATTAATATGATTTTCGATGGTCAATATTGTATGAAAAAGAGCTGCTTATAAGATTTTTCTCAATTTCACATTTTGTTTTTCACAAACAAAACAACAACATACTTATTTGAACCAGAATATACAGGCAATAAACTATGAGAGATGGATGTTCTACGTCAGAGCGCCGGCTCCTGCATCAGCAGCACCACATGCATGCGTCGTGGTACTCTCATGAACGTGCATCGAGGACTGACATGAAAGAGAAGAAATTGTTGAATAAAGTTTTTTTGTTCCTTTTCTGCACAAAAAAATATTCTGGTAGTTTCATAAAATTACGGTTGAACCACTGATGTCACATGGACTATTTTAACGATGTCCATACCACCTTTCTGCGCCTTGAACGTGGTAGTTATGAAAGCTCTCGAATTTCATCAAAAATATCTTAATTTGTGTTCCAAAGATAAACAAAGGTCTTGCGGGTTTGGAACGACATGAGGGTGAGTAAATAATGACAGAATTTTCATTTTTTAGGTGAACTATCCCTTTAAGCTTTCTTTAAAGTACTTTAAATTATCAGCTCTTCTGGATGTGAGACTTTCTCATGAGTTTTTCTCACCTGCCACACCCCGATGTTCGCGGCTGGTTCTGAGAAAGGCCGCTTGAAAACATGGCACATCTTGAAGGCGTCAGAATAAACCTCAGTGATGTTGTTCAGCACCACCAACACAGCAGCCAGCGGATACACACAGGAGAACAGACTCACATAGCCGAACAACAGGAACTGCTCAAGGTAGTCGTCAAACGTGCCCTGATGACCAAAGTTATTTCAGAGAATTTTAAAGGTGAGAAAGCGACAGAAATGGTAATGTAAAACTTTCTGTTTTTGCCTAACATTTTAAGTGGACTTCAGGGAAAAGAGTGTATATCCTAAGTGTATATCCTTGCTTGTTTAGAAAATCTTTTTTGTTCACAATTATATATTTAATTATATATTTTTACAAACCCAAGGCACCCAACTGATAACGATTACTGGGTCCTACCAGATAGGTGTTCATTTCAGTCTCCAGCTGAACTTGTTCCAGCAGGGGGAGCTCTTTATCACCCATTATTCTCCTCATCCTCTTATGAACCTTCTTGTTCCTCCTCCTCTGCAGCCAGTATGGCAGGAAGGCCTCCATCACTTGATTCAGGATTTGAGAGGTGATGAGCAGAGTGGCCAAACTCTGACGATCCACACACACAGACAAATTACTTCCATTTAAAACCATAAGGCATCTTGTAAAGTAGATTTTAACTGAATCATTCAATTACACTTGATTTATTGCTTGTCAGAGCAGCTGAGCTTAGTCTGAAATACTGACCTGTCTCAAAAGCACCATATCTTGCATGACAAAGGCAATATAGAAGAGAGAGGCAAAGCAGTTTACGAAGTTAAACTGGAAACAAACAAATCAAAAAACAAACAATAATTAAAACTAAATTTTCACTTACATTTGCATAATTTTAATAATGCCAAAAATCCTACATTTTACACACATTTCTACTACTATTCTAGTCATTTATAGTTACTAGATAGATTTACTAGGTTATTAATTAAAAAAAGAAGTATGCATGGAAATCACAATTTTCAAATTAGTGGGAACCCTATATTATAGGCAGAAATGTAAGAACAGACAAAACAACTTGAAAGCGTACCACCAAAACCTTGAGCACAAGGTGATTTTGAAATGATGACTCCAGTCTGTGGTTTTCTGAAAAACAAAACACAAGGAATGTGATTTACCTCCATGTTGGAAGGTAAGAAGATAGAAGGAAAATAATTGTTGTGAAATAATAATTAGTATGAGGCAGTAATAGCATTTACATTAAACTATGGCAAAGTTTAGACCAGGTGTTCTCAACCAGGAAGGCCAGGGCCCACTTGGGGTCTCAGCAAATGTCCAAGGGGGAAGCTAAATTAATTAAAACTATTTAAATAAATTATTAATAATATATGTCACAATTAAAATAAATAAAACCTAAATATAAACTGAAATAATATTAACTTTTATCTTCCCTTAAAAACTATTATTTTTACTAAACAACATATGGTTCTGGAAAACAAAACACAACTTGCAGGATCACAAAATAAATAGTGGTTAACCATGTTACGTCAATATATCTATTTAAATTCAAAAATAGCTTTGTCCTTCAAATATTGCTTTGAGGGTGCTATTAAGAACGATAAGAACCACTGATTTAGACTTTGTATCTCACAATTACAATTTTATTCCTCATATTTTTACTGTATTTCTCATAACTGATACTTTATATGTCCCAGCAGTGACTTTAAATCTTACTATGTGGCTTTATATCTTTCTATGTGGTATTACATCTCATTATAGTGACTTTACAGTATCACACAAAAGTGAGTACACCCCTCACATTTCAGCAATCATTTTAGTATATCTTCTCAAGGGACAATACTATAGACATGAAACTTGGATATATTTTAGAGTAGTCAATGTTCAGCTTGTATAGCAGTGTATATTTACCTAAAAACATGTTCAGTGTATACTGTCCCCTAAAAATAACTCAACATACAGCCATTATTGAAACAGCTGGCAACAAAAGTGAGTACACCCTAAGTGAACTCGTCAAAACTGTATCCAAAGTGTCAATATTTTGTGTTAGCAACATTGTTATCTAGCACTGCCTTAATCATTCTGGGCATGGAATTCACCAGAGCTGCACAAGTTGTTCCTTGGATCCTCTTCAAATCCTCTATAATGACATCATGCTGCTGGATGTTAGACACATGGTGCTTCTCCACATTCCGCTTGAGGATGCCCCATAGGTGCTCAATAGGGTTCAGGTCAGATCACCCTCACCTGCAGCTTCCTCAGCAAGACAACTGTCATCTTGGTGGTGTGTTTGGGGTCATTATCATGGTGGTATCAAAAACCGCCGTTTGGCATTAAAAAGTATATAAACTGTATTATTTTTATAAAAATAACAGATTGTTACGCTAGATAAGACTGTTCTTTCTCGGCTAGGATCATTTACAACCGCATCTGGGATCGTTTGAAGCCGCATTTAAACTGCATTTTGGAAGTTCAAACTCAGGGCACCATATCAGTCCATTATATGGAGAAAAATGCTGAAATGTTTTCCTCAAAAAAAAAACAATTTCTTTACGACTGAAGAAAGAAAGACATGATCTTGGATGTACTGGGGGTGAGTACATTATATGTGAATCTTAGTTTTGGAAGTGGACTTATACTAAATGGATATACTAAAAACGTTGCTGAAATGTGATACTGTATATCTCACAGTTTGACTTCATATGTTATAATTGCAATTTTAACTGAAAAGATGATAAAAGAAGAATGGGAAACAAAGACAAGAAGAGTTTCAGGCTCACCCCAGTCTGTAAGAAACTCTGCTGCATAGCGATACAGTAAGTTCATGATCTCGATGACCACAGCGTAGATGATACTGGGTACAAACAGCAGAATGCTGGTCGCAAAGTTTGGACTTTCATTGTAAATGCTTATGGCCCAGTGCTCCATGTCAAAGTAAATCATCATCACGTAAAAAGACAGATACAGGCACAGCAGAACGAATGGAACGGACACCAAATATATCCTCAACTGCCGCCTGTCGTGGAAAAACAAACACTGTCAAAACAAACTGAGCATCTAGAACACTTCCCATATTTATCATGCTTATATTTGTTTGGCAATGATTTTGAATAGGCAGCTCTGTGTATTATTATTACATTTATCAATCAATAAATGTGAGTACAATGTAAATCTCAGTTACTGCATGCTGAAAATCTACACGTCTTAGGGCTAACCAAGATGTGCCTATATACAGTCTTGCTAAAACTATGCTATTTTTTTCTTCCAAAACACGATAACATTTCAAAAATTGGTACTTCGAGCTAGGGTAGACTGGTTCCTCTCGTCCTGTGACTGGATTAAACCCCAGAGCTCCGTGGAATCCAGCCCTCGGTTCTTCAAACGCTTTTTTACGGCTCAGAGTTCCCCATCCATATGCTAATGTAGCGCTGCATCTCTTCCAGACTTCCAAGAATACTGTAGACCAAACCAGGTTGAAGACAGCAAACAGCACATACTTGTCATAGTCCTCCCAGTCAAAGAGGTAGTAAGGGATACCGATGAGGGCCATGGGTACCAAGGCATATGTGAAATACTCCAGAAATCCAAAGTAGAGCGCCAGACCCTCACCAAAATAATGTCTGATGTCATCTACATCATGGAGGACAGAAAGAGAACATCTTTAAATTAATATATGGCAGTACACGGTGGTTTCAAAGCATGTGTATAATGTTCAAAAACACCAGACTTTAAGTTTAAGCTGGTGTATTTTTTTTTTAAGATGGTGCAAGTACAAATCTGCATTACTTCACATTTACATTAACTGAGCAGTCAACAATTCTCTTTGAATTCCCACAATAACTCAAGAGAATAGCTACACATCACATACACCTACCAAATAAGACATTCTGTTGTACTTATATAACCAAAATTCTTGTGAAATTCTTTTCACAGTATGTTATATCAGAAACCTGATAATAAAGGCTGGAGGTAGGTTTAAAGTTCATGCTGCCAGCACACACAGACAGAGTGACTCACCCAGTGGCTGGAAGGACAATTTGATCTTTTTGTACCATGAGAACGAGAGTCTTTTAAGGTCTTCTTTGTCATGGAGAGGAAAATACTGGACTAGGACACCTTTAGACTGCAACCTCCGCACTGGAAAAGAGTTTACCATTAAAATGGAACTTAAAATATAAGCGAAAAAGCACTGTGCAATAAAAAACAAACAAAAACAAAAAAAGTGAATAAAAAAATATTAAAGTGGACATTGGAAGCAAAATCCACTTTAACATGGTGTTTGCATATAAATGTGTCTTAGCAGGGTGTGGACACAACCACCCTACAATGATAAAAATCCATGCACTCCTTTTTTAGAATCCCCCAAAAACCAAAACAGTCACAATGATCAAGCCATTTACATTTGTCTGGCCCCCACACACAACCGCTTAAGGACTGTCTCGTATTAGCAAATTTCCACCCTTAGCCAGTTGTACGTTGACTGTCATTTTCTCTGCATTCGAGCAGCTGTACCGACAACGTCTCGTAAGCCATGCTGTAGTTGGATGTAAAAGTGAACAATTTTCTCCTGACATCAGAGCCACTAAGAACGCAGTGGATTAGTTTTGTTTTTGATGGTAAAGCACCAACAAATACACAAAAGCAGTAGCTCATTATCATTTAAAGAGACACCGAAATGGGTCGATTTGAACAGAGCTGTTTTTGACAAGGTAAAAAGAGTGTCGTTTTACACAACCACTAAGGAATTTTAACCAAAGTGTTTTTCAGACATTTCATGAAGACCCTAAAGAATCATACCAACTTGTGGAAAATAGGCATTCAATCTCCCAATTAACAATTATTAACAATTAATATTGTTAAACAGCAAAGTTAACAATGTAAATGGCAATGTGTTGAGTTTCAGCTACTAATTTTAAGTTTTCTCAAAGCTGCGCTTTGTCTACTTCAAGACAGTTTTATGCTAATATAATATTGACAAATATCCAAAATGATTGTCACACCCCTGTGGACTGTTTTGTTGGTTTTTCCCTCATGTGTCCTTATTTGGTCTGTCCTGTTCCGTTTCTTGTTATGTCATCACTTGTTAATCACGTACACCTGTCTGTGTCTCATTAGTTTCCTATAATAGTTTGGTTCAGTTCCTAGGTCATGGTCCATTCTTATAATGTCGCTTAATGTCATTTATGTTAGTTTCGTTGTGTTGGATTGTGTTTTCCCTGCTGTTCCAGTTTGTTCCTGTTCCTGTTCCTGTTCGGATTATCTCATTAAAGCACGTTTTGTATGATTTCCTCGTCCCTGCTCCTCCTTCCCATACATGACCCTGACAATGATATTGTTTTAACAACAATATTGTTATTGTGGTTTAAAAATTATGCTTTATTCTACAAGGGCAGGGTCTCCTACTCAAGTGAACCATCACCACATGACCTACCAAATACTGCTAGCTTATTTCAGTATACTTTTTAACAGTACATAAAAAATACCAATATATATATATTCCCTCTCTGGCAATTTATTACATTTTTATTAGAGATAATGAGGATGAACAATTTTAAGGAACAAGAGGCACAGATAAATAACACCCAGAACATGTAAATGGTGGGAATTTTGAAATTTTGAAGTTGACTTTAATATACAGACCACTGTTTGATGTAATGTTCTTATATCAGGCCATTCACACAAACAAAACAATGATCAAAGCATAAAAGAGCCAAAATGTTTATAACTGTCTGGAAAAATGTAATATACAAACTACACACAGCAACTCCAAAGTTTTAATTTCTGTATTTATCTAATTCAGCTGGTTATAGAAATGCACTTACCAACTGATTTTCCTGGGTAAAGCTTAAGCTTAGGGTATCCTGGAACATGCTCTTCATTCTTAGCCCTAAGTGTGTCCAACTCATGTTTGATAATGTATTGACACTCTGCATTACTGAGAAATCCTTCACCATCACCTATGAACACAATGTAATAGTGTTATAAAACAACCTGAACCAATACAGTTACCATATTGTACCCTGATGTATCCCTGTTAGAAAAATCAGTCACTTTAGTTCTCACTATTAACTGCAACTTTCGCCTCAATAAACTCCTAATTTGCTGCTTATTAATAGTTAGTAGGGTAGTTGTTAAATTTAGGTATGGGGTAGGATTAAGGGATCTAAAATATGGCCATGCAGAATAAGGCATTATTATGTGATTCATAAATACTAATAAACAGCCAACATGCATGCTAATAAGCCACTAGTTAATAGGAAGAACTGGTTCCTAAAATAAACATAATTCTCATATCTGGTTATAGCTAAATCTCACCATTAAAGTCTCTGAAGCTTTCTCTGTTGACATAAGTGAATCCTCTCATTGTCCCATCTTGAAACTCCTTAAACAAGCCTACATCCTCAGCTCCATTTAAGAGCCTCTGCAATGTGGAGCCCACCACAAAAACATTTGGATTAGACTTCTGACCATCCTGAGCTGGAAACAGGAGCTGATCCACCAACAACTCTGCTCCTGTAAACAGAATCACAGTGTTAGGAAATACATGTCCCACAAGGTCAAATTTCTAATAAAGAAAAAATGTGCATACAATTTTTGGCAATAAAAACAATTGTCCACACTAAAGAAAAATGTGCATGCAATGACAGACTCAGGCAATATCCTATAATAATATTAAACAGAGAAATCTTTTGAAATTCTACTTTAAACCACATGTGCCAAGTTCTTTGTAGTTATGTTAGTTGCATATAGTTTTAGAACATAAAAAATAATGATTCTTAAATTTAATTATTAACTCATAAATATTATACTTGCTTTTTCAGGCTTTGTCATTTTGTCTGATTTTTTAGGAGACTTTCTGACCATTTTACATTCATATTTATTCATTTATCCTTATATAGGAAGACTGCAAGCAATTTGTCATAGATCCAGCAATATTCATAGCCCATGTTCATGTTTAGTGGAAATCTAATTTAGTAAACAAGAAAAATCAGAGGTGAAATGCAGAAAAGATTTTGTGATGACATGTTGGGTGGAGGCTGGCAGCTCATTCCACCAGAGAACAGTCATGAGGGATTCATTTCCTTTCTCTCTCTCTCTCTCTCTCTCTCTCTCTCTCTCTCTCTCTCTTCAGCATAGTGGTTACATCACGACTTTGATGTTGTAGACAAATATTTTCAGGAATTTCACATTTGAATTGTTTTCTTTTTTTTCTTCAATATTGCATCTGAACAGTTAAACCCCAAAATTGTAAACATGCTAATCATAGAAGAGGCATATTCAAGTAATTGTGTATAAAATGCATTTTTTATGTACTTTTGAATAAACAAGCATCATGTCACTGAACCATCATCTGTTCCTAATTTTCATATAAAATTTCATATAAAATTACAAACTGTCTGGAACAACCCCAAATGAATTTTAATACAGAACTGAAATTTTAAACATGCTTATCAAAGAAGAGGCATATTAAAGTTATTGTATATAAAATGCATTTTTAATGTACTTTTGAATAAACAAGCATCATGTCATTGAACCATCATCTGTTCCTAATTGTCATATAAAAACAGCTTCATATAATAGCAACTCATATTACTGTTCTCTAGTATTGAAACATTACAACAGTACTTTATCATTTATCACAGCTTTTAAGTACAATAAAAATTAATTACAGAACTATTAATATCCAATTTTCACTGCAGTCTCAGACTATTTTAATTAACAAATAGAGAACTGAGCAGTTAATATGAAACAGTTGCTCCTGTTTGTCATAATCAAGTATCTGTGCAAGCAATATGTATGAAGTAACTTTGCATTTGTGTTTTTTCTACAGGCAGAATTTGATATCCCTGATCTATGTCCCTGACCTCTGTGAAACGCAAGGTTCACGTTTGGTGGCTCACAGTGGTTGAGTAACACTGACAGAGGCTCAGAAAAATAAAGAATGGTCTTCGAACACAACTTCAGAAGGGTAGTGGATATTTCAGAAAACATTCAGTTCCTGTCAGCCTCTATCCCTAGATGTAACATGCCAGGGCTCTCACCTCCATTTTGCTGCTTGTCTCTGATCCTGTTTAGTAACCAAGTGATGGCCTCTGCTTTAGTGTCATCAGCAAGCTCCAGGACCACCAGAGGGGTGAACGAAGAGACATCACTGTCAGAAAACGACAAGCCAAGTTGCATTTTTCCTGATCCCTGTGTTACACACAGACGAGAAGAGGCACGGGGCATAAAAATTTATAAATAAAACATATCACTCTCCTCAAGACTCAAATACAAAAGATACAGGGTGAGATTTTACTTCAAAGTAGATGAAACACCACAAGTAACACCACACAATTTACACTGTGCAGACCAAGCCGTATTTGCATCCATAACTGCTTATGAAAATGTTTAGAAGACTCATGCAAATAAATCATTCTAACAGATAGGTTAGAATAAAATTTATGGCTGGTTAAAAATTAGTACATTAGAGTATGTACTGCTTGATGATGAATACATATCATACAGTAGAAAATTCACTGTATGACTCATATACAGCAGATAAACTAAGTATTGACCATGTCACCATTTTTCTCAGTAAATATATTTCTAAAGGTGCCGTTGACTTTTTTCAGGGAAAAGATATTGAACACATGGGAGGTAATAAAGGGAGGTGCAAAAAGGCATGGAAAACCAAGACACCAGCTGAAATCTATCAGTAATTAGAAAGCAATCCTGCCCCTTGTCTATGGAAATTAATATTAGGTAGTTCAGTCCCACCACCTACAGTACCAGGATGATGAAGATAAAACAAGGGTGGACATTTCAGCAAGACAATGATCCCAAACACAGCTGAGGAAACTCTCAATTGGTTTCAGAAAAAGAAAATAAAGCTGCTAGAATGGCCCAACCAATCACCTGACTTGAATCCAATAGAAAATAAGAACTAAAGATCAGAGCTCACAGAAGAGGCTCAGGGAATCTTCAAGATTTGAAGACTCTGTGGAAGAATGGGCCAAAATCACACCTGAGAAATGCATGTGACTAGTTTTTCCATACAGGAGGCATCTTGAAGCTGTCATTACCAAGAAAGGCTTTTGTACAAAGTATTAAATAAATTTCAGTTGTTCAATACTTTTTCCCCATGTCATTCCATAACTTAATTTCTTAAAATATTTGTTTTGTTTTATTTGTATGTATGGATTGTTTGGGTTGTTGGATTGCATCTGGTGTTTTTCATGTCAACTGCACCTTTAGAATATATTTAAACTGTGACATGTTCAATACTTATTTTACCCGCTGTATCTTCCAATGTATGACCATATCTTCCAATATACACTACCATTTGGTAGTTTGGGGTCAGTAAGATATTTTTATAAGAAATTAGGAAATAAGAAATTTATTTTTAAAAAATATACTGTTCTTTTGAACTTTCTATTCATTAAAGAATCCTGAAAAATGCACCACAAAAAAATTATAAATAAATAAAATAAAACACATTAAAATAGAAAACAATTATTTATTTTAAACTGTAATAATATTCCAGTATATTATATTAAATGCAGCCTTGGAAAGCATAAGAGACTTCTTTAATTAAACCATCTTACTGACCTGACCTAAACTTTTGAACGATGTGTATCCATTTTTATAGTCAAATGTTAAAAAATAGTTTTCGAGTGATACAAGCAATAACAAAACTGATGACTGAGCTGGTGCTTTTAAATGCTGTAGTAGTTTGTAAATACTTTTCTATGTTTCTCTATGATTCTGACTGGTCAGTCGTGGTATTGGGCAGTCAAAACTTTTTGTATAATGGCTGCTGTCTATAAAGCAACATACAAGTGCTATTTTTGTGTTTCTTGGATCACACTGTGATGTCTTTCTTTTTATACAAACTAAGCTTGTTTCCCCAGTCTGACCAGCAGTAATGTACCCAAAACCACTCTGAAATCAACTTTTTGGTAATGATCAGCTGACCGACATTATCCCTTATGTATACTTAAGTATCCCTTAAGTGTCTGTATAGTGCACATATGCATGTAGTACTGTTTTGTTTTTTAGTTAGTATGGAACTATGAGTCAATCATATACTGTTATGATTGTTTATATCTATTAGTTATATCTACCATTCCACTGCATCTTAAACATTCTTCAAATGTGACCCTGGACCACAAAACCTGTTATAAGGGTCATTTTTTTTTTAAACTGAGCTAAAAGCTGGATAAGATTTCCAATGTTGTATTGTTTGTTAGGATAGTTCAAAAGTTGGCCAAGATACAACAATTTGAAAATCTGGAATCCGAGGGTGCAAAAAAAAACAAAATATTGAGAAAAAATGCCTTTAAAATTGTCCAAATTAAGTTCTTAGTAATGCATATTACTAATCAAAAATTAAGTTTTGATATATCTATAATAGGAAATTTACAAAATATCTTCATGGAACATGATTTTTACTTAATGTCCTAATGATTTTTGGCATAAAAGAAAAATCGATCATTTTGGCACATAAAGTTTATTATTGGCTATTGCTACAAATATACCCGTGCTACTTGGTTTTGTGGTCCAGGGTCACAAATAAGCCATCCAAGACCAGAGATCAAGATGCTTCAGGGCCTGGCAAACTTAAATTTCACATTAAACCAAGTAATGCTTGGGAAGAATGTGAGGCCATCAGTAAAAATGTTGAAGCTGATAAATGGAGTTTTTAACATAATAATGACCCTAAACATGCACGCAAATCCACAAAAGAATGTCTCAGAAGAAAGAAACTGAAAGGTCTGAAATGGCCAAGTCAAAGTCCAGACCTCAATTCAACTGAAATGTTGTTATGGGCTGTACATGAAAGAAAACCCTCAACACACAGTTCTTCTAGTTGCTATAAGAAATTTTGGCCACACTTTATATTAGGTGGCCTTAACTACTATGTACTTACATTTAAATTAATCATTTGATACAATGCACTTATTGTATACATACATGTTTTTACATTGTACTTATATTTAAAATATAATACCTGCGTGTTATTACATCTCTCATTAATTTATGTAATCACATTAATAATTACACTGCTGACCCATCCCTTACACCTTAACCCACCTTTAAACCTACCTATACCACTAAACCTGTTCCTAACCTTACCTGTATCCCACCTCAGTAGCAGCAAAAGTGTTTTGCAATACAATATGAACAGAATAAGTACATTGTACTTGGGTTTTCATGTAAGTACACACTAGTTAAGGCCACCTAATATAAAGTGGGACCGGAATTTTTTATAAGAACTATTGAAACACTTCAAGAAGACACTAATGTTGGCGTGTACTTACTTTCTGCAGTCAACTTTCCATTGTTATTCATTACATCACACACTAGATTATGTTTTATGTTTTAAATAATCTAAAAATGCAAAATTCCTTCTGTGGGGGTTATGGGAAATATGATAGGAAATATCATTGCTTTAATATTAAAACAACATCAGTGAATGGAAAGTCCCCATAAAAGCACAAAATATATGTGTGTGTATTATTTTGTATCTGCCTGCTGCTCGCCTGATGTGATTAATAATGCATGTATGCATCTGCTAGTGAATTATCTCAGTATATGTTCAGCATAACATCAACCATTTGAAGATGCATGCATCCTAAAACATGCAAAGAAAAAATCCTGAAAAGTAACATTGCATGAAAGGGTGTGGCAAGAAAACTGACAACAAAGAAGATCTCTGTAAAACTAAATCTGCTGGAGTATCCCAGAGTTTGTGGACATCTCTCAGGAAACATGAAGCATGTGAATCTCATTACATTTAACATTTCCTTGGTTGTCCTGGCTGATGACAGTCAACGAGGTTTGACTTCACTGACAGATTATTGGGCGGAGCTAAGCATGCATACCCGACAAGGAAACATACAAAGACAGGCTATATGATCCCACTTACATTTATAGGGATAGATAACCCACAAATGTCACTCTTGCTACCACTTTGCAAAGTTTAAATCCTTGTAAAGTCACATATTAAAGATACAAGCCGTATGCCGGGCCTGAAAACCCCACTGACATGTAAACTACGTCTACTTACAGTGTTGCACGGGCGATCAGCTGTCCGGAAAGCGAAACAGACGTCAGTCCAGCGCTTTAGAGGCCCATTTAAGGCACTTGATTTCAAAAGTTTGATTTAATCAGTGTTTAATTCAACCGTATAAGCCGGAGAGCTTTAAAGTTAAGGCTGACTTGAGTGCATCCACGTCATCGAGATGACACAGCCCTAATTCTAGATCACACCCACCCACCGTTCAAACCTGTTATACATACACATAAATATAACAACTGTGAGTGATTTATAAACACTGATTTAATTATGCAGACGAACCTACAGTAAATGCGCTTGAAACAGATTCTCTAGTTATTCGCGAATGCGCCATGCACCATTATAAAATAGTTTTAACATAAAAGAAAATAAACATTATTTGTGTATTTAAACAACACGTATGAAGTGAAAACGACTTCTGGACTGTACATTTCACGCTGATAATAATCACTAGCCAGCTAGGAAGTCTAGATCAGAGTTCACTGTTGACGCTTTTGTCACGTGATCAATGCTAGTGCTGTCCGATTCGTGAGTGAATCACTCTTTTGAACCGGTTCTTTATAATGAACCAGTCTGATTCGCGAAGCCTATGACTCGCTGGCTTATTACATGGGTCGAAACTCTGAATGGTTACCCCGATTTATATCTTTATGTCAATAGTTTATGTGTAAACTGTCTACTTAGTTACAGAAACACTTAATTGCTTATGCATGTCTTACAAGATAGTTGTTACAGAGCAACGCACAACAATTCATGACAATTCATGATTCATCACAGATGCACGAATGCATAAATAATATCAGTACAAAAGTAGTTCTTTATTTATCCCAGCAGTTAATTTGTCGCTACCCTGCAAAAGCTAGTGAGACGGTTGTCGGTTTATCCATGTTTTGTTTTTTGTTTTTTTTGTTTTTTTGTTTGTTTGTTTTTTTTTTTCTCAACTGATTCAACCGATTCAATAGAAAGATTCGACTCATTAGAACAATAATACGTTCACGATTCGGACATTGCTGTCTGATTGAACAACAAACAGTGTTGAAAACATGGCTGAGGAGACAGTGTTAGCGGACACGGGGTAAGTGTGACCCTCTAAATTAAACACAAAAGCCTTCAGGACGAAAATGTAAATTGAAGTGTATTTGCGTAGTTACTGTTGTAGGTTTAGTTTTAGTTTGCATCATGTAAGCGAACTGTTTGTGTACTGTCAGTGTTGATCAATTAAACGTAACATTACGTTGTTTGTTGTTTTCTGTGTTACTTATTAAAAGTCTGCCTTAATTGTTACAATTGTCTGTCTTAATTCTCCTTTTTATATATTAAATATATATATTTAATTCAACTAATATCGAACTAAATGATTAACTGCCTGGATTCACTGTAATATAATTACTGTGTCTTTGATTGACAGTCGTTTGATTGACAGCTCTTTCACATTCTTTTGGCTTTAGACTGGCACAACGTGTACTGATGTTACTCGGTATTCGTAGTCTCTTCTACAATGTTTTCTGTTTCTTGGACAAGACATTGAGGTAAAATGTGTCCTTAGGTAATTCATAAACTAATTACTAAGTGCCATTACCATTTACAGTACCAGTAGCATGTTTTGGTCACTTTACAGTGTTCATGTTATTGAACATAAGAACAATGTAATCCTAATAAACAGCATGTAGGACTACTTAATGTGAACCAATATTCAAAATCAAATCGAACAAATCTATTCCCTTCCGCTTATAGAAAACTATTTTCTCTGTGTCTTTTTTCTCTGCTGGCCTAATAGTGTTTTTGGTGGCATTGTTTGGTCAGAGTGTCTTTTCTCAGTGGTGTTTTTATTCTACAGGTTTTTAAAAAACTGATCAGTTTTGTTCAAGCTGATTAATGAAGTCTTTTAACTCAAACTAAATATGATAGTTTCATAGATTCTTCTTAACTGTCTAAATTAGCAGCATTTTTTAAAAGATTCAATGACAGACCCATATCAATTTGTCATTCTAATGAATCAGTCATTGCTTATGTCATTGCTCTTGATGACCGTATGCTTTAAGGTAGCAATGGCTGTTCAAGAAAGTACTGGTTTGTTTTGGTTTCTCTTTAGCTTTGGGATGTATAGCCCCACAGTACCCTATACTCAATATGATTCTTTTGTGGAAGTGTGCATAATAAACATTGTCATTAGTAATATATAGTTGAGTAAAATATGTTATTAACTTGTAATACGTATAACATGGGCACTGTAATGTACTTTTTTTTTTTTACAACACAATGCTGCTTTGATTTTTCAGAGTGGGATTTATTAAGTAATTTCCGATGGATATAGATCTTAAATATTTCTGGTATGAAAGTAGATTTTAACATGTGCCTCCTTAGTATTTCCTATGTATGTATTTGTTGTTGTTGTTGTTATTTCTTCTTCTTCTTCTTCTTCTTCTTATTCTTATTATTATTATTATTATTATTATTATTGAAAGAACAAGCATTTTCAGCCATATCATTTTAGTTTCTTTCTAACTAAAACAAGAATGAGAGGCTCACATTTAATTATATTGTAGGTCATGGTGGATCACTGGCTGGCTGCCCTCCTGGTGCCCAACATCTCAGAGCCAGCTGAAGGAGGCTGAAGAGAAAATGCTGCAGCGTGAGTAACCACCATTGTACCATTTCTTTGTATCAATTTATAAAGTCAAATCAGGCTGGCTCTAGAGTTATATTATCCACATAATTGATGATGATAAATGTATATTGATGTAGCTTTCAATTTAATTTTGTTGTTACAATTAATAATAGTGTCATAGTTATATACAGTCTACAGTATGTTTTTTTTTTTTTTTTTTACGATTTTTTATTTTTAAGTAAAAAGAAAATACAGAAAAAAAACATTAATATTGCAAAATATTGTAACAATTTAAAATAGCTATTTTTTTATTATGAAATATTTAAAAAAATTTTGTCTTTGATGACAATGATGAATTTTCATCGCGGCTTGTCACATGATCCATTCTAATATGCTCATTTGGTGCTCAAGAAACATTTCTTTTTATCATTAATGTTGAAAACTGTGATTGAATGCTGTGTAAAAATGATGTGCAGTGCAGAATGATTTATTAAACACAGAATATACACAGCAGAGCTAGTCTTAATGTATAGAAAGTTCAAAAGAACGGCATTTATTTAAGACAGAATTTTTTGTACCATTATAAATGTTAAATGTTACTCTCACTTTTGATCAATTGCATCCTTGCTGAATAAGAGTATTAATTTATTTTAAAATATGTATTTGTTAATTTATTTAAAAAAGAAATATATAATTATAAGTGTATATGTCTCTAGAGTATGCATAAAATAGTGTATATGTATTTAAGCCTTGTGGGAGCAATACTAAAAACAGTGTGTGTGTGTGTGTGTGTGTGTGTGTGTACTTGCCACAACGTGTAGTATACATTACCAAGTATAGTAATACAAGTGAACTTTGACCTTGAGGGGACATTTTTTAGGTAAATCAAACAGAATGAAGTGTTTAAAAAAAATAATAATAATAAAAAATCTAAAAATGCAGAACGTTTTGTGTGAAGTGTAGGTTTAGGGTAGGGGGATAGAAAATACAGTTTGTAAATTATAAAAACCATTACACCAATGGAATGTCCCCATAATGATAGGAATACCAATGTTTGTGTGTGTGTAAAAGATAGAAAATACTAAACCTATTAGTTTAATAAGTTGGGATTTTTTTTTTCTTTTTCTTCCCTCTCTTTTCCTTTTATTCCTCTATCAGAAACCACAAACAAGTTCTGCAGGCAGTTTGTCCACATATCTGATGAAAACAAACTGTGGACATTGATATTTAAGGGGTCAATGGAAAATAAGACCCCTCTGGTGCTGCTGCATGGATTTGGGGGCGGTGTGGGACTCTGGGCGCTGAACCTGGACTCTCTCTCTCAGCAGAGGCCCGTTTACGCATTCGACCTGCTGGGCTTTGGTCAGAGCAGCAGACCTCACTTTAACACAGATGCACAGGAGGCTGAGCTCCAGTTTGTGGAGTCTATTGAACAGTGGAGGGAGAAACTGGGCCTGGAAAGTATGATTATGTTAGGCCATAACCTAGGAGGATATCTGGCTGCATCCTACGCAATCACATACCCAAACAGGTTTGCAACTAACGAGAATGAAAAGAGTTCAGCTTCAGTGAAATGTAATGTGTGTATATATATATATATATGAAATGAAATATATATGTGACCCTGGACCACAAAACCAGTCATAAGTCGCATGGGTATATTTGTAGCAATAGCCAACAATACATTGTATGGGTTTAAATTATCGATTTTTCTTTTATGCCAAAAATCAGGATATTAAGTAAAGGTCATGTTCCATGAAAATACTGTGTAAATTTCCTACCGTAAATATATCAAAACTTAATTGTTGATTAGTAATATGCACTGCTAAGAACTTCATTTGGACAACTTTAAAAGTGTCTTTTTTTTACTTCCTCAGATTCCAGATTTTCAAATAGCTGTATCTCAACCAAGTATTGTCATAGCCTAACAAACCATATATCAATGGAAAGCTTATTTATTCAGCTTTCAGGTGATGTAATTGCAAAAAATGAACCTTATGACTGGTTTTGTGGTCCAGGGTCACATACATAAATTCAAATATATAACTTCAATAAATTCAAATTCATATTTATCATTTGCAGTTCTGTATCCTGTGTCCTACCTGAATTCCAGTTTTAAATCAGCCCTTTGATGAATAGAAACTAATTTCTGTGTGGTGTTGTGTTGTAACTGTGCACTCTGGATGTAAACCACTTTTCTTCACATCCTTCCTGTTTCCCCATTTCCCACAACCTTTATGTCTGTCAGCAGTTTTACCTCCGAATTTGATTCGGAACTATTTTTGTTAGCATCAGATTTCAGCAGCATTAGACTTGCAGTGTTTCTGTTTACTGTTGTGTAGTTTCTCTTATTTCCTCTCCACAAAGATTTTTATTTTAAATAAAAATAAAAATGCACAGATTAGTAGAAAAATGGTTTTAGTTGGTGTAACTAATTTTGCTGGAAACTGACCATTAAAAAAAAGATCTAATTGAAAACATGCCATAGACTTAGTACACATGTCCTTTTTTAACCCAATGTCTAGAGTAAAGCACCTGATTCTGGTGGAACCATGGGGTTTTCCAGAGCGTCCTGACCCAGGAGACCAAGATAGACCCATTCCTGTCTGGATCAAAGCTATAGGGGCAATGCTGAGCCCATTCAACCCTCTCGCTGGTCTCAGGCTCGCTGGGCCTTTAGGTAAGATTTACTCTAATCTGAGAATGCAAATCAAATGTAATAAAAGTATTAATGAGAAACAGAGAAATGAGAGCTTAAGGCTCAAGATGTGCTTGTATATCTTAAATGATGTGGAAAACCATTTGATAAAGATTGTCATTAATGAAACCAAGGGACAGATTTAGCCAAGACGATGTGCTTGCAATTTCACTAAAATTATTCCCTCAGTAATTGGAGCATGTCTCTTATCATACCTTTTACCTGTCTCATATCTCATATCTTAATCACATTGCCTTCTCTGTATATGCTGAAGTAAAATTGTTTTGCAAGAACAAATTGGCTTTGGCAATAACCCTAGGATTTTCCAGAATCTAAATGTTTGTTTTTTGAAGTTCATAGATTAATATTAATGATGATGTTCCAAACATATTTTATCAAGCTAGCTTTTTAATAACTCATATGGGATAATATTTCATGTCTCGTTCTCTCTTTTTCCTTTTTTTTTTTTAAACGATAATGTTTGATCATGTTGTAACTAGATTTGAGATCAGTCCAAAAATCATGTGTCATCTCAGTTTACTGCTAGTTCAGTATAATATCACCTGGGAAGAAAGTACCCAGTATTTTAGAAATGGCTTAACCTCGTACCCAGAAATCCCCTGACTCGGGATTGTTCTAACTTCACAAGCTAGCCCAGACAGAATCAGACTTTTTTTTACATTTTGTTTGCTGATTTTTAGGGAAATAGATTAATATAGTTGAAAGTGTTAAACTTACTATGATATGTGATTACTACTGTGATTACTGTGATTAATTGAGAGCTACTTTAATAGACAACTCAATAGCAATGTGCAGTAGTGGCTGTTGGGTTTTTAATAAGAGGCGGCGCACTAAACTATAGAGTTCTGAGGACCTGGATGTTGTTTGTTTTTCTTCGTTTTTGTCTTTCTTTCCTTTCCTTTCTTCCTGCTTAAAAAGGTCTCTCTTGTTATCTTTTAGACAGAAAATGTAAGAAAATTACAGCAAGACAATATGAATATAATTACACTCACCTACCACAAAATCTATCATGTCTGGCACTGTCTGCTGTTTAATGAAAATTGCTTGATGTGGGTCTTCCTTTGATTTGAATTTGTATATAAAACAAATGTAGTACAAACTGTTTCAAAGAAACTTTACAGAAATCATGATGTTATTGTTAAACTGCCCCCTATTAGGCCATTTTTAATATTCCTAATATGGTTTTGGGAGTCTCCTACAATAAGTTTACATGCATGTAAGGTCAAACAACGCTTTTATTTTCTCAAAATATGCATTTAATATCACCCTCATTTTGCATTTTCTCATTTTCCGATTCTGAAACAATTCGTTCGAAGCAGTTCAACGATTCAGTCTCTGTAAACCCCTCCTTTTCATGAGCAGTTGGCCCAGTTTGTTGTGATCGGATATACCACGTACAGCGCGTATCGGAACGAGTCGATTCTTTTTTTGGGAGACAATTTTATCGTGCACTTTAAGCTTTACAATTTTGCAGATCGTTTGCATTGACATAGCTACATTACACACTGCATGAAAGGCAGTATTCGAAATGGCATAATAGGGGCACTTTAATAATTTCTTCTTATCTTCATGCCTTATAGTCACATTTAGCAGATTAGAGCTGGGCGATTATATTTTGCACAGATACAAGCTATCAAACAGCTGAGATATGTATTATAGATCACCCTACACAAGTATACTGTATGTATACAGATAAGATTGGACATATTTATATATCCAGCTTTATATTGATACATTTTTGCAACAGTATAAACAATCACACAGCCACGAAATATCACATTACTTGAGTTTACTGTACACTACCAGTCAGAAGTTTTTGAACAGCAAGATTATTTTTATATTTTTAAAATAATTTTTTTCTGCTCTTCTGCCCTACGGTACAAAAGTGAAAAGGTACATCTTTGTACCTTGCCTACCCCTAAACGGTACATATTAGTACCTTAAAGGTACATTTTAGTACTTTGAAAGTACATATTGATACCTTAAAGGCACATATTAAAAGTACATATTTGTACCTTTTCACTTTTGTACCTTAGGGTACCACCCCAGCGACAGAACTGTACCCTTTTTTTCTGACAGTGTACTGTTTAAAATAACTGCTTTCTAATTGAATATATTTTAAAATGTAATGTATTCCTGTGATCAAAGCTAAATCTTCAGTGTCACATAATGCTTCAGAAATCATTCTAATATGCTGATTTTCTGTTCCAGCTACATTTATTATTATTTTGTTATTATTATCAATATTTAAAACAGTTGAGTAATTTTTTTTCAGGTTGCTTTGATGAATAGAAAGATCTAAAGATCAGTATTTATCTGAAATAAAAAGCTTTTGTAACAGTATACGCTATACCATTCAAAAGCTTGGAGTCATGGAGTCATTATGTATGTATGTATGTGTGTACGTATGTATGTATGTATATATATATATATATATATATTTCTATAATTAATATATTCTATAATTTTTTAAGAAATTATAGAAATTAATATTTTGTTTAGCAAACATGCTTTAAATTGATCAAAACTGATGATAAAGACATTTATAGTGTTTTAAAAGATTTCTGTTTCAGATAAATGCTGTTCTTATGAACTTTTGATTCATCAAGAAAACCTGCAAAAAAATCTACTCACATGTTTTTAACATAATAATAATGTTTTTTGAGCAGCAAGTCTGAATATTAGAATGATTTCTGAAGGATCATGTGACTGGATTAATGATGCTAAAAATTGACCATTGAAGTCACAGGAATAAATAACATTTTAAAATATATTATTCAAATAGAAAAGAGATATTTTAAATAGTAAAAATATTTCAAAAATTTTACTGTGCTTTGGATCAAATAAATGCAGGCTTGGTGAACAGAAGAGACTTCTTTAGAAAAAAAAATTAAAAATCTTTTGACTTTTGAAAAACTTTTGACTGGTAGTGTACTATACGTCCAACTTGTAATATATATTACCATTTGCTCTACCCTTTATAACTAGGTAGTTGTCTAGATTATCAGCAGTTAATAATAGTATAATGTAAATAACATTTCTACAATGAACTCATGATATATCAAGGGAGTTTAGCCACCTTTGCATTTTTGTGTTATTTCTATGTGCGCTGTAGATGCTAAATAAGTAAAATACTCATTGGTGGTTGGCTATTTTTTTTTACCAAAAGAAGCAGAATCTACCTATGGATTGTGCCTCTCCCTTCCCTTCTCCATCTCATCAGATTTGCTTCCTTGTAATTACATTGGCAGTAATTGCATCATTAACATTACAAGCAAGAAATACACATTCTGAAGATATGAATAATTAGGGAATTTATTACCATTAAATTGTTCTTCCATTTTCCACGTCAAAATTTTGAGTATGCTGTGAGTATGCTCCCTGCTGCCTCTTCTAATGAGCCGCCAATGGTTATGTGTACAACTTTGTGAGTGATGGACGTCCAATCTGGAGAGCTTTCTGATGAGTTCTGCAGAATTCTGAATGGAGCTGGACATTAGTCACTGACTATGGGAACATGTGACACATGAAGGGAAGAATTGATGATAAGATGAAAATTTTATGGGTGATCCATCATTTTTGGATAGATCGATTTCAGGTGGATTTTCAGTTTTTAGTTTTTACAGATGTGTGTTCACATTGTTCTGTAGGTCCCACTCTTGTGCAGGCTCTGAGACCCGACTTCAAAAAGAAATTTGCAGCTGTGTTTAATGACAACAGAGTGACAGAATATATTTACCATCTTAATGTCCAAAGTCCGAGGTACTAAATCTGTCTGTCTATCTATCTATCTATCTAACTACCTATCTACCTATCTATATTATGCATTTGTAGTGTATGGCCTTGTTCAAGAAATACATGTGTGAATGTTGAAATGCTCATAATGGTCTGTTCTTTGTTATGATTCTAATTTTTTAGCGGTGAAACAGCCTTTAAAAACATGACCATTCCGTATGGCTGGGCAAAGAGGCCCATGCTGCAGAGAATTGGCCTGATTCACAGCGACATCCCCATTACGGTGATCTATGGCTCACGCTCCAGCATAGATGGCCACTCCGGCAATTCAATCAAAGAAATGAGGCCAAACTCCCATGTAGAGATCATTGTGAGTTCTCCATTCACTGCTTAACACACACTGTCACTCATAGGGACTTTTGCATTGCCTTAAAGGGGTCATATATACTTGATCTTTTTAAGATAACAGCTTGCGGTATTATGACACATGGCTGCCCACATTTACACATCAACAGAGGTGTTCAGAAGCTTGGTACACCTAGTCACAGTGAGGAATAAGGAAAAAGCCAGACAGCACTGCTTCTGGCTATGTGTAGCACCGACACCTCTGCATATCCTTCAAAGGATTCTAGCTCTGAGTGACTGAAGTTTATTTTTATCAAGATCCCTTGTCATTGTCAGAGAGGCTATTATTGAAGGATAGAGTAGTTAAATACTATTTTTGACACAGTTCTGAGACACACTGGTGTATGAGCAACACAAAACATCTCAGTTCTCAAGCAAAGAGGATGATTTTTTTAAAGATCACGTGACAGCATTTCCGTTTTAGTGCATGATATGACTCCACATGATGATAGGCAAGATATCCGTCATTGGGAGCTTTGACTAGATGACATGACTTTCATAAGTAACTTCTTACTCCCAGTCGGAGTTTAATTTGCATAAATTCTAATGTTGGTAGCAGACAGTCTTGTGGAAGTAGATTTGCAATTGCTTGAATTGGCAGTCCAAAAACAAAGGTCTTTGTACAATGACTGTGCTCATGTTCCAGACTGACTCCTCTCAACACAAAAACTGAGCTAATTAGTCTAGTTCTGCAATGCCAGTGTGTAATCTTAGAGTTATTAGGAAAGTTAGTTATACAAAAAGAGCCAAGCAACAATATTGCAACATTTTACATCACTATCTGTGGCTGTGGTTCAAAATAAACACCCACCGTTTATTATGGCACTTCTGGTACCCATATTGTTTTCTTGGTATTCTGTGCCTGTGTACTGTTTAACTAATGTTTAACTTCTTATTGACATGCATTGGTTTTAGGCCATACGAGGTGCAGGACACTATGTGTATGCTGACCAGCCAGAGGATTTCAACCAGAAGATACTTCATATCTGTGAAACAATAAGCTGAAGAATGATGATGAAGGGAACTCTTCAAACACGGCTTTCTGCAGAACTGTGTATCTCCACATCAACTTGGGCAGCAGATTATCTTCGTGGCATCCTAATTTTGGACCTGAGAGTTTGAAAGCCACTTGGTTGTTTGTTTTGCACCACTACTGAATTTTTTAAAACATTTTTGTGCCAAACAGTAAGTTTGCACTGCAAAAAAAGGCTCATCTTACTTAGTATTTTTGTCTTGTTTCTAGTAGATAATCAAAATGATGTAAAATATTTAGTCTTGTTTCCCAAGGGAAACAAATCTAAATTAAGTGACAAGATGATTTTTCTTTCCCTACTGGCAGATCATTTTACTTGTTTTAAGCAAAAATTGCTTAATTTAGAATTTTTTACCCCCAGGAAACAAGATTAAATATCTTATGTTATTTTACTTATCTAGCTATGGAAGCATTTTAGTTCCATGTTAATTTTTTTTTTTTTGTTTTGTTTTCTTTTAATTTAAGATTATGAGATTAAAGTTGCAGTATTTCGAGAATAAATTTGAAATACTACGAGAATAAAGTCGAAATGTTTTGAGAATGAAGTCAAAATTGTGAGAATTAATTCGTAGGAATTACGAGATTAAAGTTATAATATTTTGAAAGTCTATTCTAGCTTATGGCCCAAATGGTCCGGATTGGGAGCTCTGCAAGAAATTCCAAAGTCTCAGCTTTCAAATTCTGTACAAATATAAACAATATGTCTGACAATGATGTGTTTTTCACGCTCTTTAATGTGGCGTGACAGATGGCTGTATTCGCTTCAGTTTGATTTAAGTCAATCATCTTTCCGATAATAAAAATGAGACATTTGTTTCATTAAATTAGGCTATACTGATTTTTTTTTATTCATTCCTTCTTAAGTTTCTTCGCTTTTATATCTTTTTATAAACTTGAAATAAAGAGGAGAAACACATTTATAATTTGTATTTAGAGATAAAATGACAGAATTTGAAAGCTGAGCTGTGTTATATTAAAAGCAACAAAGCACAAAATTAGTACGATTAGACGTTTTTGCGGAGCAGGTAGTGGAATTTTCACGAAGAAATAATTTAATAAATTGATTTACATGAATACAGCTATCTGTCCAGCCACATTAAAGAGTTTTAAAAACACGTTATTGTAAGACACATCGTTTGTATTTCGCTAGAAAACTGATTTTGAAAGCTGAGACTTTGTTTTATGTTAAAAGTACCAAAAGCACAAAGCTTGTTGCTATTGGGGGGCTGGCGCACTACAAATAACGAATGCAATCGAAGACATTAAATATTATTTCCAAGCATACTGTCTCCGCGAGTATGACACATGGTATGATTTCTGCTAATAATCCTACGTATATTTGTGGTGTATTAAAAAGGGTTAAATAAGAGAGCGGCACCCCCAAAGGAATTGGTATTCTTGTAATTTCGATTTTATCCTCAAAACATTTCGACTTCATTCCCGAAACATTTCAACTTCATTCTCGAAACATTATGACTTTATTTACGAACTATTTTGACTTTATTCTCGAAACATTTCCACTTTATTCTTGAAACATTTCCACTTTATTCCCGAAACATTTCCACTTTATTCTCGAAACATTTCGACTTCATTCCCAACACATTTCGACTTCATTCCCGAAACATTTCGACTTCATTCTCGAAACATTTTCATTTTATTCTTGAAACATTTCCACTTTATTCCCGAAACATTTCGACTTCATTCTCAAAATATTTCGACTTTATTCACGAAATATTTTGACTTTATTCTTGTAGTATTTCGGCTTTGTTCTCGTAATATTGCGACTTTTTTTCTTGTAATTTCGACTTCATTCCCGAAACATTTCGACTTCATTCTCAAAACATTTCAACTTTATTCACTAAATATTTTGACTTTATTCCCGAAACATTTCGACTTTATTCCCGAAACATTTCGACTTCATTCTCAAAATATTTCGACTTTATTCACTAAATATTTTGACTTTATTCTTGTAGTATTTTGACTTTATTCTTGTAGTATTTTGGCTTTATTCTCGTAACATTGCAACTTCATTCTTGTAATTTTCGACTTTATTCTCGTAGTATTTTGACTTCATTCTCAAAACATTTCAACTTTATTCACTAAATATTTTGACTTTATTCCTGAAACATTTCGACTTTATTCACTAAATATTTTGACTTTATTCTTGTAGTATTTCAGCTTTATTCTCTTAATATTGCGACTTCATTCTTGTAATTTTCGACTTTATTCTCGTAGTATTTCGACTTTATTCTCGTAATATTTTGACTTTATTGTCATAATTTCGACTTCATTCTCGAAACATTGAAACTTTATTCTCTAAATATTTTGGCTATATTCACAAAATATTTCAACTTTATTCTCAAAATATTCTGCTCTCGCAATCTTAAAATTTTTTGTTTTTTTTTTTGACGTGGCACTAAAATGCCATTGTATCTAGCAAATGCATCTTGATTTTAAGAATTTTTGTATATTTTGACTAAAAACAACACAAAAATACTAAGTAAGATAAGCCTTAAATTGCAGTGTGCATGTCACTTGATTATGATGATATATTAATGTAAAAAAAAATTCTAATATTTTTTTTTTATTTTTAAAAAATGTGTGATTAGTGAATATTACCTTTATAGAATAGAACGTAATATATACATATAATCCACAGACAAAACTCTCTAAATCAGAGCTATTTAGCACTTTAATGAAGTTATCATTTAAAAAAAAAAAAACCCTTGTTAACTGTTTTGAGTATTAATAATATTTTATTGACTTTTTTAAACTATCATAAATGTGTTTTAGAGCTTTTAAAGTTTTTTTGTTTGTTTTCTACCTCATGAAACTATAAACTTTTTCGGATCCAAGGGAGACAGGTGGAGCAACAGAAAGCATGTATGTTCTCTGGCCATGCAGTTCACTTGTAGTGCTTTACTTAATGTAACCTGAACAGTTTCATGTAAGATTCCCGCAAAATCTTTTATAAGTGCCTCAGTTTCCAAAACATCTGTAATTTAGCCGTCTACTCTGTAATTTGAAATCCACCTTGCCTTCATCTTTATCTGCAGGCTGGTGTTAGTTTTCACAAATTTGATATAAAGATTCTGAGCCCCAGGTTACAGTCTGTTAAGTATTCAAGCAAAAAAAAAAAGCTATGCAAATGCAATGCTTTGGGGAAAAAAAAGTCAATATTCTGCAAAGGCATTCAGTGATAAATGGGCATTTTTTGTAAAGAACAGTGATTTTTAACGTCAATATTATTTTGAATTAAATTGAGGCTGTCATAAAGATTTTGCAAACATTTTTATATATAAAATATAAAATATAAAATATTTTTCCAGTTTTGACAAATCTGTTTTTCATGTGGAAACTCAAATGTGTATTGTTAATTTTAATAATAATAAACTTCTTTTGTGAGTCTCTTGAATACAGCTGCCCCCTGTCCTGAGGGTCATATCAAACACCCTCATCATATGACTCATTGTGGCCAGACCGTTGCCTGGAAACCGTTATGACACAGCAGGTGGAAAATGCTCTCATGATTTGCAGGTCATAATTTATATTGCACATGAAATGTCTTTTTACCTTACCTGTAGCATTGATAAATGTCTAAGTATTCCTTATGTTTTTGTAACACTCTCCTTTTGTGGAAAGATATCTTAGGCTTTCGTCCAAAACTACAGATACGATATGTTCTTAGCGTCGAATGGTCACCATTCTGAAGGTCTGTACAAAATGTCTGTTCATATCCACAAGAGGGCACAATGTAACACTGCAGGGATGTTACCGCCCTGCACCACCCCCACCAACACACACACATACACTCAGAGTCCATGCAGTTAAATCACACACACTTACTGACACTGACTATAGAGTCAATGCAGTTAAGCATCAAGGGCAATGTTAAGCCATTATAACATCCGCTACATCAATAATATGACCCCCCAGCTCGACCCACAGGAAGCACTTTATAACTGCACTTCCTGTGCATGCGGTAACACTGAATGACCAAGAGTGCTTAACTGAGTTAAAGTAAAAAGCGCATTTTAGCCCTGAAAGTACATGATAATCTTGCGGTGCGTGGAGTATTAGGTGTCCGATTCTCAAATAGTGCATCATAAATATTTGCTGATAAGACATGGAAAGATGTTCTGGGAAACCTGCGTTCCTAACAGAATGCAACAGACCCTATGTGTGTGAGTTGAAGGCTTGGTCGATGACAAGAATATACAGACAAGTGCACACAGAATAGTGTGTGGTTTGTTTGTGAAGAGCTTTAATGGTATATTCACGAAGCAATACAGATATGCTTTTTTCGTGTATACACATGTACATGTATACACTACCGTTCTAAATGGCTTGGTAAGATTTTTTAGGTTGTTTTATGCTCAAATGTTTTTATTTGATTAAAACATGATATGTCTTCACTGATAGTATTACAATTTTAAGTAAAATTAAATAACTGTATGCTATAATTATATATTTTAAAAAAGTATTTTATTCCTGTGATGGCAAAACTGAATTTTAACAACGACTACTCCAATCTTCAGTTTCACATGATCTTATAGAAATAATTTAGTAATATGCTGATTTGGTTCTCAAGATGGTCGATGGTTCATCTCATGAGGCCAATGGTAAAAAAGATTTGTACGCTGATGTTCAGATTGTCCATATTGTATTCATACTACATACATACATACATACTTTCATAGAATATAGTTGCTTTTTATGGTCAGCCTCATTAAATGTAGTACCTACACAGAGAGCGCATGATTTCAAAAGCATACACTTTCAAACAGCCCACTCCACTCTCTTAGGAAAAGAAAATCTGATTTGTTTCTCCTAGACAGCAATGAGATTAAAAGGAGACTTTTGCTTAAGTTTCTTACTTTCACACTTGTCTCTAGTAAGCTCTCAAGTCTCATTTGCAGTTCTAGATTTTGAACTATGCTCCGATTTGACAAAATAGACCTTTTGAGGTCTGTAGGATTTTGTGTGTGTGTGTGTGTGTCTTTGAAAGGTGTCTTATTCTCACAAAATGCATTTATTTGATCAAAAACAAAGTAAAAACAGTAACATTGTTACAATTTTATAAAATAATGTTCTATTTCAATATATTTTAAAGGAGAAGTTCACTTCCAGAACAAACATTTACAGATAATTTACTCACCCCCTTGTTATCCAAGGTGTTCATGACTTTCTTTAGATAAGAAATTATGTTTCTTGAGGAAAACATTTTAGGAATGTTCTCCATGTAGTGGACTTAAATGGTGCCCCAAATTTGAACTTCCAAAATGCAGGTTAAATGCAGCTTCAAATGGCTCCACATGCTCCCAGCTGAGGAAGAAGGTTCTTATCCAACGAAACCATCGGTCATTTTCTAAACAAATTGACAATTTGTACTTCTGCAGCGATGTAGGACGATTTTGAAGTTGGGGACGAAAACGAGAAAAATTGAGTTTACACAGACTTAGACAAGAAGTGCGTTTGAGTTTAAAAAGTATAAAAATTGTCAATTTGTTTTGAAAATGACTGATCATTTTGTAGATAAGGCCCTTCTTCCTCGGCTGGGATTGTTTAGAGCCAATTTGAAGTTGCATTTAAACTGCATTTTGGAAGTTCAAACTTAGGGACACCATTGAAGTCCATTATATGGATATAATTCCTAATTTTTTTCCTGTAGATACATAATTTCTTAAAGACTGAAGAAAGAAAGACACGAACATCTTGGATGACAAGGGGGTGAGTAAATTATCTGTAAATATTTGTTCTGGAAGTGAACTTCCCCTTTAAGAGCTAATGTAACTGAATTGAAAACTGAATTGTCAGCAGCCATTATTCCTGTCTTCATGGCACAGGATCATTCAGAAATCATTCTCTTATTATTAGGAGTGTTGTGCTGCTTAATATTTTTGTGGAAATATAATATTTTGTCAGTAGCTCTTTGCACTAAATAAATAGCGATAGGGTCTATTTACACAAAGCGCAAAAAGCAATGGATGCTACGGGGCAAATGTTTACATCCCCTTTTCAAAATCATTAAAAATGTTAATTATTTGACCAAAATCAGACGAATCATACAAAATGCATGTTATTGTTTATTTATTACTGACCTGAATAAGATATTTCACATAAAACATGTTTACATATAGTCCACAAGGGAAAATAATAGTTTATAAAAATTACCCAGTTCAGCAGTTTACATCCCCTTGATACTGATCCCTTCGATACTGTGTTGTTACCTGAATGATCCACAGCTGTGTGTGTTTTTTTTTTTTTTTAGTGATAGTTGTTCATGAGTCCTTGTTTGTCCTGAACAGTTAAACTGCCTGCTGTTCTTCAGAAAAATCCTTCAGGTCCCACAAATTCTTTGGTTTTTCAGCATTTTTGTGTATTTGAACCCTTTCCAACAATGACTGTATGATTTTGAGATCCATCTTTTCACACTGAGGACAACTGAGGGACTCATATTCAACTATTACAGAAAGTTGAAATGCTCACTGATGCTTCAGAAGGAAAAACCATGCATTAAGAGCCAGGGGGTGAAAACCTTTGAACAGAATGAAGATGTGTTTTGTTTTTTGTTTTTTTTTTGCCTAAATATCATATTTGTTAATTTAGTACTGCCCTTCAGAGGTTATAGAAGATAGTTACATGTTTCCCAGAAGACAAAATAAGTTAAATTTACCCTGATCTTTAAATTCAAGTTTTCACCCCCGGCTCTTAATGCATCATGTTTCCATCTGGAGCATCAGTGAGCGTTAGAACCTTATGTAATAGTTGCATATGAGTCCCTCAGTTGTCCTTAGTGTGAAAAGATAGAACAGCAGGCAGTTTAACTTTTCAGGACAAACAAGGGACTCATGAATAACTATCAAAAAAAAAAAACAGCTGTGACTCATTCAGGTAAGAATGCAGTATTAAGAATAGCATATTTTCTTAGTGGTAGATGCTATTTACACTAAGTGCAAATATGGATTCTATTTACACTGTTAAAATAGCAGGATAGTCTCTTTCTGCTATTAATACTACTTATTGCAAATAGTGCCAATTATCTGCACCTTTCACAGCTGAACTGCACATTAAAGGGATAGTTCACCCAAAAATGAAATTTCTGTCATTAATTATTCCACCCTTATGTCATTCCAAAAAAGTAAAAACATTGTTCATCTTCGGGACAAAAAATTAAGATATTTTTGATGAAATCCTTGAGCTTTTTGACTCTGTATAGACAGCAATGCAACTGACACATTCAAGGCCCAGAAAGGCAGTAGGGACATTGTTAAAATAATAATCCTTATGTGGTTCAACCTTAATTTTATGAAGCTATGAGAATATTTTTTTGTGCTCAAAGAAAACAAAAATGACTGTATTCAACAATTTCTTCTCTTCTGTGTCAGTCTTCAACGCAGCTTCGCGAGAGTACCATGTGCATTTCTCTGCTTGTAAACAAGGCACAGCGCATCCGGCTTCTACTGTACGTCAGTACCGAACTCCGGTTCCTGTGTCAGCAGCACCACACGCATGTGTTGTGGTGTGACTGTACCTTGAAGACTGACAGGGAAGAGAAGAAATTGTAGAATAAAGTCATTATTTTTGTTTTCTTTGCACACAAAAAATATTCTCATAGCTTCGTAAAACTAAGGTTGAACTACTGATGTCACATGAACTGTTTTTTCGATGTCCTTGCTACATTGCTGGAGCTTGAACGTGGTAGTTGCGTTGCTGTCTATGCAGTCAGAAAGCTCTCAGATTTCATGAAAAATGTCTTAATTTGTGTTCCAGAGATGAATGAATGTCTTACGGGTTAGGAACAGCATGAGGGTGAGTAATTAATGTGAAATTTCAATTTTGGGTGAACTAACCTTTTAACATCATGCCATTGTCTATTTTTATTTCTCCTAAGGAATTGTACTGAGACAAAGTTACTTCAATTAATTGAAGTGTAGAGGCTTTTTTAAAAAGATCATATCTGTGTTTTTTAGTCCATAAAATGAATGCCAATGATGTGTCATGGTCCCCATCGACTTTCACTGTATGAACAAAAACTCTTTAGAATATGTATTTAGTGTGTTCCACAGAAGGTTTGGACTGGCATGAGGTTGAATAAATGATGATGAGTTTTCATTTTTGG
Organism: Labeo catla; assembly: GCA_012976165.1. Taxonomy (NCBI): domain Eukaryota; kingdom Metazoa; phylum Chordata; class Actinopteri; order Cypriniformes; family Cyprinidae; genus Labeo; species Labeo catla. The sequence goes on along the minus strand of VONZ01000325.1, from coordinate 633,255 downwards.
ATGAACTACATCTATAAGACAGTATGAGTGTACATACTAGTGTTTAGTAATTTTGCACTATTTTATTGACAAAACACCATGTCTTGTAAATGTTTTATTGCATTTTCATATTATTCATGCCCCAGTCTGCGTGGTATTTACCCAAGGCGGTGAGCTATTTATTTTACTTTTAAGAACACCTGAGATGTGTCATACCACACACACAGACACCACAAATTGCTCAACCTTGCGAGTTCATTACAATCTCCTCTCTGAGTCACGCACAGATATGAGGTTAATCTGTGGGAGAGTGTTTTCCCGTCTTGGGGTACAGCACTAGAGCTATGCGAAAGCAACGGAGAGGGAGGAGATGCAGTGCACTATGGGTCGTCTCAGCATACGGCCGGAGGAGGTCTTCACACAGCCCTCGGCAGACAGGGCTCTGTTGGGTTGCTAGGAGACCAGCCCGGCGCCTATATTAGATCTAATTTATTAAATTCCCCCTTCTCTCACGCCGATTTCTCACCATCTCTCAGCCGTCTATCTATCGCTCTCTCTGCATAGGCTGAGAAAACAGAGATGTACAGCATACACACAGATCTGCAATAGTGCTGCACAAATTCATGGAATGTTACCACTTCCTCAGTGTTTTAGATTATGACTTATTCTAAACTGGGATTGTGTTTATAACTGATATCTGGATTCTGACATGCCCACTTCAGGACATTACAGTTGTTTTTTAAAAGGGGTCATAGATTAAGATTGCACCTTTTTAACTTTAGTTAGTGGGTAATAATGCTGTTCAAACGTAAACAGCCTCTGCAAAGTTACAACGATAGGGTCCTAAGTTTTCCGTGATGCAGAAAGCATGGACGGAATCGCAGAATCCAGTCATAAAAACAGAATTTAGTGAATAACGCGTAATGTCACGGAATTTGTCAAACTTTGGATGAATTAATCAAAAGTAGGTCATTACACTTAATCCAACCGCAATATGGACTAATATTTGTAAATATTAAGCCACAAAAATCCCATTTAAATACGAATCCGTGTTAATGAATGGCTCGCGGCGACTTCAGCGTCTGTCAAAATAAAAGTCCGTTTTAACTTGAAGGCATTGTGCCAGAAATATATTACTATTGTTCAGCAGAAATTACATAGCCTGCTACTACTACTATTAAAATTAAAACAAACATTATTTTTAAGTATAATCACACAACATTTCTTCCATGTTTAATTTTGATAGTAAATCCCTTTTATTTGGCAAAAAAATAGTTTGCTTAATTTTCAATAATTAAAAGACAAATTAAATTAATGTTTTATGCCTTCATTTGATAACCAGAAAATTTTAAATACACAACAGGGGAAAAAACATTTTATAAGGCCATTTTAAGAATTTATTTTAATAAATTAAGTATAATTAGACATGCTAAAACAGAGAATTTGATAACAATAAAACATGGTGAGAAAAAATAAAACATTTCATAGGGCCTTAAACGTAATTTTTGTTAAGCTTTTAATAAATTGATGTGAAATTGTAGTTTCATGGATTTAATTAAATAGACATGGTTTCTGATTAATAAAATTTAATTTAGCCACTAAAAAGGATTTCATAGGACCCTACAACGCTCAAAGTTTAATACACAGGGAGGAATTGTCTTTTGCAGAATTCGCTTTTTAAGGCCTACAACAAATGGCTGGTAGGGACCACAATGAGCTACTTACTGGGTTAGTGACTTCATAAACCCTGAAATTTATAAACCTTGTCCCCAGGAACATGCAATTACCCATAATGGTAAGAGGCATGACTTTTCCGGACAACATGCAATATGTCGTTATTGAATCACAACACACTGGGGCCAGCTAACCAATATGATCCCAATCTGAACCAGTCTGAAGGAGGAACCAGGAAGTCAACAGACCATTTTTTAGGAAAACAGAAAACTGGTGTAAAATAATGGTAAAATGTGAAAACTAATGTAAATTTTTTAAAGCATGAACATTGCACCCCATAAACACAATCAACCGTTCGAAAAAATCCAGAAGACCACGTCTTTAATGTCGACATGTATGGAAATTCAGCCTAACTATTTTGATCTTATGAGTGCTGATGACGTTTTTCATAGGCCATCCCAGAAGTTAGCATCTACCTGGTTCCCTCAGAAAAAAAATCCCAATAGGAATTTTTTTTCATATCCTTTTGGATTGTTGCAGAAAATGACCAAATAAAACCTTATGATTCTTGAACATTGTGTTCATCATCATCTCTTCACAAAAAAAACTTGAAGCCTAAATTTCTTTAGAAAAAGCTAAACGCAGGCTATAAATGAACTACAGCACGGTCACATGATTTTAACATCACCACTGTTTCGTTCTGACAACTCTTTCAGACAGATTTTTTTTTTAAAGCATTTTCCCTGAAAGTCTGATTTAGAATTGTTTGCAAGAGCACAAATATAAGCATAGTGAGGCTGTGAAAGTGAACTACTCATTAGATTGGTTTTTGGCTATTATACATTTAATGTCCTTAACAGGCCCGTAGCCAGCTGTGAGGTCACCGAGGTACGACTTCTGTAAATTTTTCATGTTCAAATATAAAATTTGTTCTCTGAATTACTAATTTGCTGCTAAACTCCTCATATGTTTGCAAGAATGTTTAGTGTCCATGGTATGAAAATGATTGCTGTGAGACTCAGCTGGCGTGAATAAGGTTTGAGAGAGAGTTGTGAGCAGGGTTGCCAGGTTTTCACACCAGTCGCGTTTCAAGGGGGGTCCCCAGTTAAAAATCGCATTCTAGGGGATAAAATACATGTGGTATAAAAGTAGCCCAATTGGCAACCCCTTGGCAACACTGGGGGTGCTTCTCAATATCCCTCCTCGTCTCCTCGCTCCTCTGTCCTCCATCCTATGACCCGGAAACCAGTCGAGCTCAGCCATCTTGTAGGACATCTCAATTCTCTAATTACGCTGAAAGGAGGTGAGGATCGAGGAATGAAGAGGCTTCCTGAGCAATCATGAGCGAGGATACACAGGTGTATCCTTTGCAGAAGTGTTTTATTGACTAAACGTAAATTCTCTTCCCCCTTCACATCTGTCGTAATAATTTACATTTATATTTTACCATTGTAGTTTAAATAATGTCATATATTTAAAAAGGGCATCTTACTTTATTCATATTTATTATGAATGACTTAAATAATGAACTTTAACAACATATGGGCAGATCCCTTTAGCGCAGCTGATAACGCTTTGAGTGGTCAAGAATATTCCAGTATTCATCCTTTGATTCTTCCGTCCTTGCGTCTTTTCCATGCGTCCTTCCCTCGCATCCTGAAGGGGTGGAGCTAGGACTCGAGGAAAGGAAGCAAGGAAAGTAAACGAGGATGCACAAATAAGAAATGAGAAGCACCCTGGTTGTGAGTTGAGGGTGCGGGCACAGCCTCAGTGTTGCTAGAACCAGCTATTATAAGTGTTTTTGGACTTGTCTTTTCCACTTAATTTGACACTTTATTAATTTTTATAAAGTTAATAAAGTAGGAAGTTGCAGTGTAGGGTCAGCGATATCTTTATTTTGTCTTATTTGAAAAAGATTTTAAATAATTTGGTTCATTTTTATTTATTTTTCGGTTTTTGTTTGTTTTAATAGCAATATTTGGCAACACTACATCACCAGCACTTAAACTGACTGTAATTAAGAAAGCCGACGGACAGGTTATTGCAGACAGAGTACCACATTTGGTAAAAGAAACGCAAAAAGTACCATGATATTATCTGTCAGAAACATTGTCAACACTGTCAAACACCATGAAGAAGTCATTATAGTTGTGGCTATAAACAATCATAAGAGCACTAGACAAAGTTATAAGCTATATAGCAATAGTTATTAATAAAAACTATAATTATAATATGTATTCTTGCATGAATAATAAACAACTGATAAAATTATCCACCCCTAACTATAGTCAAGTATTAAAGGGGTCATCGGATGCCCATTTTCCACAAGTTGATATGATTCTTTAGAGTCTTAATGAAAAGTCTATAATATACTTTGGCTAAAAATTCTCAATGGTAGTGTAAAACAACACCCTTTTTTTTTTACCTTGTCAGAATGAGCTCTGCAAAAATCATCCCATTCTGGCCGAGGCTGCTTTAAATGCAAATGAGCTCTGCTCGCCCCGCCCCTCTCTTCTCTCTGTGGAGTGATGAGCCTGTTTACTTTAGCCACATTTAGCCGCTAAACTTGCTAACCAGCACATTATTAGGAAAGGCGATCACAAAGATTCATAAAAAAAACCTTATACTCACTTCTGCTGTAAGCGAAGCTGGATCACGAATGATTCGCACGAACATAGACAGATATATGTAGATCGGGAGGCGCATTCCCTTCACAAACAAACGTAATCCCCTGTATCTTCAGCAGCTCAGATGTCAGGAGTAAATGACGACCACTACGTTCATTATTACATCCAGCAACACAACACTTCAATCGCTCAATTCTTGTCTAACTTACATTCCTGCTCCGGCATCAAAACATGGAGGTTGGACTGTTACAACTGAGGTAAGACGCTCATGTCAATCAACTATCGTGGGAGCGGCCTCTGGCATCTGAGAATGGCTCAATTTGAAAAAGGGAATATTATTTTTACAGATTAATTAAAAACCACTGCATGGATTTTTATTATTATAGGGTAGATTTGTACATACACTGCCAACACACATTAATGTTCAAACAACATGTAAAAGTGAACTTAGCATCCGATGACCCCTTTAACAAATTTTGATGCAATAAATATGATTTAAAAATGACCATCCCTCCAAAGCAGAGAAAACATCTTTCACAAACATCTACATGTCTGTCCCTTTTAAAGTGTTTATAGTGTATATAATGTAGTTGTATTTGTATTTATACAAATACAGCCTCACAAATTTTCAAAACCTGGCTTTGGCCATGCTTGTTGTCCCATTTAGCCACTTGTTAGCAACTGCCTTTTACAAGAAATGTAAAAGCTTTTAATTGATATATCTTATTTAGACCTTATTTATTACCTTTAATTTTCCAGCAGTCCATTCAAAAAACTCACTGACTTCAGCATGATGGGACCAAATGTTAACTTGTATTCAGGTTTTGTCTTACATAATGGCATCATCCCTGCAACACTCATTGTGAGTGATTCATTTGTGCGTTTTATTTAATTTGACCTTTTTTAATCAGAATGTCTTAGCTCGGTTTCTGTTTACATATAGTATGCCAGACTCTAATAACCTGAAGTCCTAGTCTTTCCTCAAAATCAACCTCAGTGTTGCATTCAGATCTGTATCGTTCCAATCAAAAACCAATAGAAACAAGTCCCTGACCTGCTTGGCCCAGAATGATAAACCAATAATTATTTTCATGTTATGCTCCATACACAATAAATTGCAGATAAAATACTCCTTCATAAAATATTACTTCATTTTTATTTAAATAATGATAATAAAACACTATAAATTGAAAACTAAAATTTAGCAGTGTGCTACAAATTTAGCCTTTACCGAATTAAATTAAAAAATATTTCTTTTGAAATCAGTTATAGGAAAGAATGTGAAGTTTGAAGTCTGCATAACAGAGGACGGACCTCTGAGATGCACTTAAAATTGTCCTTGAAAAACTCTAGTCCTTTTATGAGAGAGAGAGAGATGTGGTCAGAAAAAAAAAAAGTGTTTACTGTGTATTTCAAAGACACTTACAACGGTTCTTGTGCTGCTTTCTACAACTGAACCAATTTTATCTGTTAATCCACACAGCAATCATTGCATACAGATATTTGTGACCCTGGACCACAAAAAAAAAAAATATAATAATAATAATAATTGAGATTTATACATCATCTGAAAGCTGAATAAATAAGCTTTATATATTTGCTTTATATATATATATATATATATATATATATATATATGCTTTGTATATATGATCTTTACTTAATATCCTAATAATTTTTGGTATAAAAGAAAAACAGATTGAACTTTGACCCATACAGTGTATACCCATGATATTTAAGACTGGTTTTGTGGTCCAGGTTCACATTTGTCTTTATTGTCAATGATGAAAACAGCTGTGCTGATTGATAAATATATAAAATAATTTATTTATGTCAGTGACCTCCCAGTCAGTGAATCAACGTGTACATCACATGTAATTTATAATGATCACACCCTTTTGCAATGAGGCAGTGATCACACACCATAACGAAGATGATGCCCAGTGAGAAACAAGACTAAAATGGTTTAAATTTGAATCCTCTGCTCAAAACCCAGCAGTAAAACTGTGCAATATTACATTTTCTTGAAAAGAGAGATAGTTTGTAAATCTCAGGAGGATGAGATAACTGTACTGTATATGAGAGTCTGTTTGCTCTGTGTTCATGTGTCTATTCATTTATTTAGACCCTCATTAGTTAATGCCTCAGTGATTGCTTCCTGTGGTCCACAAGGAGCCAATTATTAGGCATCACAGACAGGAAATGACAGAATGTAGAGTCGCAGGAGGGATTTTAAAAAGCAAAAATGTATGGACAGCCACTATGATATTCCATGAATATGAGTTTTCTCCTTGCCTCTCTGACTATGATGTGTCTTGTGTGGTTAGGGATTTTTCATTCTAATTAATGAATTAACAAACGCGAAGTATGTTCCATGTTCTCATCTCTGCCTGTCATCTCTACAGCATGATCGAAGCAAATTACAGGCCATAAATATCCTAATATTCTCCCTAATTGTCTTTTTAAACACAGCAGCTGTGAGTAACATGGAAGGAGCCTCGCAAAGCTGGTGGTCTCATCAGTAAATAAAGTTATCGTGGCAAAAACATTTTGTTATTTAAAATCTCAGTTGCATTTGCATGTCAAAATATCAAACCGCGTAAGTGCGGAGCAATTTGTTCTTCTTAATTTGATTTCAAACAAAATAACAATGGAAAGTCTTGGTAGGATGACAGGTTATTACAATCACAGAAAGCCATTATGAAGAAAGAATAACTTGCTTCTCTGGCACTGTTAAACAAGAACTAATTAATTAAAATAAAAATGCAGTCGCATTTAAGATGCGGCAATACTCCATTGAAAAAAAAAAATGTAGTGTAGGAACAATTTTCACTCAGAAATTCCTAGTGAATTTTACAAATATTTACAAAGAATCACCAGGTAACACAGTGAATTAAATATAAAATTATTAAGTAATTAGTAATTCTTGTAAAACATGCTCCAATAATCTTTGTTTTACTTACAACTTTGGAAATAATTTGTTATACGGTAGACTTTCAGCACTCAAAATGTATATGGACGCTATAATGGTCATAAAATGGCATCATACTCTGTGCTGTCTTTTGTAAAACCATAATTCAACAAATAACACATTCAAAATACAAAAAATTAATTAATCAGAGAAGTCAAGTTTTAGAGAGATAGTTCACCCAAAAATGAATGATTTACTCACCCTCAAGCCATCCTAGGTGTATATGAGTTTCTTCTTTCAGATGAATGCAGTCTGAATTATATTAAAAAGCATCCTGGCTTTTCCAAGCTTTATAATGGCAGTGAATGGTGGTCGAGATTGTGAAGCCCAAAAAAGTGCATCAATCCATCATAAAAAAAAGGCCTTCTGAAGCAAAGCGATACATTTGTGCAAGAAAAATATCCATATTTAAAACTTTATCCCGTTAAACTCTTATCTCTAATTTCCGCTAACTGTCGTTTACGTGTTCTCGAGATGTTTACGAACAAGAGGATTAGGCAGAACCTTTGCAAACATGGATTTTACATTATATTTCAGAGTGGTATATTTTCCAACACATTCTCACTCCCAACTTGTCACATTTTGATACTTGGTCAGGACCATTTGGTGTCACTTTTTGACGCACAGAGTAACCCTTTAGCATATTTCAACGTGCAGAGTCCTCTGTTGCTTTAAATAAAGAAATCTTTGCCATCAGTATGCAAACACAAAAGGCATTGGGAATTTTAACTTTATAATTAAATTATATATTGAGTGATATTGCCATTATTGTATACTGTATATGTTGGGGTGTGATTTTTCACAGTAAACATTTACATTTATTTTATTTACTTTACACTATTTTACACATTTATAAGCATTTAACTCAAGCCCTTCCCCTAAACCTACCATCTGTAAGTAAAACATAGGATATAACAGGCAGATACAGCTACAGTCATAATTTATTCCAAAAATATTAATAGTGATGCCCCCCACATTGGCTCGACACCTGTCCTGCTTGACTTGGACACAAACTAATCGGTTTAACATGGCAGAATTTAAATTTTGTTCAGTTTATAAAAAAGGTTTATCCCACCCCTCTCAAACTGATTACAATTTCATTTGGTTTGTGCATTTTAATTCCGATTGAGGCGTTTATATGGAGCATTTTCATTCGGATTGTACTTTTAAACCGATTACAATACTCCATGTAAACGCACCTATTGTGACTTCACAATATCTGTAATAAGCACGCTGTGGTCTGAATGAGCTGTTTGTCATAGTTCTTGAAAGTAGTTTTCTGTTAAAGAGAATGTGTCCTTTTAGATCTTTTATATGCTCAAACAGTAAAATAAATACAAAGTTCTTTCATTAAACACTAAATGGCGCAGTGCGTCTGACATTATGACATCATTATTCAAATGGCGCAGCTACTGGTTTCTTTTTGCATCAGCGGCCAATGAGCTTGCTGCTCAACATTTAAATACTTGGCCAGTGCTTGCTGTAGTTGCAGCGTGCTTCAGAAACTCACCTTCCCCAGCTCCACCTGTGTAGATCTACTATAGGTTTATTTCAGGTATGTTATATGTTCAGCAGCAGTACTTCTTACATGCTCACAGCAGTATGTCTGTGGATGTATTGGCAGTAGCAAGTTTTGGTACTTGCTCTGTCGCAGCAGCAGCGCTAAACTCTCCAAGAGTTGTCATGACAGAACTAAAGTTGAAAAAGCATAATAGGACCCCTTTAACAGAAACAGAATCACAGTGATGCATGAAGTCAGTTGCTCCAATATATCATGAGGAAAAAGCATGTTAGTGGGAAAACTCCACTGCAGGGTTTGTGAGAGAGGGAGAAAAAAAAAGTTTTGGAAAGAATTGGTGATCAGACCCCGGGGCACAGCCATCTCTCTCTGTCAATGTGCCACTACTTCCTGTACAGCTCATGACACTCAGCAGGCCACAGCTGGAGCAACAGACAGGGGAGGAATCAATCTACCATTTCCCTTCTGCATTCTCTCTTTCGCTCATACTTGCTGTCAGCCTCTGGACTGGCTAGAAATGTGCTAAAAATACACCCGTGGAATAATAAGATCTGAGTGCCATGCAAAGAGAGAGAAAAATCTATAAAACATGACAGCTGATGAGCATGTGTAGAGTGTGTGTATATATGCGTGTGTGTGATTCCAGCTGCTGTTGTTTTTGACCATAACCCTCAGGTTGGCCAGTGTACGATACGCCACTCACGCATGCTTCGTCTGAAATGCTGTGCGACTGCTGACTGCCTGAAACCGCTCAGGTGAGACAACAGCACAACCGTCGCCATGGTGACCAGGACCTGGTGATGCCTGACAGCCCAATACTCGCTCACTGCATCCCTGCTGCACTAAAACATCGCTCAGTGTGACGAAGACTGATTAGAACACTTCAGCAGGCTTTCAGAAAACAAAACTAGAAAAAATGTGAGGGGTATGCACCCATCCAAAAGTTACTGCCACAAAGCTAAGGTGTTGTTGATTGTTGCTAAATGCTTGTTGATTGAAGTGATTTGTAGGTTTGTAATGTAAATGTACATTACATTTTCTCTTGAACTTTGCTTTATTAAAAGCAGCCAATACTATTACTGTATGCTTATTTTAGCATAATATTTATTAAAACAGTCATACCAAAATCCCATTGGGTTTATGCATTTGTAAGTTTTTTTGTAATATGTTATAGTGCTGTCAAATTAAATGCATTAACACAGGCGATAAATTTTTCCAGTTTACGGCGTTAAAAATATTTCACTTGCACGCACAAATGAAGTTCCGTGCGCTGTAGTCTGTATTATTTATATAAAGCATGAATGAAACCACGAGCATGAGTAGTTTCAGCAGCGGCAGCTCTTAAAGGTAATAGCAGCCAAATAACCTAATAACCCAACTGCTGTGATGTCTGTTAACTTTTGTAGCTTGAAGGATTCATCTATATTTCTTTTAATTGTTAGAATGAGCGATTTCCACGTTAAACTGATCATGCAGACTGAATTGTAAGTCGTAGAGACTTGAAACGTGGAGGGATGGTGGTACTCACACCGCCTACAGGCTCACCCCAATCGGCCTGATGGGGGTGCAACAGAGATCAAAAGTATGAACCCGCTCATAACTACTAAAGCAGCAGTTGCAGGCTCAAGTGTCTCATGACTTCCTTGGATCATGCCTTGGATCATGCCGGACAAAATGCATGCAAAATTTTAGGTATTTTGCATTTTTTGCAAAACCTTTTGCAAACTAGTCCTGTGTTTTTCGTCCGATCAGAACCAAACCAGTGCAGAAAGATTCTCTGGAGAGTGAATATCCATAATTATCAAAAAAAGTTTAACTTTCGACTCACTGTGGCAAAGGGACGCCAAAACGTTCAAAGGGGGCAGGGCCACTTTTAGTAAAATGCCTATAACTCCTGAACGGAATGAGTTATCTTCGCCAAACTCAGCACACTTATGTAAGAGCTCAAGCTGAGATCACAGAAAAAAAATCACAGATATTGGTCACTTGGTGGCGCTATAAGAGGAAAAAAACTAAAATTGCTATAACTAGGCAACAATTTGTCCTATGAACATGAAAATTGCTGTGCTCGGTCTTGGGCCAAATTGTCACAAGTGTCTATGGGGACATTTGCGTATGGCCGCCATTGGCCGATGAAGTTCGAGCACCTATTCGACAAGGTTAACGGAGGCCAATCAGAACGAAACTCGGTGGGCCTGTTTGACTCACAGCCTCAAAAGTCTGTGAGAAATTTGAAAGAAATCAGCAACTGGGGGTTGGTATCACATTTTTTCAGGGCGTAAACGATGGAAAAATTGTGCGTTTTTTTTTTTTTTTGTATTCATGCATACATTTTACATACATAATACTGGGTTAACAACAGTTTAATATAAACTGTTATCAAAAATGAGTTGTCCAATGTGTACATTAGATGATTTTATATTTTATGACTTTTTCCACAATGTTCTGAAATGTTCCAGAAAGTGCTATAATATTTCAGAATTTTACAGAAACATTTAGAATGTTCCTATACTTGCAAAATCAAAATATCTTTAAAAATCAATGCAAAATTAGTATAAAAACGTATCTGCACTAAACCAGTATTTTATTAATAGCAGAAGTTCTAAAATTGACCTGACCTAAATATTTACCATATTAATGCTATCTTTAATGCTATATTTAACATTCATACTATGTGAAAATAAAATAAATTGTAAAATGATAATAAGCACCCATAATTCAGAGATAAACATGTGAAAAGAAATTAGGTTAAAGATATTTTTGTTGTTGTTATATTGTGTTTGAAGTGTTTGTTTGCAAAAACCCATACATGGCATTTTCAAAAGAAAAAAAAAAGAACTGGGTGCAGTGCAGAATTTTCCACATACAGCGCCATTTGAACCCTAAACACATTTTGTCAAAAACGCCGGTATTGTCCACTTTAAAGGCATTGTGATTTCACCTTTTACTGCAGAAGACGACAAGCGCCCTTGTTTGTAAAAAGAAACCGATAAATCCATTTTAGCGAATCAGCGCGCTGTATTCAGGTCAGGTGACAAGGCTGCCAGTCATTTTGAAAAGACGCACTAGATGAGAAGAAAAGCTGACTAAAAGTGATCGAGGATGGTTAATTTCGACGAACTTGATGAACCCGTGAAATCTTCTTCAGGGCGTAAAAGGAAAGTAAATGCTGAAACTTTTTCACGGAACCTTTCAAAAGCAGCACGTTACAATGGTGAGGGAAAACTGCGTGTAATCACAACCACATATCTATCATCGCAACCGTGGATATCTATATATATCTATGATAACAACAACAACGTTTGTCAGGCATCTAAATTGTCAGTTGAGATTACAAAGATGAGATTTCTTTTTTTGTTTAACTCTAAAATGTGAAATGTGGAGTTATCTGCTTTTGCCAAAAAAAAACGACTGTTGGAGTTATCTACCTTTGCTATAAAACAAACTTTAAACATGTATTAAAAAAAAACATACTTTTGATGAACATTAATTTGGTAAGTTATCTGTATTTAAGTTATTATTACCTAATCAAAATAACCAAACTGCAATTTGAATGATATGACTAGTAATACAAAAAAGTGTGTGTGCGTAATTGTAATATGTTTTCATACTCATATATATATAAATATATATATATATATATATTTTGGCCTGTTTAATAATAATAATGATAACACTCCATTTATAGAAAGACTCTTAATATATTTTTTTATTATAACTTATATTTGGACCATCATTTGGGGATATGGGCATGTCACAGCCTATGTATGCATTCCTCTAAACTACCTTGGAAAATAAACCCATGTTCTCAGCATAGTCACATCCATCAGATTTTTCTCTTTTTTTCTCTCTCTCTCTCCCTTTTTAATTTAAATTAAAAGGTCTTGGCTCTGCCTGTGCTGTTTAGGCAGACAAACCCTGGCAGCTGCTCTGAGTTAGAGCTTCTGTAAAACAGCTACAGGACAAAAGACAGCAGAGAGACCGAGTATTTCCTCTTTTTCTGTCCACTAACTGTGCTGACCCCACGGTACGGAACAGACCGAACTGCTGAGTGGACTGCTCATCTCCTGGTACCTGCTACTGACATTTGGGATTTTTATGTGCATGTGAGTGTATTTCTAGATATGTTTTTGTACAGAACACATATACATTTGACATCTGAATGTTCTTTTGCCACTATAAATACTTGTTCAAGAGTATGCAACTGTGTGTGTGTGTGAAATGAACGCATGGGTTGTTCCTGCCAAGCCAGCAATAATAGGGCTAATGCTTCCGGAGGAGTTGTCCAGCTCTGCATTAGGTCTAGATGGGCTCATTGATTTAGAGCTAAGAGGCCGAGTCGGACCAGCCCCGGCGCTTACAAACACACGCGGCATCCTGTCCCAAACCAAGCCTCTTATCTCCCCAATGCAATTACAGCTGGTGAGAGTGCATTTTCAGGAAGGGGGAGGGAGGGGTAATGAGGTCTCAGCTAACGCCACTCCTATAGACGGCCCTCAGAGCAGCCGCCACACCCACGGTGCTCACGAGGTAAATCGGTGCATTACTGCATTACTGAGGGCGGAAATGCATCTGTTGAAGTTTCAAGGGAGAGGGTGCATGAGGACGGTAATGGAGTAATGCAGGGAGAAAGAGAAAAAGGAGAGAGATAGAATGGCAAGAGATGAAAAGTAGTGAGGAGAGAGAGGAGAGACAAAAACAACAAAAGAGATATGCTACGCTCACACAGCAACAGAATACCATTGTCAGCAGTGTTCGAATTATGGGGGGATTATTTTTTTCACATAAAGACATAATGTGATATTTTACTTTATAAAAAAAAATAATTTACTAAATTAATTTTATCACAATATTCAAGTTACTTTTTTAAAATTATTATTTCGGTCACTCTTTACAAAGAGGTGTCATTTGTTAATATTAGTTAATGTATTAACTTATATAAACAAACAATAAACAATACATTTATTACACTGTTTATTCATCTTTATTAATGTTACTTAATAAAAATACAGTCGTTCATTGTTTGTTCACGTAGTTCACAGTGCATTATCTAATGTTAACAAACGACTTGTGATTTTAATAACGTGTTAGCAAATGCTGAGATTAAAATAAAGATGATAAATGCTTTAGAAGAATTGTTCATCTTATTTCATGTAAACTAATGTAGTCAGCTAATGGTAACTAATGAACCTTATTGTAAAGTGTTACCATTATTTCAAATAATATTCATTGAACATATTTTGTGAAAAAATGTTTTTTTTTATATATATATATGCAGATTTTTTTTTCAAAGATCCCCACATATGATCTCCTTAAATTTTCTATTTATAGTTATACTGTCAAAAAAATATAAAACACGAATATATAAACATGTTGTTTGCAGATTTTTAAAATAATTTACTAAATCCAATTTAACATAACATCTGAGTTCTTTTTTCCAAATTATTTTAGTAAATTATATTTATTTTATATATTTACTTAACATTTTATATTGTAGGAGTACGATGACAAATATGATGATCTCCTTGTCAACTGTACATTTTCACTTACAACGTTTTACTATAAGAAACATATATCTTAATATTATAAAAACATGATGTTTGCAAAATAATTGTTTTATACTAATTATTAAAATATTTACTTTGTAGTAAGTTGCATAGCGACATAACATTTTTTTTTTTTTTTTTCTGGTACAATTATGTTTAAGCCTAAAGGAAAACATTCGAAATTCAATTAAAATTCATACTTTTCATGTTAAATACCATTCTAAATTCTATTATTTCTTACTGTTAAATAATAAAATTAGTTCAGTTATCTTCATATATATGTGACCCTGGACCACAAAACCAGTCTTAAGTAGCACGGGTATATTTGTAGCAATAGCCAAAAATATATCGTATGGGTCAAATTTTTTCTTTTATGCCAAACATCATTATGATATTAAGTAAAGATCATGGTCCATGAAGATTTTTTTTTTGTAATTTTCCTACCATAAATATATCAAAACTTAATGTTTGATTAGTAATATGCATTGCTAAGAACTAGGTATTTATCATTAGGATTAACCTCTTGAGATGTACCATCTCGTTTTCGAGGGGGTCCCAGAACACAATGCAATACAAATAATCTTTAAACAACGCTAAACACAAACGATAATAAATAGGAAAAAAAAAAAAAAAGCACCACAAAATTATTAACTAGCCATTAAAATCTAGTAACGGAAATACAACAAAACCTAATACAAAATACACTATACACTGATCAGTGGATCCAATACACACACAAAAAAAAAAAAAACTTCATTTGGTGGTCACATATATGTTCTAATTTTATACAAGCAAAATGTAACTATTCTTTAATATAAAATCCCATAAATGTGTTAAATAACTTTACGTTTAATAAATAATTTACAAATTATCGTTGTCAGCTCTAAAAAATATGTTTTGTAAAATGTCTGTATAAATACATATATATGTGACCCTGGACCAGTCATGAGGTTTTTTAAATAAATAAGCTTTCCATTGATGTATGGTTTGTTAGGATAGGACAATATTTGGCTGAGATACAACTATTTCAATATATGGAATCTGAGGGTGTAAAAAATCTAAATATTGAGAATATCGCCATTAAAGTCGTCCAAATGAAGTTCTTAGCAATGCATATTACTAATTGAAAATTAAGTGTTTATATATTTACGGTAGGAAATTTACAAAACTTATTCATGGAACATGATCTCTACTTAATATCCTAATGATTTTTAGCATAAAAATCGATCATTTTGACCCATACAATGTACAAATATACCCAGAGTACTTAAGACTGGTTTTGTGATCCAGGGTCACACACACACATACACACACACACACACACATATATATATATATATATATATATATATATTGTACATATTATACATATGCGTGTCTTAGGGAAATAAATGTCTACAGTGAAATAACTCTTTGAATGTTAAGAAAATGCACAGTGTTTCTACTGAATTCTCTCATCAGTCAGTGGAAAGCAAAAAAAAAAAAGGAAAAACTCTGTTGTAAAATCTCTGTTGCTCCTAGTCTTTCACATATACATGGTTTGATGGTTTGAGACCACTTTTAGCTTGTGCATCGCTTGGTGACATGCAACCTTGATGCTTTGGCATCTATTGGAACTATTGTCATCGACAGGAAAAAAGAAACAATTTGATAGTCACTGTGGTAAGTAAATATGGTTGTCGATCCAAAATATTGACAGCGTGAATGTAGCTAAAGAGATGAGTCAGGAATGAGACATACAAGAAGAGTCACACAAAACATAAAAAGAGTGAAGAGACAGAGATGGGGGCAAGCTAGAGGGTGAAAGATTTGAAAAGGGAAATGAAGAGAGAGAAAGAGAGAATCATCGTGACTGATGAGATAATTACTTGAGACCATTTTCCCCTGCTGCTCTGCATTATACAATAGCGTGTGGGTGAAGCTAATCAGGTCCAATCAGCTGACGTTTCTGGTGTCTTCTCATCCAAGTATTGGTGTTTATTTGGGGAAATCCTAATGTAAACTATTAAATCTTTACATTTTCCAAAGAACATCTGAGTTTAAAACTGCCACAGGGTGTTGCTATGCAGTTGGTAACGTTATCAGTGTTTTTTAGTGCATTACAATACAGTTGCTATGGTGTTGCCAGATGATTGTTTACTAACAAGGCAAAATAATACAGGCAAACCATTTTTTTTAATGCACTGGTCATTTTTGATATATTGGCTATTAGTCTGTAACATCTTTTAGACTAGTGCAAGAAAAACATTCAAAATACACATTTTTACAGCTTATTTGCTTTTAGATGTCAGTAAGAATATATGTCTTCTTTTTTTGCATGTTTTGAGAAGTCGTTTGAGAAAATCTCCACTTCAGAAGCATTATTTATTTATTTACTGAAAAGTTTGTTCATATATTATTCACATTTGTTAAGTTAACATTTTCTTCACAAGCACATGGTGGGTTTTTGTATTTTTATTTATTTATTATTATTTATTTATTTTTCCTGGCTGTTTCATTAAAACCTTTTACTCAAATAAGTCAACACAATTAAACAAGAATTTTGCATGCATTGGTGTTTCACAGTTTTACCTGTGGTGGTGTCTTGCTTTAAATAAATAAATAAATATTCTGGCATACAGTCATGTAAAAAAATATTAGGACACACTATTGAATTTCATGGTTTTGAATTTCATGGAATTATCTGGTCCTTGGCAGGTCTTAAAATTTGGAAAATAAATCCTCAGATAAACATCATCACATGACATATCACACAGTGTCCTTATTTATTTAAGAAAAATACAGCCAAGAGGGAAAGGCCATGTGTGACAAAGTTAGGACACCCTATGAGTCAGTTGTCTGTAGATCCACCTTTAGCAGCAATAACTTGAAGAATTCATTTTCTGTGTGACTTTATCAGTCTCTCACATCGTTCTGGAGGAATTTGGACCACTCTTCTTTTCAACGTTGCTCCAGTTTATTGAGGTTTGTGGGCATTTGCTTATGCACAGCTCTCACCACAGCGTTAGAGTCAGGATGAGTTCTGGACTTGGACTGGGCTGTTGCAACACCTTGATTCTTTTCTTTTCAGCCATTCCGTTATAGATTTTCTGGTGTGCTTGGGATCATTGTCCTGTTGCATGACCCAATTTTGGCCCAACTTTAGATGTCGGACAGATGACCTCGCATTTGACTCTAGAATACTTTGATATACAGAGAAGTTCATGGCCAGCTCAATGACTGTGAGGTGCCCAGGTCCTGTGGCTACAAAACAAGCCCAAAATTATCAGCCCTCCTCCAGCATGCTTGTCTTTTGGTATAAGGTGTTTGTGCTAATATACTCTTTAGGTTTTCACCAAACTTGGCGCTGTGCATTATGGCCAAACATTTCCACTTCGTTCTCCTCTGTTCAAAGGACATTATTCTAGAAGACTTTGCAGACCTATACTGTGCTGCAATGGTTTTTTTTTTTTAGATAGAAGAGGCCCATATTTTTCTAATGGTATTGTCATGAATTTTATCATTTAACATGTTAACTGAGGCCTGTAGAGTCTGAGGTGTAGTTCTTGGGTTGTCTGCCATTTCTCTGAGCTTTACACGGTCTGATCTTGGGGTGAATTTTCTGGGACGTCCACTCCTAGAAGGAGAGGTGTCTGTTTTAAATGTCTTCCACTTGTGAATAAACTGTTTGGAAATGGCCGTATTACTCTTCTCAGATTGATGGCATCAACAATTGCTTCTCTAAGATGATTGCTGATATCTTACCTCCTTGACATTGTGTTGTAGCACACCTGAAGGCTGCAGACCAGCAAACTGCCAAAGCTTATGCTTTTATAGAGGCGCTCAGACTTGCTGATGATCAGTTAATCAAAGGTATTTGACTGTTATTTGTCCTCTTAATTCCAATGTTAACAGTAAGGGTGTCCTAACTTTGTCACACATGGCTTTTCCATTTTGGCTTTATTTTTGTTCACTAATAGGTTTTATTTTTGAAATTTTAAGACCAGCCAAAGACCAGTTTTTTTTTTTTTAATGATGTCCTAATACGGAAAAACATGGAATTCAATAGGGTGTCCTAACTTTTTCACATAACTGTATATGGCTCAAGTTCCTCCTTCAATGTAAATTTATAGTATTTTTTTCACCTAGTTTATGTTTTGTTATGTTGGTTATAAATCTGGTTGCTATCCACATGATTTAAGGTATAATTTATTTGTGTGACACCAACCGACATACATTTTCCTACAGTACTTTTAATTAGTTCAAATCCCAAAACAATATCTATAAAGCAATAGTAGGCCTAATCCTTAGCAGACACCACTAATAGCATTTATGGATATACATATCTGTATGCTTATATTATAACAGAATATGTCACTTTTTTATGTGTAAAAATGTAAAAAGCAGAAATATAGCTTATATACATGTGGGCAGAACAGCGAAATCCAGACAACATTCCATAACACCTCATTCAGCTGCCACACGCCATTTATAGCACTGAATTTTTTTTGTGTATTCGCCCAAGTCGGTAACTGAAATACATGAATACGTTCTAGCCTTGGTGTAAGAAAATAAAGCCCCACTAGGTCAACCATTTAGTTTGCTGAGTTCATTCACGCAACACTGATAGATGGTAAAACTGTGAAACCCCACAGCAGTTCTTCACTATCTGTCAATACCTCACACTCGTACACTACTACAGTCAAAATGCTTCAAATGAGCTACTGAAGGCTTTTAGGGTGCTAAATATAAAGCTAGAGGCGACTCATCGGAGGACTAACAGAATAAAAGCATATAAAAGAAAAAAACGTTGAGAGGAGAGATGAGCAGAGCTAATGAAGAAGGAATCTTCCTTTGGCTGAGTGCTAGCCTTGCTGCTTCCAGTAAAAGCCAGTCGTCTTCACAATCAATAGCACCATAATTCCACTGCAGTAATTGCCGTTTGCATTGAGAAATGATAGTAAATCATTAGCTGGTGAGACCAGCTATAGGCTTGAGGGAGCTGGAGAAGAGATGGTGACAATCGCTAATAAGGTCAGTGGTGGCAGCTTAACACTTTTCCATACACTGAACCACCACTGAGTCTTTCTCACTTTGAGTAGAAAAAAATGACAGGCCACATGAGTGGGAGCAGAGGATGGAGCTTGATACATTACTGCGGCTATTATCAACGTGAGATTTTCACAAACAAAACTGTGAGAATATATTGCGACTACGGTTGTGGTACTAATTGCAGACTGCTTTAATAATTGTGTTTCTGCCATTAAACATTTTATATTTTATTGCAGGAATTTCAAATTAAACATGTACCATAACACTTTATTTTAAAGACCAATTCTCACTGTTAACTAGTTGCTTATTAGCATACATATTACTAGCATATTGGCTGTTTATTACTGCTTATTAGATACATATTAATGCCTTATTCTGCATGACCATAGTCTAGATCCCTTAACCCAACCCACAACCTAAACTTAAAAGGATAGTTCAACCAAAAATGAAAATTCTGTCATTAAAGGAGAATCCCACATCCAGAACAACAATTTACAGATAATGTACTCACCCCCTTGTCATCCAAGATGTTCATGTCTTTCTTTCTTCGGTCGTAAAGAAATTGTGTTTTTTGAGGAAAACATTTCAGGATTTTTCTCCATATAATGGACTGATATGGTGCCCAGAGTTTGCCCCGAGATCCCAAATGCGGTTGTAAATGATCCCAGCCGAGAAAAAAGAGTCTTATCTAGCGAAATGATTGGTTATTTTCATAAAAATAATACAATTTATATACTTTTTAACGTCAAACACTCGTCTTGTCTTACTCTCCCTGAAATCTGTGTATTCTAGCCCAAGACAGATAGTGTACGTCAAAAAACTTAGACTGCATTTTCTCCATCAACTTCAAAATCGTCCTATATCACTGTTTCACCTTTTTTGTTCAGGGTGTTTGATCTTCTTTGTTAGTTCACTTTGCAAAGACTGTGTCGGTACTTCTGCAGTGATGTAGGATGATTTTGAAATGATTTTTGAAGTTTTGAAGAAAATACGGTCAGAGTTTTTCGACATACCCTAACTGTCTTGAGCTAGAATACACAGAATACGCTGGCATTGTGTTGTGTGATAAAACTGCACATTTTAGAGTGGCCTTTTATTGTGGCCAGCCTAAGGCACACCTGTGTGATAATCATGCTGTCTAAACAGCATCTCGATATGCCACACCTGTGAGGTGGATGGATTATCTCGGCAAAGGAGAAGTGCTCACTAACACAGATTTAGACAGATTTGTGAACAATATTTAAGAGAAATAGCCCTTTTGTGTACATAGAAAAAGTCTTAGATCTTTGAGTTCAGCTCATGAAAAATGGGGGCAAAAACAAAAGTGTTGCGTTTATAATTTTGGTCAGTGTAAATGGAACATTACTGTGTATTTTTAACAGCTTGCTTGCAAACTTTGAAATCATTAGTAGGATCAGTTTTTGCCTGTGTTTATATTTTGTTTCCAGTCTCATTTTTTCTAGATACTTTTGTTACTATTTTTTTGTAACTATATCTTTTACTATCTATCTTTTGCATTAAACAGAACTTAATGCTTGACAAATACCTGCTGTACAGTAATGCCCTCCTGAACACAATGTGCTCCAGGCTTACAATTCTCCCATTTTCTAGCCCTCAGTAGATTATAGAAGTGGTAAAATGTCCATTTACACAACCCTGCAGGGCATGCTGGGGGTAAGAGGCACACTGTCTATTACACGCTAATGACATCAGAGGAAATCTGATTTCTAGAAAAAATCTGTGTGAGAGAGAGAGTGAGCATAAGACTGCGGTAATGGCTTTATGATTGAGCCGTCTCACAAGTATCGTCTTCACACGCATTAAAAGACCTCACACACACACTGTCACACAGAACCATATCTAATAGTCTTGGCTTCCTGTGACACATTAACAGTGAATAAAGAAGAAAAACTTAAACTTAAAGTGCTTCAAAAACAATAAAGAACGTCATTACAAAACTCAGGAGGAGGCAGAACTTGAATTTATACTATAGCCTTATGCTGTATAGTTTCCGATATTATTATTTTTAACTGTAGTAGTTCTTTTTAATATGAATATTTATTATAATATTTTATTAAAGTTTGATGACAGCGGTATACTGTCACTTCACAGTGAACATATGTAGGAAATGCTGTGAATACAGTAACAATATTGTGCTGTAGAAATATATAATCTTCTGTATATTTACAGATAAACTGAAACAATGTGATGTGCACGGAACTATGCTGGTGCTTAGGTTTCAAGTGTGCACATCAGCATGAATAAGTAATGTGGTTTCAGTAACATGTCAAATCAACAAAATATGACAACAATGTTATGGTAAATTTAGCTTTTGAACTTTTTTAATGCCTCAGTTAATATACATGTGCGTAGGCCTACATCTCTGTTGTAAAGGCAAATAGCTCTTGTAATTGAAACTGCCATTCCTACTGTTTCCATGTTCTTGTTTTGTCTCTGACTCGACTTACTGTTGAGCCTAACAGTTTGGCTTTACTTATATGACAGTAACATGCATAAAAGTACACAGCACATAAATATTGAGTAAAATGGTATTGAATAACATGTCATTTTGTAAATAATTCCACCAACTTTAGTTTGTTGAAATGCATTCTGAGATCGCCTTCTCCATTAAAAAATATATTAGATTCTGTCTTAGCTAATGGTACAAAACAACAACAACAACAACCCAGGCTCATAGAAATAAGTGCCTGTGGATATTAATTCTTGCATGTTTCACAACACTTTCTGATTATTTTTTTCAGAAAACAAATTAACGTGAATCTGTAATGTTTTATCACATCGCTGTTGTCCATTAACATGCAAGATCAAAATGAAATATCTGATAAGTGGCGCTAAAAGGTGCTTTATCATGTTTAAAAATAATAATAATGTACCACCCTAAACCTTAAACCTAACCAAAACAGTTCTCCTGTTAACAGAAGCAAACATAAGAATGTGTTAAATCAAATGCAATTGCTAAATCAACCGTGCATGTTAGCTTGCTTCTATAAATGTATAAGTTCTTTATCATAACTCGTGTTTCACAGGACTCACATACGAAGTGTAATGCTGTACCAGGTGAGTTGCCAATGAAGTTTACTATCTGTTGCCAAGTCTTTCTAGAGAAATAAGCATTCTACAAACATTGATCGTGTTTATTCCTGGAACCATTTCTAGTGCCATTCAAAAAGCCCTTACTACATCTGCACATTATTCAAGGACCAAATGACCATCTCATTCGGGCAAAACCTAGTTTTAAATGATGATTTTATAATGCTCAAAACTCATAAGAAACTCATATGAAACTCTAGCCACTTTACATAAAAAGATAATTTCCCAATTATCTATATACATACTTCCCCTGGCTATCTAAATAAAATATTTATTAATATAATACTTATGCATCGATGACTAAGAATTGTATTATTTAAGATTTTTTTTTAACTGTTGCATCAAAGGCAGCTTGTAATGACAAAGATTCTGAATCAAATTGGTTTAGACATCAAAACAGACTGGTAAAAAAAAACTACCGTCAGTTGGTTGGTTCAGTAAAGTCAACTTTAAACATGCAACTCTGCCACAAATAAAAGCACCATTTTAATGGAAAAGGAGAGAGCACTTACTTGCCTCTACAAAACAGAGCATTGATTGCTATGGCATTGACAGACAGAGAAACATCATCACACACTAAATAACGATAAATGGGTGCCATGGGTCCAATGGGTGCCAACCACTAAAAAGCCCAAATACATAACTGTATTCTGGAAATAAGCAGCCTGCTACTGCTCAAATCTATAAGGGCCAAAACAAGCCCAAATTTCCCAGAGTTATAATAAGTGGACTTGGCAACTCTGTTTACTGTTTCAGCAAAGCCATACATATGAAGCTGCTTATGTAATGTGAACGTCAAAATGTATTTGTTTAAAAATCATGCTCTGTGGTAAAAGCATTTTAAAGTCATACCCAGTGTTGGGGAGTAGTTACATGTAACAGAATTACGTAATTTAATTACAAAATAAATGTAACTGTAATCTGTTACAGTTACTGAGAAAACAAAATGTGTAATTAAATTACAGTCACTTATGAAGAATGTTAATTATTACAAATGGGGTTACATCTGAATATTTTCACACACATAATGGCTGCTTTAAAAGATGAGACACCAATGTTTCAGGAGTTTAGGAAACAATGCTTATTCAATAATTGTTTTATTTTCTGTTTCTGGGTTTATGTATATGCTTTAATTTTTAAGGCGAACATTTTTCAAGGCATTGTTAGTGTTTCTTGTTAGTGAAGCTATGCAGTAAAGAAACAGTATCATAACCATTAACCTATATATTGTTATTTTAAATCTGTATTTAAATTCAGAATGATCTCAAAGTAAAAAAAAAAAATGCTAAAGTCTAAATTGGGGTGGTTGCTATAAAATGTAATTATTATAATCTTAATTCAAGTGATGAAGGATTTTGAGAATTTAAAAATGTAAACCGTTACACTACATATTACATTTTAAATAAGGTAACTTGTAATCTGTAACCTGTAACCCATTTGTACAATTAACCGTATAAGACTAATTCTTTAATAAATGATAAATGCCCCTGCAATCATAATTTATGTGAAAAAGAACAGAAGATGTGTACGTTTCACTGCCTCTAGTGGTAATTTCACCTGGAAACTGCAGTAAATTGTATGTAGGCTATAGGTATGTTTTGTTTTTCCAATAAGTCCAAGTTTGAAATTTCTGTTAAAGCTTCTAACAACCTAGTCTTTTTTCGTGTGCTGTTCTGCTCTTAACTCCTCAGTCTTATTTACAGCACACATCTGTCAGGATCATGAATGGGTTTCTCTATTACAGTATCCTCTAATGTCTATTTTCAGGATTTTGAGGACGCAGCAATCATTGCTGACTAACAATCATTTTTAATGCTAATGACAGCAGTGTCGCTTTTCCTTTTACAGCAATTACCCGAACATGAGGGAAATGTCCTCAACGGAGGTTTCAAATTTGTCTGTTTAATCCCACAACCTCTCTGAGAGAAACCTTATTTGATCTCTCGTTTCTAAGAGGATCGGATCTTTACGTCTCTACGCGTTCCGAGGTAACGGGCTAATTTCCGTATTTAAATATTCATGTATGCAGACGAGGCAGTGTGAGTGCGTTTACACCTACACAGGGTCTGTGACAGACAGACGGTTTGTTTTACAATGAGCTTCCCCCCTGAGGGAGAGACAGGCTAAAGGGTGTATTTCGTTCTGAACACACCTGAAATAGCAACATTAAGGAGGCATTCTGGGGCCGCAGATGAGAAGAGAGTTTGATTGAAGGTTCGTCGTGGTGGGTGGGTGCGGGTGATGGTGATGGTGGAGGTGGGGGGTTGCAGGCAGCAGAGGCCGAGAGAACCCAATGATGAGTACAATACCACCAGCAGGATTTATCCTGGATTATGATGAAGAGTCGGAAAACTGCACAGGCATGGAAAGAGGTTTCTGTCTCTCTCTCTCTCCTCCTATCTCTCTCTCCTTCTGCCTTTCCTCGTTTTTTCCCTTGTCGCTCTTCGCTGGGTCAGCAGAAGCATTTGGAAATGAAATGGGTTTCTTTATGGCAAGTTTACAAGGAGTCTCTCCCTGTTCTGGAAGCATTTTTGGAGAACACTTAGAGTTAATTAAGGTCCAATAATTTGCAAATGGACTGTGAGTCCAGATGCAGAAATTTTGCACCTCAAGCTTTATGTTGGCATACTGAGAGAGAGAGCATGTTTTATAGTGGGGTTTTGCAAATGCGATTGTGTGAAGAGATTGTCCCCACTCCGCGTTGTCAGTAGGAGGCAATGGGAGCTACAGCATTAGACTAAATGTGATTATAGCCACATTACAATGGTGCCTGTCGGTCTTGCATTCCAGAGTGCATAACCAAACCAGGACTGTCTTATAAGTCGCTGTATGGCGACTTTTACCTTGCACCACCAAAACGCAACTTTTGGACGTTCTCACTTCACACCAGATCCTTGGCTGGATATTCTCATGCATTTGTCTAATGGTTCACGAAGTTGGCAACCATCACAATATGCTAAAATATATTTATTTGAAAACAGTAGTACTACTGTAATAGTAAATAGGCTCTAACATCATTGTGACTCCTATAAAGGCCCAAAAATACTTCGAGGTTTGAGGTCAAAATCGAGGTACGAACTGGTGTGGCAACATTTCATACAAAATCAGGCCAATACAAAATTTATTTCGGGAGTTATTTATTTGATCCAAAGTATAGCAAAAAGAGTAAAATTTTTAAATATTTTTACTATTTAACTGTTTTCTATTTGAATATGTTTTAAAATGTAATTTATTCCTGTGACTCATTTTTTTTAATCATCATTACTCCAGTCACACGATTCGTCAGAAATCGTTCTAAAATTCTGATTTGCTGCTGAAAATACATTTATCATTCTTACATTGAAAACAGTGAAGCAGATTTTTTTCTTTCAGGTTTATTTGATGAATAGAAAGTTCAGAATGGCATTTATCTAAAATAGAAGTCCTTTGTAAAATTATAAATGACTTTATCATCACTTTTGATCAATTTAAAACATCCTTGCTAAATAAAAGTATTAATTTCTATAATTTCTTTAAAAAATATATACTGACTCCAAGCTTTTGAATGGTATTGTGTATAATGTTACAAAGCTTTATCCATCAAAGAATCCTGAAAAAAATATACTCAACTGTTTTAAATATTGATAATAATAATAATAATAGTAATAATTATTATTTAAGGTTAAAAATAAATTTAAGGTTTCTTGAACAGCAAATCAGCATATTAGAATGATTTCTGAAGGATCATGTGACACTGAAGTCTGGAGTAATGATGCTGAAAATTTAGCTTAAGATAATTCCTTAAAAACATTAAAAATTGTACTGTTCAAAAACTTTTGACTGGTAGTGTAATTATTATGAAAACACAACACCATAAAAAAAAGTTCTACATTTTAATTCTTCTAAATCTTTGTGCTAGGATTAGACTATGCAAATATAGAAGTGCACACTTAGTCAACAACACATTCTCACTTCCAACTCGTCGCATACTGACGCTGGCCGGGACCTTTAGCGTCAATTTTCGACGTGCAGGGATCTTTCATTGCTTTAAATACGAAACCTTTGACGTCATAATCAAAGGGCACTGGGAATTTTATCATCATGATTAAATTATATTTTGGGTAATAATATTGCCATTATTGCATATATGTTGGGGTGTGATTTTTCAATGTAAACAGTCACAACAGTTTTATTTACATTACATTACACATTTACAAACATGTAACCGAACCCCTAAACCTACCATAAAACACAAGATATAACAGGCAGATACAGCTACAGTCATAATTTATTCAAAAAGTATTAATATTCCAAATCTTCAGAGGCAAAATGATTCATTTGTAAGAGGTATACACGCAATCGCTATCTCCGTCCGCCGTAAAGCTCAGTCTGTTTGTGCATAAAGTCAAAATATGCCACCAGAAGAAGCGTTACGTCAGCCTTGGTTGTGAAACGCCATTGGCTCTTGTGTTTCTTGTAACCGATTGCATCACACTAATGTTCGGGAGTATCTTTTTGAATAAGATGTGACCGTGTTAACGGAGCAGAATCATTTTCAGTGATTAAAACCTTATCTTTTACTCTCTTCTTCGCATAAAGATATTGTGTGGCTTCAGAAGACTTGGAACGCAGCACCACTTGTTTGTAATGCTTTTGTACAGATTGTTTATGGTCAGTTTCTCCAATAAATACTATGACTGTACTAAATAATGACTGTGCTTATATTTGCCTGTTACGTTTTTTTTATATTGTTCAGAAATGGGTAAGTCTAGGGTAGGGGTGGGGTTAGGTGCTCTAATGAAAGTATACATTTATATAAAATTATTTATATATTTTTTTACAAATGCATGCAAACAATTAAATTAAGCAAATAACTGAAATCAATGGAGGACCCTGCACGTCCAAAAGTGATGCTAAAGGGGTACCTTGAGCGTCAAAAAGCGACGCCAAAGGGTCCTTACCATGCATCAACATGTGACGAGTTGGGAGTGAGAACATGTCGCAGTCAACGCATGGCTAACACACAATTGGTTCAGCATATTTAACGGGTGCTTGAGTTGTTCCAAAGTCCCTTTAAGACAAGTCATTTCACTCGGCCGCCATCTTTGAAATGCCTCTTGGTCATGCAAGTGCAGCTCATATCTCTTTGAATGGAGAAACATCAAATTCTCCAAAACTGTTCACTAAGCTCACGATTAAATTTCATATTTGAAAACACCAATGAAATTGGACAACACCAGGCTCATAAAACTTGTTTCTTATGTTCAAATACCAATAAAAAAAGCTTGTTTTTAATGCTAGATCAGCCAGTGCTTTGTACAGTCACTGCATACCATTAGCATTAATACACAAAATTGGTCGAAAGGCTCTCCAGCAATCTAACAGTCATTTTATAGAATCTACAGTGCATCCCGGAATTGATTGTTCTTTCATGTCAATTTCACATTTGAGTTTTTCTATATTAAATCTTTCCATCATATTAAACAATCCTGTCTCTTCAGAAGACTTGGATTAAACCACTTAATTTGTTGAAGTGTGAACATTTTGGTTGAGTGGACTTTCAATAGAAGATGAGATGAGAATATTATCTTCAAAGATGGATTTGGAACGGTGAGTAAATGATGACAGAATTTTATTTTTTTGTATGTATGTATTTAGTATATATGTAGTATGTATTTAGTACTATGTATATAAATTGTAGGTGTTTAAATGCAAAGCCTGCTTAAACAAGCAGTGAGCTATAATGGGATAGAGCTCAAATAACTGCTGTAATAGACGTAGCACCCGTGATATCACTGACTGAATATAAACCATTTATTTCCAGTTTAATTGCCATTGTAATGCAAATATGTGTCCTACGCCTGTGGTGGATCCAGTAAAACTCCTCTGTCTGTTCGTATTTGAGTCTGAGTCTAGCTAATGTGTCCTCTCAGAGGCAGGAGCCTAGCAGCATATTAACGAGCAGAGCCCAGTTTAACCGGGCCGGGATGAGCTGTGCATGTGGGAGAGAAGAGACTCTAAGGCTGCTTTATAGCAATTAGATGTTATGCTGCTGTTCCCTTCTCTTGCCATCCTCCTTTTTTTTCCTCTCCCGTCTCCATCCCCCCATTTATCTGCCTTTTCTTGCCTCATCCAGTGTACTTACGCCACAACCAATGTGCTTATGCCACCAACACACGGATCAATCCAGCCTATTGAATGAAGCCTGTTTCCGCGCTGTCCTCTCTAAACGCTATTTTATGTGAATGTTTAAGCTTATTTGTTGGTTGGCAGTTTTTTTCTATATCGTACAGATTTTGAATGAATTTTATACACTATGAGAATATAAATCTTTACAATGTACATGTACTCACACAGATATCACTGTTCCCATCTGTGGTTTTATGAGATAAATCGTTCACCATTTCTATTTTTGTGACAATGTCATCATGTCCTATACACTGTACACTGTAAATACTGTGTCTGTGAAGCTTCTTTCTTTTAACATAATCAATGACATGGGCCTTATTCCCAAAATAGCACTTCTCTGTCAGCTAAAAATAGCCCGAAATAAAACCTAAAGAGGAAGCAAAGCCTGGAAGAGAGACCTGCCTTTGCAGAGCACAAAGAGCTCTGCTATTGATAGTCCTTTGCAATTGCAACTGTCACGAGCTCTGTTTCAATACCTAGCAAGCATTTAAAGGCATCATATGGCTACTAAAATGTGGTAACTGATTTAAGCTGCTACCATTAGATGTCTTGTTTAAGTAAAATTGTTATGCTTTTATTTCCTTTGTGGAGTAGGTAATTGTAGGATGCATTTAAAGAAGCTCAGACAAGATGATATGGATGATAATACACCAACAATCAGTTCAATACTATTTAAAAACCTTCATTGTAATAAAAAAAAGCTACCTATTTTGCCCAAATATAAGCTATGTATAGTTTTCTTATTATGGTATCATAGTTTAAAGATTCAGTGCTTCCAGACACTAAATAAGCAAGCTAACATGCAGTACAATCTATTTATTGTATTCCACATATACACAAATGTTATTCTGTCTTTTAGTTTGTTGACAGAATGAAAGTGTTATTTTTGAACAGTGTGCATGTGTGAATCAACATTTGTAAACAAAGCACAACAACAGAGAACCAAAATAGCAAAGTAGTCCTTAGATGCCATATTTGTTATTTGCAGCAATAAGCTGTTGTTAATTAGATTTTGAACAGATTAATTAGCAGATTTTATTACTCTACCACCTGCGTTTCATCATTACTGATAGTTCTGTATTATATGTTGAATCAACATTCTTCAAAGGTGAAATGTATGACAAAGTTTTGATAAACATCAAATGGTAGTTAAGCAGCGAGTTACAACGTTGTGCGGGAAACACACCCTAGTACTATAAAAAATTAGAAGAATTAAGGTTACAGCATATATTTTTTTAGGCCTTAAGGTCCACACTAATAGGTTTCAGTTTGAAAATGCATCTTTCTCTCTCCATTTTGGCCTTTCGTCCACACTTTGTCAAGGAAAACGGCAAAACATGATGACAGTTGTATGTTAGATCGGACATATAATGGTGAGTGAGTGTGACAACTTTTGAAAAAAGCTTGAAAACAGTTTCACTTTGAATATCAAATTCCAAAATAATTAATTCCCTAAATAATTTCAGTCACAATTGAATTTGAAAATCACTGGAAATATTCTGATATTAAACTGTAAATGGACCACGGTTGATCAAGAATATTGACCAACCCAGGCTCAAAAAAAAAAATGACCTATGGCGACATTTCTGCAAAATGAAATTATGTTGCTTCTTGCATGATTACAAATATGATTACTATATGGTCATTCAGTTTTATCTTAAAAAGATGAACATGAATCTGGCAGTGTTTTATTTTGTTGATTGTCGTACCATCAAAGCAGTTTGGAAAAGAAACCTTTGTTCATCTTCCTAACACAAATAAGGATCTTTTTGATGAAATCTGAGAACTTTCTGTCTTTCCATAGACAGCAACGCAGCTTACACATTCAAAGCCCAGAATGATAGGAGACATAAGTAAAGTACTCTATGTGACTCCAGTGGTTTAATCTCAATTTTTCTTTAAGTGACGCGAGTGCTTAATAAAATTTTTGTACTTTGCTGCACCAAAAAAATAAACAGCATAATTTAAAACTTTATTTAGGAATATACTGATTTACACTGTGTGTTCACAGAGTACCACGATGAAAAAAATATATAAGAATAAGAAAAAAAAGATTAAAATGAGATTAAAAGATTAAAAAGTATTTCAAATACAAAATACTGTCTTTTAAAATATTTAATCACAAATTACATTTTATTTTTTCTTTGTTCAGCAAAATGCAAATTACAAAATACTCAAAAGTAATTAAATAAGTATTTTAAATACATTTAAATAAAATACTGCTCATCACTGATTGCAAGTAATGCGAGTTATGTAAAAGTATAGTTTTTTTTTTTTTCTTTTTTTAATGAGAAAAATCATTAGGATATTAAGTAAAGATCATGTTCCATGAAGATATTTTGTAATTTTCCTACCATAAATATATTAAAACTTAATTTTTGATTAGTATTATGCACTGCTAAGAAATTCATTTGGACAACTTTAAAAGGTGATTTTCTCAATATTTAGATTTTTTTGCACCCTTAGATTTCAGATTTTCAAATAGTTGTATCTCGGACAAATATTGTCCTATTTTTTAAAAAAAAAATACCCTTTGTGGTCCCCAGTCACATATATCCTTATGTATTTAATCACATTGTATTAACTAATGTTTTTGTTGCTGACCATCGATGATCCAATTCAACCATACTAATAAACAAAAATTAAATTGGACTAACATTTCAAACTAACATTTGTGCTTTATTTTATTTTATTTATTTATTTCTTGCTGAAGAGTGTTGAACTTCGTTCTCCTGTGTTCTACTGTACAGACGTGAATTCACATTTCCTTCAGCCTGAGGCTTATTAATTTCACTTTTGGTGTGAAAAGGCTTTTACTCTTGCCAAAAATAAAACTTTTTATATTAAAAACAAACAAGCAAGCCGGCTCAGATTTAAAAAGTAACGCAAACATGGGCGTCGTAAGCTAAATAAATGTGGGTGGGTCCTCCCCTCCCCAAAAAAATTACTGTATGCCATTTTCTGTAGTCTGGTGCCTTTTATTATGTATATTACCTCTGCCCACTAACCTGACAACATGCCAAAAGACGGCAATTTAAACAAATTTCCAATGGCGTAAGTGGTAAAACCAGTAATTATTTTGTTTTTTGACGCAAACGACCTGAGTTCGGGTCCACCTATTGCCGAACTCGTTCTTCTGCCTTTTCACATCTCATTTTACTTCGGAAAGGCATTTGTTTTCAATAAAAATTAAGGAAATAATCGAAAATTTTGAATAAAGTATCGGGTAGGGTTAGGTGTATCTGAGCAGCAGACACGCTCAGATGCTTCGTTTACTTTGCTGTGTTGCAGGAGTGCAGCAAGAGCGAATATTCCCTAAACACACCCAGTATAGACAGCGATGCGGTCAGGACCGTGGCGCCCGCTTCCTCTGAAATATGTTTGATGATTGCGCCCGCGCCCGCTCCGTCCACTCATCCACCCCTGATGCTGCCTATAGACCATTTCAATAACAAGCGCGTCCTGGAGCATTTCCGGTAGTGCCATTTTTAAATCTCTTATGTGTCAAAACAAGCACATACTTTTAGTTTTAAGTCTAGCGAAAATCGACAATCTGGTAAAAAAACGCTCTTTACTCAATTTGAGCTATATATATATATATATATATATATATATACATATTGAGACTACAAGCTAGCTGAAGCCGGCAAATTGAGCTTATTCGCCGTATTTTACAACTTCTTTCCCGCTGACAAAATCCATGTCAGCCATTTTGCAACGAGACTGGAGCCGCCTGGCAGAAGCCCCTCCGATGACGCGATTTCGCGTCTGTTGTGAAGTGAATTTCATGCGCGAATGAAGCGAGTAAACTAAAAATGTTCAAGCGTCCAACTACGCGCGAATAACGCGATTTATTTGCGCAATTCGCGTCTGGTGTGAACGTACAGTCAGGTGTCTTACATTAAAAATTATGGCTTTCCTAAGGACAAAAGTAGAAAAACAATTATTTAATTTAATGCACAATATTTAAAAATAATACCATTCTTGTTTAATACATCAGTATCAGAACTAACATTACCCAAGCTTATGATGAAAAATGTTTACAGTACACATTTTTATAATGTGTTACCCACTGCATTTGTCAACTGACAAAATAGCTAGATGACTAATGTGATCTTGTACTTAACTGTAGCCCACATAACACTTAGCAATAAAATGGAAATAAAACTTGCCCCCTTTTCACTACACACGAATCAAAATGCTAGGTGCAACAATGACAGAATGCTAGCTTAAATTATGCTGCATCATACTTGAAGAGTTAACAAAAATATACAAAAAAATAAAAAAATCAAATGAACTAAAAACAACATTTACTTGCCTGAATCGAAATGTGCGCTGTATATCCTAGATCTGCTAGCTGTTATTCAGCCTTCTCCCTTCACTGCCGCAACCCAGCCGCGTTTCTCGGAAACCTAACGTTAAACACGTTTCCGAATGTTAGTTCCGGACCAGACCTCAACCACCGAACGAGAAGGATCTAATTTTAGTGTTGACGCTGACGCTGCCTATTCATACGCGTGAGCATAGAGCTTAATCTATTAGAGCATTTGTCATGTGGAATGAATTTGACTGATGGTGCTCTAAAAAGTCCGCAGACATATTGGCCCAATTAGAGACTGTAAAAGTGGG
>VONZ01000324.1:600000-768931 GCA_012976165.1 Labeo catla | reverse complement strand
AAAAATAATAATAATAATAATAATAATAATAATAATAATAAATAATTTATTTTCCATATGACTAGATTTTTTATTTCAAAATTGTCAAAATGGCGTAATTTAATTTAAACTAGTTTATTCATTTTGCATATTACTAGTTTTCCATTTTGAAAACTGTCAAACAGCATTATTTACAGTGCTTTAAACGACAGAAAACAGCATCAGTTGTGGCGCTTATTATCCCCTAAACGGTGTAAATTAACTTTATTTATAAATTAATTTTTTTTTGCATTTTACTAGTTTTATTATTTGAAAATTGTCAAACGGCAATATTTAATGTCAATTTATTGTCAAACGTAAGAAAGCGCTGTCAGTTGCTGCACTCATTATCCCCTAAACCAGACCTGGACAAACTCGGTCCTGGGGGGCCAGTGTCCCTGCAGAGTTTAGCTCCAACCCTGATAAAACTCACCTGTTTGTAACTTTCTAGTAAACCTGAAGACACTGATTAGCTTGTTCAGGTGAGTTTAATCAGGGTTGAAGCTAGAATCTGCAGGGACACTGGCCCTCCAAGACAGAGTCTGCCCAGGCCTGCCCTAACTGGCGTAACTTAAATTTGTTTTTTTTTGTTTTTTTTTTAAATTGTCAAACAGCATTATTTACGGCATTTTAAACAACAGAAAGCGACATCAGTTGTGCCACTCATTACCCCCTAAACGGCGTAAATTAACTTTTTTTGTTTTTTTTTTGCATTTTACTTTTATTATTTGAAAATGATCAAACGGCATTATTTAACATCAATTTATTGTCAAACATCAGAAAACGCCGTCAGTTGCTGCACTCATTATCCCCTAAACCAGACCTGGGCAAACTCGGTCCTGGAGGGCTGGTGTCCCTGCAGAGTTTAGCTTCAACCCTGATAAAACTCACCTGTTTGTAACTTTCTAGTAAACCTGAAGACACTGATTAGCTTGTTCAGGTGAGTTTAATCAGGGTTGAAGCTAAACTCTACAGGGACACTGGCCCTCCAAGACTGAGTCTGCCCAGGCCTGCCCTAAATGGCGTTAACTTAAATTTATTTATTTTATCCTTTTGCATTTTACCATTTTTTTTTTAAGTTGTCAAACAGCGTTATTTACGACATTTCAGACAACAGAAAACGACGTCTGTTGTGGCACTCATTACCCCCTAAACGACGTAAATTACCTTTTTGTTTTTTTTTGCATTTTACTTTTATTATTAGAAAATTGTCAAACGGCATTATTTAATGTCAATTTATTGTCAAACGTCAGAAAGCGCCGTCATTTGCTGCACTCAGTATCCCCTAAACCAGACCTGGGCAAACTCGGTCCTGGAGGGCCGGGGTCCCTGCAGAGTTTAGCGCCAACCCTGATAAAACTCACCTGTTTGTAACTTTCTAGTAAACCTGAAGACACTGATTAGCTTGTTCAGGTGAGTTTAATCAGGGTTGAAGCTAAACTCTACAGGGACACTGGCCCTCCAAGACTGAGTCTGCCCAGGCCTGCCCTAAATGGCGTTAACTTAAATTTATTTATTTTATCCTTTTGCATTTTACCATTTTTTTTTTAAGTTGTCAAACAGCGTTATTTACGACATTTCAGACAACAGAAAACGACGTCTGTTGTGGCACTCATTACCCCCTAAACGACGTAAATTACCTTTTTGTTTTTTTTTGCATTTTACTTTTATTATTAGAAAATTGTCAAACGGCATTATTTAATGTCAATTTATTGTCAAACGTCAGAAAGCGCCGTCATTTGCTGCACTCAGTATCCCCTAAACCAGACCTGGGCAAACTCGGTCCTGGAGGGCCGGGGTCCCTGCAGAGTTTAGCGCCAACCCTGATAAAACTCACCTGTTTGTAACTTTCTAGTAAACCTGAAGACACTGATTAGCTTGTTCAGGTGAGTTTAATCAGGGTTGGAGCTAAACTCTGCAAGGACATCGGCCCTCCAGGACCGAGTCTGCCCAGGCCTGCCCTAAACGACGTAACTTAAATATATTAATTTTTTTCTTTTGCATTTTACTAGTTTTTTTTTTTTTATTTAAAAATTGTCAAACTGCATTATTTACGGCATTTTAAACGACAGAAAGCGACGTCAGTTGTGGCACTCATTATTCCCTAAACGGCGTAACTTAAATTTATTTGTTTTATTTTGCATTTTACTAGATTCCTTATTTAAAAATTGTCAAACTACGTTATTTGCGGCATTTTAAATGACAGAAAGTGATGTCAGTTGCGGCACTCATTATTAAATTCATTGAAGTTACGCCGTTTAGGGGATAATGAGTGCCACATCTGACAGCGCGCTCTGTCGTACAACACCGTTTAGGACAGAACTGGGCATGCTCTATCCTGGAGGGCCGGTGTCTCTGCAGAGTTTAGCTCCAATCCTGATAAAACTCACCTGAACAAGCTAATCAGTGTCTTCAGGTTTACTAGAAAGCTACAAACTGGTAAGTTTTATCAGGGTTGGAGTTAAACTCTGCAG
Organism: Labeo catla; assembly: GCA_012976165.1. Classification (NCBI taxonomy): domain Eukaryota; kingdom Metazoa; phylum Chordata; class Actinopteri; order Cypriniformes; family Cyprinidae; genus Labeo; species Labeo catla. Next base: position 766,439 of record VONZ01000324.1, on the reverse strand, counting down.
GGACACCAGTCCTCCAGGATAGACCTTGTTCAGTTCTGCCCTAAACGGTGTTGTACGACAGAGAGCGCTGTCAGTTGCAGCACTCATTATCCCCTAAACGGCGCAACTTAAATGAATTTTTTTATTTTGCATTTTACTAGTTTTATTTAAAAATTGTCAAACTGCGTTATTTACAGCATTTAAACGACAGAAAGTGACGTCAGTTGCGGCACTCATTATCCCCTAAATGGCATAACTTGCATTTATTTTTTTATTTTGCATTTTACTAGATTCCTTATTTGAAAATTGTCAAACGCTGTATTTTGCGGCATTTTAAATGACAGAAAGCTACGTCAGTTGCGGCACTCATTATCGAAAATTCATTTAAGTTACACCGTTTAGGGGATAATGAGTGGCGCAACTGACAGCGCTCTCTGTCGTACAACACCGTTTAGGGCAGAACTGGGCAAGGTCTATCCTGGAGGACCAGTGTCTCTGCAGTGTTTAGCTCCAACCCTGATAAAACTCACCTGAACAAGCTAATCAGTGTCTTCAGGTTTACTAGAAAGCTACAAACTGGTGAGTTTTATCAGGGTTGGAGTTAAACTCTGCAGGGACACTGGCCTCCAGGATAGAGCTTGCCCAGTACTGCCCTAAACGGTGTTGTACGACAGAGAGCGCTGTCAGTTGCAGCACTCATTATCCCCTAAACGGCGCAACTTAAATGAATTTTTGATTTTGCATTTTACTAGTTTTATTTAAAAACTGTCAAACTGCATTATTTACAGCATTTTAAACGACAAAGCGACGTCAGTTGCGGCACTCATTATTCCCTAAACGACGTTACTTACATTTATTTATTGTTTTATTTTGCATTTTACTAGATTCCTTATTTGAAAAATTATTTGAAAACAGCGTTATTTGTGGCATTTTAAATGACAGAAAGCGACGTCAGTTGCAGCACTCATTATCAAAAATTCATTTAAGTTACGCCACTTAGGGGATAATGATTACGCGGCAGCTGCTTCTATCGATACAACACCGTTTAGGGCAGAGCTGGGCAAGCTCTATCCTGGAGGCCGGTGTCCCTGCAGAGTTTAGCGCAAACCCTGATAAAACTCACCTGAACAAGCTAATCAGTGTCTTCAGGTTTACTAGAAAGCTACAAACTGGTGAGTTTTATCAGGGTTGGAGGTAAACTCTGCAGGAACACCGGCCTCCAGGATAGAGCTTGCCCAGTACTGCCCTAAACGGTGTTGTACGACAGAGAGCGCTGTCAGTTGCAGCACTCATTATCCCCTAAACGGCGCAACTTAAATGAATTTTTGATTTTGCATTTTACTAGTTTTATTTAAAAACTGTCAAACTGCATTATTTACAGCATTTTAAACGACAAAGCGACGTCAGTTGCGGCACTCATTATTCCCTAAACGACGTTACTTACATTTATTTATTGTTTTATTTTGCATTTTACTAGATTCCTTATTTGAAAAATTATTTGAAAACAGCGTTATTTGTGGCATTTTAAATGACAGAAAGCGACGTCAGTTGCAGCACTCATTATCAAAAATTCATTTAAGTTACGCCACTTAGGGGATAATGAGTGCCGCAACTGACAGCGCTCTCTATCGTACAACACCGTTTAGGGCAGAGCTGGGCAAGCTCTATCCTGGAGGCCGGTGTCCCTGCAGAGTTTAGCGCAAACCCTGATAAAACTCACCTGAACAAGCTAATCAGTGTCTTCAGGTTTACTAGAAAGCTACAAACTGGTGAGTTTTATCAGGGTTGGAGTTAAACTCTGCAGGGACACCGGCCTCCAGGATAGAGCTTGCCCAGTCCTGCCCTAAACGGTGTTGTATGACAGAGAGCGCTGTCAGTTGCAGCACTCGTTATCCCCTAAATGGCGCAACTTAAATGAATTTTTGATTTTGCATTTTACAAGTTTTATTAAAAAAAAATTGTCAAACTGCATTATTTACAGCATTTTAAACGAAAGAAAGCGATGTCAGTTACGGCACTCATTATCCCGTAAATGGCGTAACTTACATTTAATTTTTTATTTTGCATTTTACTAGATTCCTTATTTGAAAATTGTCAAATGGCGTTATTTACGGCATTTTAAACGATAGAAAGTGCTGCCAGTAGCGGCGCTCATTATCCCATAAACGGTGTTATTCAATTTTTATTTTTTTTTATTTTGCATCATACTAGCCTTTTTTATTTGAAAATTGTCAAACAGCGTTATTTACGGTGTTTTAAAACTAATTTAGGCCTTCAGGTTACGCCGGTATTTGGTCAGGCAATTTAATTGAGGTTACCACTACTAACGTTACTACTTTTGTTGCGGTTGTTGTTTAACGTTACATTTTCTCACTCACCACAAGACAGGAGCTGCTGACTCTTCTTCTTCCATCAAATCCGCGAATCCGTGAGCTGCTGGCATCGCACATGGTTTTGTGTGCTCATGGTAGTAGCCGCATCGCTTGTTTGCAGCGTTGATTCGGGCGTATTTCTTCTCTTCTCTATAATCATCGTGTAGCGTGCGGTGGAGAGGAGATTCTCCCAGTCGATACCACTTTTCGTCCCATTGACTTCCATTCAGAAAAGCAAACGCGTGCAAAACTTTGGCGTTTCGCTGCATGGTGGTTAAAGCTTCGTGAACTCTGCCAATTCGTATCACGTGAAACCGTGTGACCAATAGCAGATCGATACGTCACCGCGTGACCTCGTCGCTAGGTGTTGGCTAGAAAGAATACAGGTGTGTTCGACTTCATCTACGGCTACAGACGGCGATCAACGAGAGTAGCCGAGAGCAGTCGTGGGCGGAGTTGAAAACGGAGGCATCAAGACGGACACATTTTGCTATCGTTAGTGAAGCTCTCGCGGTGTTTGCATGCTCTATCACAGAAGAAGTGAATTAAATGCAATATTTATCAAATACACCGACTTTTCAAAAGCGTTTTCATGAGCAACAGAAACACGTTTCATATACTGCTTAATACAGCGCCATCTGAACAAGAATAATGATCAACATAAACATACTATTTAAATACTAATAAAGTGGGGTTATATATGCTTTTATCAGTGTTTTATGATAAATCTGACTCAATATAACATTGCGACTACAGTAAAAACACTTTTATTGTTCTAAAAAAAAAGATTTGTCAGCATTATCGGACTTGAGGATGTTAGAATAAACCCAAAACACACTGATCGTTGTCATGCGGTGAATCTGGCCAATCGTAAAACAGTCATGTGGTCATCAGAGCTCCTGCAGCCGCTCTGAACAAACTGCGGCGGCTGAGTCAGTCGGCTGCTCTCGAATCGCTATCGCGGTACTTTGATGCCACACGTGACAGTCACGAGGCGTCGGCGCAGCCTCAAGTCGGACAAAATTTCTAACCGGCATGCACTGCTTCAAGTCAGAATTTGATCGAGCTGCGCAGTGCTGCGTTACACACCTCAAGTGCCCTGAAAAAAATTCCAGATCAGCAAAAAAAGTGGGAAGATGGTGCAAAGGAGAAACTCTGGCCTGAACCCTCATGTGTCTAAGGAGTTTGTGGATTTCAGCTGGCAAAACTATTAATCCACTACGGGCAAATGCATTTTACTCAGGAGAGTTTTTGTGAATTTGTATGTTTTTAAGATTGTTCTTATGATTGAATTTGTTCCTGAATTTTTTATTTATTTTTTTTTTTTACATATTTTTTAATTGCTGTAATATACAAATATTTATGTATACATTCTGGAAAAATGCATCTTGTGTGTAACAAAAGTTTGAGTTTTATTTGAAGCTTCACTGTCATTGCTGTTCGCTGTTATTATAGTATGTTGTGCTTAGGATAAATGTTAAGAATTTTTCTAGCTATAATGGTTAAAATGGTATGTGCTGTAATATATATAATAGTTTGTAATAGTGTTTTGTTTGAGTCTTAAATGAATCTGTGAAAATTGTAATGTTATTGCAAGGGTTATTGCAACATTTGAACAATTAAAAACATTAAAAGTTACACAGCTGTCATTGCTTATTTTTATTTATTTATTTTTTCTTGTATTGCAATATATAACTGAAGAAAAGACCATAAAATTACTGTATATTTTACAAGTAAAATACAGTAAAAATACATTTACATTTACAGCAAGTTAAATGGTACTGTAAATGTAAATACAGTATTGTTACTGTAAGTAAATTTACAGTAAGTTACTGGTGAACTGCCAGTAAGTTACTGTAATTTCTACAGGAAATTTTTTACAGTGTACCAACAACATCAATGCCTGCAGGAAATTGCTCTAAATAATTTAGCAATTACTAAATCATAGCCTATTATAAAATTAAGCTTTTTTTTCTGAAAGCTTAGCCACAAACCTTTGCATCTTTCTGAACACAGTGGTGAGCCTGGATATACATTCCAGCACTTACCGTTAATGCAATGATCCCCCTGGTGTTTAAATCACAGTAGTGCAATGGCATAACTCAGATGGGCTCCTTTGAAGTGTTTTCAAAATCATTTTCTATTGTACACTCTAAAAAATGCTGGGTTATTTTTTTAACCCAAACGCTGGGTTCAGCCTGTTGGGTTATTATATTGGGTTATTTTTTCTATTATTACCCAGGTGCTGGGCAGCTTTTGTGCACTCTAAATATTGCTGGGTTATTTTTTTGAAACCAAATGCTGGGTTCAGCTTTTTGGTTATTTTTAATATTTTTACCCAGGTGCTGGGTAGTTTTTGTGCACTCTAAAAGTTGCTGAGTTATTTTTTTCAACCCAAATGCTGGGTTCAGCCTGTCAGGTTATGTTATTGAGTTATTTTTCTTAACATTTTACCCAGGTGCTGGGTAGTTTTTGTGCACTTTAAAATGGCTTTTTTTTTCAAAATGCTGGGTTCAGCTTGTTAGGTTATTTTATTGTGTTATTTTTTAATATTTTACCCAAGTTGGTAGTTTTTGTGCACTCTAAAAGTTGCTGAGTTATTTTTTCAACCCAAATGCTGGTTCAGCCTGCTGTCAGGTTATGTTATTGAGTTATTTTTCTTAACATTTTTACTCAGGTGCTGGTAGTTTTGTGCATTTTAAAAATGGCTGGGTTATTTTTTTTTAAACCAAACTGCTGGGTTCAGCTTGTTGGTCAATGCTATTGTGTTATTTTAATAGTTTTACCCAGGTGCTGGGTAGTTTTTGTGCACTCTAAAATGGCTTTTTTAACCAAAATGCTGGGTTCAGCTTGTTGGGTTATTTTATTGTGTTATTTTTAATATTTTTACCAGTGCTGGGTAGTTTTTGTGCACTCTAAAAACTACTGTTATTTTTTAACCAAATGCTGGGTTCAGCCTATTGGGTTAATTTTATTGTGTTATTTTAAATATTTTTACCCAGGTGCTGGGTAGATTTTGTGCACTCTTAAAACTACTGGGTTATTTTTTTTTTTACCCCAAATGCTGGGTTTAGCTTGTTGGGTCATTTTATTGGGTTATTTTTTAATATTTTTACCAAGGTCCTGGGTAAATTTTGTGCACTCTAAAAATGGCTGGGTTATTTTCTTAAACCAAATGCTGGGTTCAGCCTGTTGGGTTAATTTTGTTGTGTTATTTTTAATATTTTTACCCAGGTGCTGGGTAGTTTTTCTGTAACTCGGCTACTGGGTAATTTTTACTGTCAATACAAATGAAGAACCCCCTCACACACCTACCCAGTGCTGGGTCAGTTTAACCCAATGTTGGGCAGTCAATACCAAACCAGTTAAATCTGGATACAGCATTTTTTCGAGTGTAAAACTGTAAACATAAAAACTCTAAAGCTTTCCCTAATTTTTAAGCCACTTTGATTTAAAATGTCTAATTATATATAAATATTTAATTGAACGTGGAACATGCCATAATGTAAATAATAAAGACACTAGAATAAAGGATACACTTTTCAATGATCTTGTCACTTTATTCTTGAATTGTGCACTTTTCACAGGTAACACCACAGGTTTACCATAGCTGGTTAAATAAATAAATAAATAAATAAATATATTCGTAATAAAAAATAAAACTGTAACTGAACCTATAATTAGTCAATATGGAAAAGTATGCGTTCTTCATACATTTTTGAATTTCATCTAATTATGATGATTTTGCTTATCTTCCAATACCTTCTTTACTGACAGAGTAACTCCGACAGAATGAAAGAATAAATACATTTTGACAGAATGACAGAATAAATATCGAGACCAAAACAACTGTCTGAAATAAATAAATAAATAAATAAATAAACACTACACTAATAAAAATAAATGTCTGATGAAGATTAATCTTAATAAACCATTTTATACAGAAAGAACAAGAATTTTCTATATATCAATATTCAAAAGTTTTATCTTTGTCTTCATCAAACCTCTCATACTGTTAATTTACTGCAATAAACAATTCCCAACAAACATTGTGCATAATCATCACTTGCTGCCTTCCAGCCAAACAATATACTCAAACATGTAAAAACAATAAATAAATAAATACCTTTTTTTTTTTTTTTTTAAGTGATGTGATACTAGGAACCTCTACATTTTGATACATCCCATACCTCTTAATATAACATATGACATTAAAAATGTTTAATTGGAATGTCTCTCATCGAAATAATCACAAGCCACATTTAGATTTTCCAATATGCATAATTCTGTGTGTTACACAGTATGCTGCTTATGGTAACGTTTGACAGTGATGAAAAAAAAAATTCAAAGTACGTTTGGGTCTCTTAATTGGTGCCTTCCTTGGTAATTTTGGGAATTTTTGGCTAGGTTTCGGAATAAACATCTGATTTTTTTATACACATCTATTCAAAAGATCTGTTTGGGGTATGTAAGTTTTTTTTTTTTATATGAAGTCTCTTATGCTCACCAAGGCTGCATTTACCGATATAAGGAAATAGTTATCAATGTTAAAAACAGTTCCACAACACTTTTTTCAGGATTCTTTGATGAATAGGAAGTTCAAAAGAACAGCAATATTTTAAATCGAATAAAATACTTCATTAATATTCATTTGAAATAGGATCTTTTGCACAGTTTTTATAAATGAGACCCTTATGGATTCTAAAACAATGAGTGAGGAAACAAAAACCTGCTTCAATCTCAGTCTATCATCTTGAAAAGGTCAGGGTATACATGCTTTTTTCCCAAAACAAAAAGTATATTGTTGTATATACTTACAGTATATTGTTGCTCATTAATATTTAAATATTTGCACACACTTATACTGTACACACACATAATCAACTAGAATTGATGTAGGGGATGGGGAAAGCAGAAGGCTAGGGATGAATGGATGCTGAATGGACAACTCAAAAAATGTTATTTCCTTTCCCAGCAGCCCCAGTTCCAGTGCCCCAAACCAATGGAGGTCGCTGATGAACTGGAGCTTGTGGGGTAACCGTTCCTGTGAGGGACATAGGAGATAACTCACCAATGAGAGTCCCTGCGGTGCTGGGTTGAACCATTCTAGGGTTAGCCATGGAAAAGCCCATATTAGACATTGTCAAAGCTGAATGGCTTGTATTCTGGGTTGGAAATGCCATGTGGGCGACAGGCATCCCGAAGGCTGTGTTTAGTGGGGGCAGGCCACTGGAATAGGGTGTCATGGAGTTAAAACCAAAATAATTTGAGTTTGAAGGCTGTGCAGCAGAACCACTTGCATTGGATATGTTGGCGCCCATTGGCCTGGTCATGCCTGCGGCTGGCAAAAATCCTGGGAAGGATGACAGTTGAAAGTGCAAAAAACAAAAAGGGATGATGGGTGATGGGGAGGGAGGAAGGGAGAAGGGAAGTGGATAGCATATAGAAGCAGGGATAAAGAAGGTTGAGATGGGATCTCTACATCAACGTACAGGTTATGTTCCACATGACAATATGAACTCTAGGCTTGAAAAACACCGCGTCACAAACACTCAAAAATAAACAGATATTATACAGTGCGTCTCTTTCTCTCTCTCTCAGTTGCTCTTATTGTCAATGTCTCTCTCTTTCTCTCTCAGCCCTCCTTACCCGGGGCTTTTTGGGTGGGGATGGCGTTGAGAGGCGGTTGTTTAGGTTTGGGCTTGACTGACATAAGAGAGTCCAAGTCCACCAATGAAGCAACTTCTCCAAGGAAAGACGCTGGCTTTTTGGTCTCATCGCCAGGTTTTGTAGCAGTGCCACCTATTGATGGAAAAAAGAAGTTAGGCAAAAGTCTTAAAGGTGAAGTCCACTTCCAAAACAAGGATTCACATATAATGTACTCACCCTATTGTCATCCAAGATGTTCAAGTCGTTCTTTCTTCAGCCATAAAGAAATTATGTTTTTTGAGAAAAACATTTCAGCTTTTTTCTCCATATAATGGACTGATATGGTGCCCCGATTTTGAACGTCCAAAATGTGGTTTAAATGCGACTTCAAACGATCCCAAATGTGGTTGTAAACGATCCCAGCTGAGGAAGAAGGCTCTTATCTAGTGAAACAATCGGTTATTTTCATAAAAAAAACAAAAAAACAAAAAAAAAACAATTTATATACTTTTTATTCTCAAACACTCGTCTTGCTTGCTCTCATTGAACTCTGTGTATTCTGGCTCAAGACAGTCAGGGTATGTCAAAAAACTCTAATCGTATTTTCTCCCTCAACTTCAAAAATCATTTCAAAATCATCCTACATTGCTGCAGAAGTACCGACCCAGTCAGTGAGCATGCAAAGAAGATCAAACACCCTTAACAAAAAAGGTAAAACAGCGATATAGGACGATTTTGAAGTTGAGGGAGAACATGAGGTGTGAATTTTTCGACATACCCTAACTGTCATGATTCAGAAAAAAAACAGGTAAGACAAGATGAGCGTTCGGCATTAAAAAGTATATAAATTGTATTATTTTAATGAAAACAACGGATCGCTACGCTAGATAAGATCCTTCTTTCTCGGCTGGGATCGTTTACAACCACATTTGGGATCATTTGAAGCCGCATTTAAGCTGCATTTTGGAAGTTCAAAATCGGGGCACCATATCAGTCCATTATATGGAGAAAAATGCTGAAGAAACGACTGAAGAAAGCAAGACATGAACATCTTGGAAGACAATGGGGTGAGTACATTATATGTGAATCTTTGTTTTGGAAGTGGACTTCTCCTTTAATGACTTTGTTTTTCAAACAAGGGAAAAGTGCTTAAATGAGCATGCATTGTGGTACTCTCGTGAACGTGCGTCGAAAACACACGGAAGAGAAGAAATTGTCAAATAAAGTCATTATTTTGTTTTCTTTGGACACAAAACGTATTCTCGTAGCTTCATAGAATTACGGTTGAACCACTGATGTCAAATGGACTATTTTATCAATGTTCTTACTACCTTTCTGGTAGTACATGTCAGTCGTGTTGCTGTCTATGCGTGGATTTCATTAAAAATATCTTAATTTGTGTTCCAAAGATGAGCAAAGGTCTTACAGATTTGGATGGGTGAGTAATTAATAACAGAAATGTCATTTTTGGGAACTATCCCTTTAAGACTAGCTCAAAACTGACCATGAAAAATAAAGATTTGAGACTGGAGAAACAAGAAACCTGTTCCAATAGTACCATTCTCAGAGGAACCACCCCAAGGATCTGATGTGCCTCCATCACCGAAAGGGTCATCAGTTGTCAAAGCATTAGTTGGAGCTGATGGAGCACCCCAGGGGTCATTCGCAGTAGGGGGTGAAGATGCTGAGAGTAAGTAATACAATGATTAGTTAGCAAAAGTGAGATATATCTTTCTGAAAATACATTTGTTTTGACATACAACGACGCCATATGAAAATACAGTTTCATTCATGCTCTAATCTACATTTAAACTACCATTCAGTAAGATTTTATAAAGTTTTTGAAACAAGTCTCTTATGCTCACCAAGCCTGCATTATTATTATGTTTAATAAAAAAAAAAAAATCACATAAAACCATTCTATTGGGAAATATCATTGTAAGTCAAAAGATCTGTTATTGATTTTAATGTATTGAATGTTTTTTAAAGAAGTTTCTTCTGCTCACCAAGCCTGCATTTATTTGATCCAAAATAGATCAAAAGCAGTAATATTGTGAATTTTTTTGACTATTTAAAATAACTGCTTACTATTTAAATCTATTTTACAATGTAATTTATTCCTGTGATCAAATAGAAATAGAGATAGAAATACTTTTAATAGAGATAGAAATTAATATTTTTATTTAGCAAGGATGCTTTAAATTGATTAAAAGTGATGATAAAGACTTTTATAATGTTACAAATTATTTCTATTTCAGATAAATGCTGTTCTATTGATCAAAGAAACCTGAAAAAAAGCTATTCAGCTGTTTTCAACACAATAATAATAATAAATATTTTTTGAGCAGCAAATCAGAATATTAGAATGATTTCTGAAGGATCATGTGACTGGAGTAATGATACAAAATATTCAGCTTTGAAATCACAGGAAGAAATTACATTTGAAAATATATTCAAACAGAAAGCAGTTATTTTAAATAGTAAAAATATTTCAAAATTTGACTGTTTTTTGCTGTACTTTGGATCAAATAAATGCAGGCTTCGTGAGCAGAAGGGACTTCTTTAAAAAAACATTAAAAATCTTACTGGTTGTATATATGTATGTGTCTATGTATATGTATATATATTTCAAAATTTTACTGATCCCAAACTTTTGCACTGTTGTTTAAGTTAGAATTAATTCAGTCAGTAAATTGCTCATTATTAGTGGACACTGAGGTGTGCTGTACCTTCCTGGTTCTTTAATCCAGTCACCCTCTTACCTGCTGTGCCCCAAGGGTCATTATCTGCCTTTGAACCATCACCAAATGGATCAGACGCAGCTGATGATGCTTCTAATGGCTCCCCCCAGGGGTCAGAGGTTGCAGGTGCTGAATCCTGTACACCATCCGCAGATGCCCCCCAAGGATCTGACGTTATTGCGTCAGAGTCTTTCGCCGTTTCAGCTGGAGCCCCCCAAGGATCGTTTGTTGATGGGGCTTTATCTTCTGAAAATCCAGAAGAGTCACCCCATGGGTCGTTGGCAGCAGGTGGAGAACTTTTCTCAGCTTTCGTAGATCCTCCCCAGGGATCACTGGAAGCAGGTGGAGAATCATTCTTGGTACTGGCAGATCCTCCCCATGGATCATTGGATGCAGGTGTGGATCCGTTTGTCCCATCAGCAGATCCACCCCAAGGGTCATTGGTAGCTGGACTGGATTCCTTTGCCTCATCAGACGGTGCCCCCCAAGGGTCGTTGGTAGCAGCGGCGGATTCATTGGATGCGTCAGATGGGGCTCTCCAGGGGTCTGAGTTGGACGGAGGCGCTGCTGTCGCTGCTTTTTCCCAAAGATCTGGCTCCGTGTCACCCTCCTTTGCCTGAATCCACAAATGTCCGTTTTATAAGCTTGGACAGTCTGACTATAGTCAGGTCATGTGATTTTACTCAATATTACTTCAACAAAGTTTCTCAGAGTAATTGATCAGTGCATCTCACCCGTCTCTCTGCCTCTTTCCTCTCAGCCTCCAAACGCTTCTGCTCCTCCTTCTTCTTGGCCATAGCGGCGGTCAGGTCAGCCACAGATGGGATGTTGTCTAGGGAGGGCAGCCCTGTATATGGCGGGATCTCTGGCTTTTCTTTATCTGGTCCTGTAGCGGAGGATGCTGAGATAAAACATATGAGAGAGAAAAATTTAGTTCAAATGCTCAGAAGAAAAACGATGCATTAAGAGCAAGGGGGTGAAAACTCTTTGAATTTGAAGATCAGGGCAAATTTAACTTATTTTATCTTCTGGGAAACATGTAAGTATCTTCTGTAGCTTCAGAAGGGCAGTACTAAATGAAAAAAATATGATATTTAGGCAAAATAAGAAAAATGTACACATGTCTATTTTTCTTATTCATCAGTGCGTCTCTTAGTTGTCCTCAGTGTGAAAAGATGAATCTCAAAATCATACAGTCATTGTTGGAAAGGTTTCAAATACACAAAAATGCTGAAAAACCAAAGGATTTTTCTGAAGAACAGCGGACAGTTTAACTGTTCAGGACAAACAAGTGACTCATGAACAACTATCACTAAACAAAAAAACACAGCTGTAGATCATTCAGGTAACAACATAGTATTAAGTGTCAAGTGTATGTAAACTTTTGAACGGGGAATAGTTTTATAAATCCAACTATTAGTTTCTCTTGTGGACTGTATGTTCACGTCTTGTGAAATACCTTATTCAGGTCAGTACTAAATAAAAATAACATGCATTTTGTAAGATCCCTCTTAAAATAAAATAATTAACATTTTCCAGATTCTGTAAGGTTCTGACTTCAACTGCATATAATGCTCTTCTTTAAGATGAATACAACTGGAGTTAACATAAATCTCCATGACTGTTTTCTGTATTGCTCTTGGATCATGAGTCTTACCATTGGGAGCTTTTGTCAGCTTGTCTTTTGTCTTCATAGCAAAATCTCTCTCCTCTTTCCGCTTTTCTTCATCCTCAATCAGCACCATCACTATCTTGGCCTTTTCTCTCACATTCACTCCCTACAAAGCATAAATCCATTACTGACAAGCTTTCAGATCTTTATCCTCTATTATTAATGTAAATGAGTGTAGAAGAATCGAATATTTTGCCATACCTGGTCCTTCCCATCCTTGTCTGTGAAGCGGTATTCTGTTAGGACTTTGATAATGTGAATGTTCTCCACACTCTGCTGAGGGATGCGGTCAGAGCCCGTTTTCAACAGATATTCAAGAAGGGTTAAAGACTGTGGAAGAAGAAAAGAGCAAACATGGTCTATCAGGTGTTTTGACAATTCTTAATACATGTAAGTTTGAATGTTTTCTGGAGAAATGTCTTATCCAAAAATATTGTAAAATATTACTTCACCTTAAAATAGCTGCTTCTATTTAAATATATTTTAAAATGTAATTTATTCCTTTGGAAAAGCTGAATTTTCAGCATCATTACTCCAGTTTTCAGTGTCACATTATTCTTAAGAAATCATTCTAATATGATGATTTGGAACTTGTGAAACATTTTTCCATAACTTCCAAAAGTTAAAAAAATAATAAAATTTTATACTATTTTACCACCTATTAATAATAATAAATATTAAAAGGTGTTACTAGGGTGTTTTGGGCCAGGTAATTCTATGTGATGAGTCACTAGCAAACACAAACACATATAAAGTGTAACTCAATCTCTCTTTCTACATCTCTCTCTTTCAATAATACAACAAAAGTCATAAGTAAACAACAGAGAAAGAAACATCATGGCAGTGAAGCTGAATGGAACATCCTGCCAGCACATAATCAAACACTGCAGCAGCAGCAACAATGGTCCTGCTGACAGGAAAAAGCCAGCCACTGATCAGGTAACATGATCAGCTGCGTAATAGAGTCACAAAAACGATCACTTGCTATAAATATTCAATCAGTCTGAGCAGGCAGGCAAGCAAAGAATCTGGTTCCTTAAACCTGGAAACTGTTCTCTTCAGTTCTCTCCTTCCCTCACCTTGTATACGTGTCTCCAATTCTTGTCATCATTGAGACGCTTCCAGAGCATGGCCAAAATCTCATTACAGGCCACCACGTTGTAGGTCAGATCCGAGATGTCGGCCATCTGGGAGCTCGATGGCCCCCAGGGGTCATTAGAAGTCGCTTCTCGAACCTACACAACATATACGACACGTTAAAGTTCACTATATATACTATTCATTTCACTGGTAAGAGTTTTATGTACAAAATAACAATATTTATTTACAGTGTCTTTTAGAGCTTTGCAAAAATCATCCAATTCTGAGGGATTGCTCCTTTAAATGCAAATGAGCTCTGCTCGCTCCGCCCCTCTCGTCTCTCTGTGGAGTGACGAGCCGGTTTACTTTAGCCGCATTTAGCTGCTAAACTTGCTAAATAGCACATTATTAGGAAAGGCGATCGCAAAGATTAATAAAAAAAACCCTTATACACACTTCTGCTGTAAGTGAAGCTGGATCACGAATGATTCGCACAAACATAGATGGATATATGTAGATCGGGAGGCGCATTCCCTTCACAAACAAATGTAATCCACTGCATCTTCAGCGGCTCAGATGTTGGGAGTAAATGACGACCACTATGTTCATTATTACATCCATCACCACAACACCTCAATTGCTCAATTGGAGATATTCTTGTCTAACTTACATCCCTGCTCCAGCATCGAAACAAAGAGCGCGAACTGTTACAGCTGATCTGAGGTAAGACGCTCATGTCAATCAACTATCATGGGAGTGGCCTCTGAGAATGCCTCAATTTGAAAAAGGGGATATTATTTTTACAGAGTAATTAAAAACCACTGCATGGATATTTATCATTATAGGGTAGATTTGTACATACACTGCCAACACACATTAATGTTCAAACAACATGAAAAAGTGTACTTAGCATCCGATGACCCCCTTTAAGAGAGATGACAAAAGACTGAGAATAAACTGTGCGATAAAAAGGCAAGTGAAACTCACCTTGACCTCTGCCTCAGAGAAGTTCTGAACAAGATTTTTCAGTTGTCGTCTCAGCATTGAGTGAGTCATGATGGCGTTTTTGTCCTAGACCTTTTTAAAAAAAGCCGGTTTTGAAAAACTTCTAAAACGCACACTATATTGTATAACAAATACAATCTTCAAAAACTGCTACTTTCATATCACATATCATAATCATAGTTTGATAACTTTGATAATTAGGAAATGGAGCCTTTATAATGTGGCATCAAGCACTATTGTTTTTGTTATTAGTCAATTTATAATAGAAGGCACAGTCAAAAGTTTTTGAACAGTTTAATATTTTTTTAATCTTCTGCTCACCAAGCTCCAAAATACAGCAAAAGCAGTAGTATTGTAAAACATTTTTAATAATAACTGCTTCCTATTTGAATATATTTTAAAATGTAATTTATTCCTGTGATCAAAGCTAAATTTTAAGCATCATTAATCCAGGCTTCAGTATCATGTGATCCTTCAGAAATCATTCTAATATGCTGATTTGCTGTTCAAAAAACATTTTATTATTATTATCAATATTTTAAATGGTTGACATTTTTTTCAGGATTATTTGATGAATAGAAAGATCCAAAGATCAGCATTTATCTGAAATAAAAAGCTTTTGTAACATTATACACTATACCATTGAAAAGCTTGGAGTCAGTATATTTTTTTTTTTCTTTTGGGAAAGAAATTATAAATAGAAAATGGCCGTAGCTCCAAACACTCGTCCAGCAATTCAGTAAAAACAAATATAACGTGCGTAGATCCAAAAATATAATAATATAAAAATGAAGGAGATCTGCACTCATCCAAATTCAGCCAAAAAGGCTTATTGCATTTATTACTTGATATGCACAAAAATGCACATTCTGCACTTTTTTGCACATATTTTTGTGACCTCTGAGTAATAAATGCAAGTCTTTTTGGCTGAAAGACATTTATATTGTTACAAAAATTTCTATTTTAGATAAATGCTGTTCTTCTTACTGTTTTTGCTGTACTTTGGACTGGTAGTGTATATGTCACAGCAGTCTTGGTTTAGAATAATTATACTATTATAGTATTTATTAAGTTATTTGAAGTATTTATTAAGTATGTTTTAAATATTTATTAAGTTAAATTAGTCTTTTTTAAAAGATTTTCTGTTTCATTTTATTTTAATTAAAGCTTTTGTAATTTTTCAGTATGTTTTTTGCCTTTTGTATTATTGTTTTTAATATAATATTTTATTTCAGTTTTAGTTTTAGTTATTGTACACTATCAAAATAAAAAAGAGAAATGCTGCCTTGGCAACAAGATGGCATAAAACAACCTTATTTTTTTAGCATTTATTTCAGCAAATGTTTATTTTATTTCAAGCATTTTTTATAGTTTTAGATGTAGTTAACTACAATAACCCTAATCAGAGCTCATAATATACACCTGCTATTATGAATAGGTTTTTAACAAAACACACAAGCAAACAAAATTAAAACAATATGCAGAATCACTTATTTATTTATTTTGTTCCACTTACCTGATAAATAAAGGATGTCAGAATATCTGTTGACTGAATTTCTCCAATCACTGACAGGCACTTCAGTCCATGAGCTTTTTTCTATGGTGACTTTATGGCCTATAAATCATAAATACAAGGACAAACTCTGTAATAAGGTGCTGTTTTAAAGAAAGCGTTCACCCAAACATGTTGACAAGGTTAGTAGGAAAAAAAAGGGAAAAAAATATGTTTTTTACAGCAAAAACTGTAAACATCGTAAACAGTAAAAATTGTAAAATATTTGTAGTATTTAAAATAACTGTTTTTTATTTGAATATATTTTTAAATGTATTTTATTTAGTGTGATCAAAACTAAATTTTCAGCATCATTACTCCAGTCTTCAGTGTCACATGATCCTTCAGAAATCATTCTAATATGCTGAATTGCTGTTCAAGAAACATTGTTATTGTTTTTATTATCAATATTTAAAACAGCTGAGTACATTTTTTCAGGATTCTATGATGAATAGAAAGAAACAAAGATCAGCATTTATCTAAAATAAAAATCTATAAAATGTAATATATGCTATATATATATATATATATATATATATATATGCTATAATATAGATATATGCTTTTTAATTTATAACAGCATAAGTATTTTTTGTAACATCAACAGCCAACATCTTTTAAATAGCATCATCCTAGCATCAAAATAATGCTTGATTTTATGCTATTTATAGCAGCATCTCCAGCCTTAGACTGCGCTATGAATATTTGCCAAGTGCTCTGTGATCCAAACGTTGATTGATTTATTTAGCAGTAGGCAGATAGACATCTTTCCAATGCTGCAGACAACAAACACCTCTCAGGTAATGTGTGTTAAAGCATCATATGATGGCAATCAGTTTAACAGGTATGAAATACACAGTAAACTGCGATACTGTCGCATCATACAGGTCTGATCGTGTCCTGACTGTAATCTGACACCTGCAAAAGATGATTTGGTTTGGTGAATGAAGAGGCATCGCCTTAAAAACAGGAGGACATAACGCATGATCACACACTGCGCCTTAGCCAAAGGTTTAACTTATATAGAGCATCGCTTCTCACGTCAGCTCGAGGACAACACCTCTGATTGATGGACACAAATACATATATATATATATATATATATATGTTTTTAATATACTAACCTTTTGGGAGAATGAACGGGAGAGAAGATGAGAGGCTTTTCCAGAGCCTAGCGGAAATTTCCGCTTCCGTTTACGGCTACCTGTCAAAAAACGAATGCAGACCAAGCCTCCTACTGAATATTCATAAGATGGGAGTGGCGTTTTGCAATGCACTAATCCGATGGTTTGTGAATATTTATAAGTGGGTGTGGCTTTGTGGTTTACGTTAAAACCCGTAAGCGTAAACAAACCCGCAGGATTTTTTGTATGAAAGCCTTTTGACAATAAATAGAGGCATTAAACAACCAATACATGAATTATGAATTTAAAGCGTTGGTCACATCTGCTATTTGGTTTATTGAAATTCCAAAGGGACATGAACAGGCGATGACAAATCCGCTAATCCTAACGTCATGGTTGCGAATGCGCTGAGCATGGTTTCCATAACAATGAGTCGATCCATACATCCTCAGATCTGATGACGCGTGATGCGTGATTCTCAAGCTTGTGCCTGAGGCATCGCTGACGTCACTGACGCTCCAGTGCCTGTAGAAGCGGCTGGCCCGCAATAACAAATTGGATGAAGACAGAAATATTACTCACATCCACTGAAATCAGTTCAAGATGGCGTCCGAGGGGGAATATGAGTCGATTCTGTGCGTGAAACCAGATGTCAATGTTTACCGCATCCCGCCGCGGGCGTCGAATCGCGGATACAGGTGAATTAAAGGATGTGCGGGCCTGAGCCCATGGCTGGTTTCTGTTTTGTAAATAATGCTAGAATACCATTTTGTCTTGGCCGTATCAGCACCAAATTGCTATTATGGACGACATTTGAAAATGAATAATGCATTTATCGTAATTTATTATTATGATGCGCACTGTCATGCCGCAGAGACAGTGCTTTGTCAATGGTTTTTCATACTGATAGAAAAACACCTTGTGATGTCAAATGATTGGTGTGTTTGACTACGAGCTCACGACTCAACCTAAATAGGAAGTGGTCTAGAATAAGCAAATATAAATTGTATTATATTATATGGTTATATATGATATATGTCATAGTGTTAATGTGTTGATGTGAGTTGTGTGTTTTCAGGGTCGTATATGTGGTCCAGTTTATAGTGTATAATTAGTACTACAAGCTCTTGCCCACAGAGAATGTTATACTTCACTGGCACACATTTTAGAGGAGAAATCCCAGTTGTATTCCTTCATGAGGAGCTTGAAGGCTTGTAATAGTTCTGAAAATTGAAATAATACTGCTGGATTTAACATAAACTGTGGAAAGAGGTTAAATGTCTTCTGTTCCCATTGTCATCAGGTTATTTTCACACATCATTTTCTGACTTTCTTCAGTTAAATAGCCATTTAACCCCTTTCCAGTTTTGACATTTTAATGAAAAAGTCTGAATAAAAAATGAAGCCTAGATGAATTGTTCACAGTATGATTAATAACATGCATTTAGAAAACAAGTAGAGTGAATATTATATAGAGGGTTTGCACTTGTGTCACGGTTTGGTCAGTTACCCGGATACGTGGCCATATTGGCGATACTCATATATAAACAACAGCATGGGTTGCATGGTTAATATACTACTGAATAGGTATTCTGTGAATTTATGCTGTCTAAACCACAAAAAAAGTGTGGAAGCTGCTAAATCATATAGAGAAGGACTTAGTAAGCAGGAAAGGGTGAAAATAGTTAATAGGTGATACAGATATGAATGAGTAGTATTAAGATATTAGCCTCATATTTCACCTACTTGACTGAAAATGATAAGAACAAACACAAATGTTGTCAAGATTCTTGCCCTGGAATTCCTGGTTTGGTTTGGCCAACCACAAACGCCTTTTGTACCTCAGTTTTTTGCACTCTTCTCCTTGATTTGTTCTAACTTTTGTTTTTCCTGGTCCAACCGATTAGTACAGCTCAAAACATGAAAATAAATGACCATTTTCAGCAGCAGTAATCAGCAAAATATGTGAGTTTCGTTCAGTTTAGTGGCATTGTTTATGTTCAGTGTTCAATATGGCTAATTTATGTATCATGAAAACTATACTATACACTATATTAAACACTATAGGGTGGATATTTTACATTTACATTTAGAACATTTATTTAATTTTTTTTTACATTACATTACATTACATTACATTACATTTACTTACATTTTTCATAGAAAAAACAGCTAGAGTTGTGAAAACCATTTAATTTGATGGATTTAAAATGACATTTCTGCTGTGATAATGGCAGGGCGGCTGACTGGAAGCTAGACACTCCTGACTGGACAGGCCGTATGCGCATTACAGCAAAGGGGAAGGTGGCTTTTATCAAATTGGAGGACAAAGTCTCAGGTTAGAAAATAAAAATGACCTGAATGTTTGATTGGGTGACTTTCAGAGACATCTGTGCAGCAAAACAAGCTCCTATTTGTCCTCATTTTATAATTGTCCTCAGGTGAGCTGTTTGCTCAAGCACCGGTAAAGGAATACCCTGGCATTGCAGTGGAGACAGTCAGCGATTCCAGTCGCTATTTTGTTCTTCGAATACAGGATGACAATGGTTAGTGTATTATCTTTGACCTGACCTCAATTTACATATCCTGTCATAACGGAATGTCTTGCAAGTAAATATTTCACTTCTCTGTCAGTTTAGACATGCATTGTCCTTGCTGCCTGTATTTTAGGTCGGAGTGCATTTATTGGAGTTGGGTTTGGAGACAGAGGTGATGCTTTTGACTTTAATGTCGCCCTGCAGGATCATTTCAAGTAAGTTTCCATTAAAATTCATGTGGATGTTTGTGACTGGAAATGCTTTTGTATTTGACATCTTGGAGCGTGAAGAACATTTGAAAAATCTCAAGAATATTTTTCCACTATAAATTACCATTTATGGAATGCAAAGTTTCCACTGATGTTAAAGGTACTTCATGGAACCATTAATGCCAATAAAGAACCTATTTTTGTGTACAGTGTACAGTTTTTGATTATTTTTGTCTTAAGCTTTCCTTCGCTTTTTTTGTAAGGTGGGTGAAACAGGAGAATGAAATTAAAAGTTCTCAGGCTGCAGACTCAGGACCCAAACTGGATCTAGGCTTCAAAGAGGGACAGACCATTACACTGAATATTGGGGTAAAACAAAAATGCACAACAAAAACGCTTTTGGAATTGGATTTATTTTTTTTAAATCTGCAGTCCGTAAGTTTTGGCACTCTAGTGGCTAATAAACAGAACTGCGTGCATCTTGTGGAAGAACATTGTAGCTGGAGCTACTTCTCTCTGTTTATGTCTGTGACGACTCACACAGCTACTGGGCTACTCTGCAGCGGTTCCTACCAGAACCAGTCTAAAATAGTCGAATATAAAAACTTATTATAGGTGCATCATAGTGATTTAGGATAAGCCAAAAACACATTTGGAAAATGGATTCATGATATATTCGCTTATTATATAACACAAAAAAGTTACGGACTGCAGCTTTAAACAGATTATGGCTTTAAGCAGGGGTGGGGAACGTTGATCCTGAAGGGCCAGTGACCCTGCAGAGTTTAGCTCGAACCCTGAAAAAAAAAATACCAACCTGTATCCTAAAGACCTTGATTAGCTTGTTCAGGTGTGTTTGATTAGGTTTGGAGCTAAACTCTGCAGGGACACCGGCCCTCCAGGATCAACATTCCCCACCCCTGCCTTGCATAATTACATTTTTAGAAGAATACACAGTGATTTTTTTTTTTTTTATGCCCTCGTATCAAAAACAAGAGTATGTGTTAAATTAGTGACAGGTTTCTTTGTATTTAGCAAGGTAAAAAGAGGGACAAGCCCCGCCCACAGAGCTCAGGAGGCTTGGGGCTCCTCCCTCCACCTCCAGGAGGAAAGATAGCCCCTCCTCCTTCGTCCAATCACAACACAGTACAGCCATCAGGAGGAGCACAGACAGGTACATCATTTGACCTTATTACTGCTTATATATAATCTTATTTATGCATCCTGTTTTCTTTGATGCCAAAAAAAAAAAGAACCAAGTACCATGCATTATTCTCCACGCATAGCTCAATCTGAACCCTAAACTCTTCATATTAATTTTCTAAATGTAAAATATCAGACAGTGTATTTTTATTTAGAGAATTGTTCATCCATTTACTCAAGTTATTGAGTATGTAGATGAGTTTGTTACTTCATCTGAACAGACATGGAAAAATTCTGCATTTAATTTAAACAGCTGATAAAAACATCACAGTAATCCACAAGTAATTCACACAACTCCAGTCCATAAATTAACATCTTGTAAAGAGAAAAGTTGAAAAGCTCTTTTTGGTACATCACAATTCGATTCAAATCGATTCTTGGGGTCACGATTCAATTAAAAAATTGATTCACGATTTTTCTATTTTCATTCATGATTCACAATTCAGTTTTTTAGTGCACACTGGACATCAAAGGCAGTCTGTAGTATGGATAGTCCTGATTCAAGAAATCAGTGTTTCCTGTTAACTTCCTAATAAATCAGAAATCAGAAGCTGTTATTAATATGCGGGGCATTGAAAGCACTTTTAAATATGCGTTTGCGTTTTACTTTCACTTTGAGATTCGTGATCGCACAGAGCAGCAATAGGCCTACTTGCCACATATTTAACAAGATTAGATGTTTGTCAGTGTCATTCACCATCTTCCGATCATCTTACTGTTTATGTGGTAAGTGAAATATGTATCTAATGTAACAGGCTACCGTTAGCAAGCGGCTAACCATGTCCCTTTAGTGGCCCCTATAGAACGTGGTGTTCCTTTTTTGTACCTTTTTGAATAAGGATTTACTATTTGGGCTACTATTATCTCTACTTCCCATAATAACAAAAGATCAATAATTAACATAAGATTTTTTAAGGATGTATTTGTTTTTCCTCCTTCATTGCTGTTGCTATTTTGTTCTGACAACATCATGCTGTTATTAGCATTATATTAACTAGAAAATTGATTTTTGAAATTTGTGAATTGATTTATACGTAAATCAATTTTTTTCCCCGACTACTACTTCTCTCCATAATATTGCTTTGTCCAAAGATAAAGTAGTCTTGTTTGAATCAGGAGAGAAATATGCACATATCCAACACTTTTTACAAAAAAACAAAACAAAACAAGTTCTCAATAAATGTTAGTGGGTTTTGATGTGAGCGGACAACAGGGAATAACCTTTTTCATCGTTGATTTTCTCCAAATCTGTTCTAATAAAGGAACAAGCTCATCTACATTTTGGATGGCTTGAGGGTGACACATTCAGCCAATTTTCATTTTTGGCTGAATTATTCCTTTAATATGCCAGCCCACTCTAAATGAACAGACACATAGACACAGGCAATTACTTATTGCTTCTGTTTTTCAATTTTTTTCATGACCTGACTTTCTTTTTCTACTGTTAGGATGTTTATTAGAACTGGACAGCAGTAACTCTAATACAGTGGTTCAGTCAAACCCCAGCTCTGACCTATGGGGTGACTTCTCTAGCTCTGCAAGGTAAAATGATTAGTGACCTTGATATTATTGATATTATTACTGACCACTAAATATTTTCATAAAACTGCTCTTACCTGTTACCCAGTGTGTAAAAGTATGTATAAGCTGGAATCATGTATTTTTTCTTTCTTTCTTCTTTCTTTTAGCTCTGTTCCACCTTCAGCACCACGCCAAGAACCCTCTTCTGGGAACTGGGTCCAGTTCTGAAAAAGTTTTATCCTCCTTCGTTCCATTATTGTTCCCATTCCTCCATCAAAACTACTGCAATTAAAAGATACTGCATAATTGTATGGAAAATTAGAGGCAAGCTGTATGTAAAGCTGCTAATCTTAGCAGAGCACAGAGGCGAGAAATAGGCAATTAGGAATTCTGTTACTCTTATGAAACAAATCAACCAAATGAAATTATGAAAAAGATTGTATAAAGAAGAGAGGAACATCCCATGGGTGTTATATGTAAAACTTTATGGTAATGTTTTGAAGATTGTTTCAGTATCTTTACATTTGTCCATAAGGTGTTAGCTGTCCATTTTGTTGTCATGACCTGTATGTGTTTGTCCTAGGTTTTGGAGGAGTGAATATATGTGTGTGCTTGAGTGTTTAAAAAAGGCAGAGATTCTGATTGAAAGTGTAGAATTTAAATGAGACCTGAATATGTTAAGAGCTGAACATCTTGTATATCATAAGAATATATAAAACCTGTACAGTATAAATATACAAAAATACTGATTGAAGGCCACCATGTAGAAAAATTATGTCCCTCAAATAAAGGGAGTATGTCCAGATATTCATTACATATCCATATTGTCATTTACTTGACTAACAGAAGGTCATTTACGTGTTAAACAAAAATAAAAGATACAAAAGAACTACAACACGCACTGCTTCAAATGTGATTATTTTAAATAATATAATCTCTGTGGAATATGATTCTCAAAATATTAGCATTTGCCCTTGCTGTCTATGAAAAATACAGTGCTAAAATGCTTTATACCTAGCTTAGCGTATATGGGAATAAATGCAGTCATACTACTGTTATGGAGGACCAAAGTTATCATATCAAATATGATTTCTCATTTCTATTAATGGATATCAAACCTGTCGACTCCAAATACGCCAGGTATGTATGTTGCTTCCCCTTACAACAAAAAAAAGTTATAAGCATATTAAAAGTTCGTCAAAATACCACAGTTATTGTTACTACAGTAATCCACTGTAATGAAAGGTTCTCGTGCTATTATTGTCTTACAAGTGCAAAAATATACGATTGTTCGAGCCGTAATCGATCTTTGTGGCCGATTTTTCCTCCCTCAAATATACACTAATTCAGCATGTCGCCTGCAGCATATTTGACTAGAATTTGTGTTTGTGGAGGGATTTAGTATCCCGTATTTAATATTAAATCACAATTATTTTGCCAGTAAACGTATTTCCTATGTTCACCTTTAAATTGTTTTAGCATGGAACGACGTAATTAGTTGAAGTAAGTGAACTCTCTTAGCTTCTATGTTAACCTTAAAGTGGTAAACTTAATTCATAACCGAAAATGGCTTTCTATTTGCTTGGGGAAATACTACTGAATTTGTGAAAGCTACTAGATTTGGTTAAGGAAATGAAATAACCACAAATACAGACGGTTAATCTGTCTCACGTCACGTGATATTTGCGTTTATCAGTTTCTGGAAAAGCAAGTTAAAGATGGTAAATGTTGTGGATGGTAGCTAGTGTAAAATGATCATTATGTGCTTGGACAAACAACATACCAGCTCTCAGATCAAGGATGTTTTTGGACGTGGTGGCTGGTCCTCTAATGGCCAGGTTGGAGCAGCTAGAAACCAGCTAAACACTGCTATCAGTTTAAGATGGATTTTCTTCACAAGACCTTAGGCCATGCAGCTGCGTCTCACATCTGTTTCCGTTCATTAGCTTACATCTAGATAACATCGTGTAGACTTCCTTTTTGCAGACTTCTTAGCTCAGCTGCTTTGATTTGTTGTGCAAGTCCTACCCAACAGCCTGTACTTCTCCGTTTGGCCACTAAATGTCTCTGTTACACTAGTGCTGGGTATTTTCACAAAACATGCACACCTGCTACTTGTCTGTTGTGAGTAATGACCTGTTAATACCCTTTAGTTCCTTTAATCTTTGTGATCTAGCTAGTTTGTTCACAACATCGTTTGTTTGGCTTAGTTTTTCATTCTTACAAATGTTTGCCTGTATCTTTGACTCTTTTCACTGGATTATGGATAAATAATTAATTGGATTGCTTCTAAACTTTGAACTGGGACACATATTAATGAGTCTTGAGATGTTTATTCTTTTAATTGGATCCTGCTTCAGTTGATTGTCATAAATATACGTTTTATGAGTGAAATCAAGACCTGAGAGTCTTGATTTCAGTCAAAAGTATAAATACACCTTGCAGTCAAAAGTATACATACACCTTGCAGAATCTTCAAAATGTTATTTATTTGACCAAAATAAGAGGAATCATACAAAATGCATGTTACTTTTTATTTAGTACTGACCTGAAAAAGATATTTCACATGAAAGACGTTTACATATAGTCCACAAAAGAAAATAATAGTCGAATTTATGAAAACCACACCGTTGTTTCTTAATACTGTGTTCTTACATGAATGATCCACAACTGTGTTTTATTTATTTATTTATTTATTTTTGTGTGTGTGTGTTTTCATAATTGTTTATGAGTCCCTTGTTTATCATGAACAGTGAACTGTCCACTGTTCTTCAGAAAAATCCAACAAATTCTTTGATTTTTCAGTGTTTTTGTGTATTTGAACCCTTTCCAACAATGACTGAGATCAATGATTTTGAGATCCATCTTTTCACATTGAGGACAACTGAGGGACTCATATGCAACTATTTCAGAAGGTTCAAATGCTCACTGATGTTTCAGAAGGAAACATGATGCATTAAAACTTTTTGAATTTGAAGGTCAGGGTAAATTACTAAATTAAAACAAATATGATATTTAGGTAAAATAAGAAAAATGTACACATCTTCATTCTATTCAAAAGTTTTCACCCCCGGCTCTCAAAACATTGTTTTTCCTACTTGAGCATCCATAAGCGTTTTAACCTTCTGTAAAAGATGGCCTGTATGTCATTTCACATCACTTTGGAGCAACATGAGAATGAGTAATGATGACAGGATCAGAAAGGCTATTTCTTTTAATGTTAATTACTGTATGTGAAGTGAGATTTTGGATCAGTGGGATTTTAAAATGGTCAGGGCTTCAGCACAGTGGTGCTGAAATAGAAACCAAGCGATGAACAAAATGTCCTCTCTCATCATGGTATTGGCAGGTTAGGATACAGTGATAAGATTTGTTTTGAAATGTTGCAAAGAAATGTTCTTGGCTAATAAACCGGGAGCATGTTTGGGGATCAGCTGTTCACTCGTTGATGCAAATTTGAATCGCTCCTCATTCAGAACTCCGAATGTGTTAGTGACGTGTTAGCGTGCCACTACCCTGTCAACATCTCTCAGTGATAGATTGTGGACTTGATCTTTCTCTCTCACACACACATTTGATCTGCCAGTTCTGAATAAAATGTGCTTTGGAATTAAAGGTGCAATCCTTAAAGTAGTCAAATGGAGACACTCTCTGGTTCAGGTTTGCTGGTGGCTGGTGCTAATCTCCTAATGTGCTAATCTTTAGTGTGCTGTTATCTTGTTTATATATATATATAAACACTGAATTCATGTTAAATGTATAAACATGGTTCATATGTATTTAATACATACATGTGTTGAATTGGTTGAAAATATGCATCACATTAAATTTAGTAGTTTGTTAAAACTCTGTAATTTTATATGCAATTAAAATACATAAACTGATCTTAAATATTAGGCATAAATAGGAATTTCCTCTAAATTTAAAGTTGTCTCAGCCAATGAAATTTCATAGGATCTTCCACAACACGTGGCTTGCAGCAGCTTTAGAAAAATTATTTTCTGAACATTGTTTCTAAATTTCACAAACAAAAAGTTTGTATTTCTGGCATTCCAGTGTGATAAATTCATCAAATTTATAGGCAGATATTTCTTTCACGCACATTTACTTACAAATTAACATATACAAGATGACAGCATACTTTAACACTTACATAATTGCATATAAATGTGTTTTAATGCAGTATATCAAATGAAAGGTCATACAGACAGCGGCTGGAATAGTTAGCAGGCTTGTCAAATGATCTTCGTGGATCTTCTCCCTTCATGTAATGAGCTATTTCAGCTGTTAATCTCTTAACAAGGTGCCTAAATAACTTCAGTCTGAAAGGGCAAAATCTGGCACTATAGTGTTTAGTTTTATAGTTTTGATGTCTTAATTTAGCAGCCTAGATTGTATTCATTCAGTTTTTTGTGCAAATATTTGTTATTTTAAATGTTTTCATTTTTTTTTTTTACATTTTGGTCAGTCAGGTGGTCTTCATTTGTTTACTGTGTATTATTTATCCTTATTTAATCATCCAGACTTCTTACTAAATTATTTTAATTCCATGTATTTTGCAAATATGGTTGTCATATTTACTCTATAATTTACAATGTTATGTTTTCATGGATCATTTGAAGGAGTCTGGATATAAGCCAAACACCTATCTGTTACATGTAACTTCACACTTTGTGTGTGTGTGTTGTGTATGTGTGTAGAGTGTTGATGAATGGAGGGACAGATTTGAATGCAGAAGTGTGAGACACTTAAGGATAAAGATCAGTGAAGATTGTGTGTGCTTGCCCATGCATGTGTATGTGATTTCAAGTGTGCGTCTGACAGAGGTGATGATGGCTGAAAGAGTTTTATTAATGGTCTGGGGGTTATTTTTAAATCTAGGACACATAGTGTCTGAGTGTTTGTATGTGTCTGCATGTCTTCTGCTGAAACTTGAGAGATGTGCTCCTTCTTACTCTTACGCTCACAAGTGCTCCACGTGAAGATGACATTTCATGAGCATACTGTAAGTTGTTAAAAGCATAAATATGTTTTTAAGACTCGAGTGAACATTCCAGCCTTTATGATGTTACGCAAAGATAAAAGATGTAAACAAACGGGTACATTTCAAAATGTTGGTGAAAACATGTTTAATGATTCAGTTTTGTATGGTAGACCACATCACACTGTTAAATTTTGAATCCTTTATTTTGATTTATTTCATATTAACAATTCTATATTTCTATCACAGGTTCCCTGCATTTCCACCATGAACCCCTAGGGTGTCAGGATGAGATCCCCCAGATGAGATTGAGGTCTCTGCAGTGCAAAAGTGGGTGTTTCTGACTAAATCATGCAATCAAAATGATCCCCTTTACCTAACTCCACCCCTAAACCTACTGTCACTATGACGTCAGCCAATCAGGTAACATCGTCGAAAAAGGCTCCAATCTGGTAACTCCCATTACTTTACTGCAGAGACCTATACTTGCCCCAGATGGGAAATCCTACTTCATAATGAATGCGGGAGGTCCACATAAACTACTGTAAGATTCATCAATGTGCCCTTGTAATATTTAATCAAAAACATTAACTTGCTCTCACAACAACTTCTTTTCTCCGATGTGTGCACCAACACTAAGGCGTAATACACCCCGTCCAACAACCTGTCACTCGCATGAGATTGAAGCAGTTAGCAAACAATGATTCAAACGAATTCCCGATGAACAAAATCATTGTTAGATTTTGATGGCATCATAGTTGTGCATGTCTGGGTTTTTCCCACCATAAACTATGCAGTAAACAAGTTCAACTTCTGTTCCACAGGTACAACTGTACTATCGAAATTCCAGATGATAGACTTTGGAAAGTGGAGATGCCGGCAATGTTTATTTAGACTTATAAACACATATGTTGTTGATTCCATAGTGTAGCCTTACACTGATCTTTGTAGGACACACATTGTTTTGGAGTGTAGTAATGGTGCTGGACTGTGGATGAGGCCCAAGTTTTTAGAAACACTTTTTGTACCCATTTTCAGTTACAGTATATAACCCTTAACAACTCTTCTGGGTCATGCAACACTATTAGGTTTGTGCTAGTCAGTTTACTGGTATTTGTGCCATTAAAAAAGCATGTCTCAAACTAGATGCTAATTTGCCCTGCTCTTGGTAGATTGTGTTGGTCATTATGGAAATGATCTGGTTGTGTCTGTTCTCAACTTTGCACTCCCATCTGCACTTTTATGAGATTGCGCTCTCACCCTAACTTGCCCTGTTTAGTAAATCTGGCCCTTAGTGTTTACAGCTAAGATCTATAGTGGTCACTTGGGTCAAACAAACTCTTAACTAATAATGCTTATATGTAGCATATTAAACAGCAGGCTTATGATTAAAACTACCATCAAAATAACGTCTAAAGGGTGATAACCATTGTTCCCACCATGGAGTGATCCGACGGCAATGTCTTGTCCTTTCTTTGATGCATCACCCGCTGATATCCTTGTCTATTAACCAGGCTCCTCCCAGATACCTTTCCACCTCATCTGGCCTGCCACGAAGCCTGGACTGTGGGTGGAGCAGGGACCTAAGAAGGCAAGCCGCAAGAGGGGTGAATGCTGCAAATTGCGGTGCCATGCAGTGGAAGTTTTCAGGCTGATCTGACCCTCTCTGTTGTGATGTTGAACCTTGCCAGTTGGTCCATTGTAGATAGCTTTTATATGCAGTGTTGTCTGAGACAGTCTCAGACCATGGAAGGCTCCCCATGAGCATGGCGTAGATTAGAATGCCTAATGCCCAGCTGTCTGTACTTGGATCCACAGACACCAACACCCTTTGAGTCTTTCCAGAGTTTCCTCTTTGCTTGTTCCCATTGTTGTCCACCTTCAAGTGGCCCGAATCGGTTTCTTCGCTCTTCCTTACTATTTCAGCTTCAGGCGTGCAGTAAGGGGAACTGTACCACACGTATGGTACCCTGGTGCCTGCAGCCTTCACCATGCCAAAATCTCCAAGCTTGACCCAACGACATTCACGGTCACATAGGAAGATGTTCTCTGGTTTGACATCACGATGGACAAAGCCAAGGGAATGGAGGTGAGAGAGGGCACCGCTAATCTGGGAAGCTACTCCCTGGGCACGACTCTCTTCCAGACCAACCTGCAATGAAGAAGTCAGTTTACTACTTAGGCAAGGGGTGTCTCGTCCTGCTCCTGGAGCATCTGGAGTTCAGGTCCAACCTGCCCCAACACATTTGCTTGAAGGTTTCTAGTAATCCTGAAGACCTTGTTAACTGGTTCAGGTTTGGTTTATTAGAATTTAAGGTACTCTGCAGGATTTTGGCAGCCCAGGAGCAGGATTGGAGGGACACCCCTGATTTAGGCATTAATCCAGGGGTACCCAAACTCAGTCCTGGAGGGCCAGTGTCCTGCACAGTTTAGTTTAGGGGTGCCCAGTCCTGTTCCTGGAGATCTACCATCCTGCAAAGTTCAGCTCCAACCTTGATGAATCAGCTAATTAATCTCTTAGGTTGCACTTGATAATTACAAACAGCTGTGTTGGAGCAAGGCTGGAACTGTAGGTCTGGAAGTCTGCAGGTAGGTAGATCTCCAGTAACAGGATTGGGCATCCCTGATTTAGCTCCAACCCCAATTAGGCACACCTGAACCAGCTAATCAAACTGTTGTGTTGGGCAGATGTGTTGAGGCAAGTTGGAGCTAAACTCTGCAGGACATCGGCCCTCCAGGAGCAGGAGTTTGGGGACCCCTGCACTAATCAATTTACAGAACTCAACCTGTCATTGCAAAACAACTATTGTACATGTTATTTACAATAAGTTTTTCTGTTCTTTCATTGTTCACTACATCTAAACCAGTGGTTCCCAATCCTGGTACCCAACAATACGCAATTTGGATGTGTCCATAATCTAACACAGTGGTTCTTAACTCCAATCCCCGAGGCCCACTGCTCTGCACATGTTGTATGTCTCCTTCATTTAACGCACCTGATTCAGATCATCAGCTCGTTAGGAGAAAGGTCCATGAACTGAACTGAGTGTGTCAGATTCAGAAACAAAATGTGCAGAGCCCCGAGGACTGGAGTTGAGAACCACTGATCTAACACATAGATGGATAACTTTGGTCCTGGAGGGCCACTGTTCTGCAGAGTTTAACTCCAACCCTAATCAAACACACCCGTCGTAGCTTTCTAGTGATCTTGAAGACCTTGATTAGCTTGTTCAAGTGTGTTCGATAAGTGTTGGAGCTGAGCTCTACAGGACAGTGGACCTCCAGGACCGTAACTGCCCATTGCTGATCTTAAGGGGCTTTAGCACTGTGTAGTTCTATGAACTCAGTTCTAGAAACTAGCTAGTATGGTGGTTCCAAGAGAACCAGTTTCTCCCTCGGCTAGTTTTCCTGTTTGCATTCATATTGGCAGCAGGAACTCTAAAGTGACCAACAGTGACATCTTTATTTATGCCCCTTAACACAGGAATGGACAACTTCAGTCCTGGAGGGCCACTGTCCTTCAGAATTTAACACCAAGCCTAATCAAACACACCTGCCTGTAGCTTTCTAGTGATCTTGAAGACCTTGATTAGCTTGTTCAGGTGCGTTTGATTGGGTTGGAGCTAAACTCTGCAGGACTGTGGCCCTGCAGGACTGAAGTTGCCCATCTCTCATCTAACACAACAATTTCAGGTCTTGAAGTCTCTACAAATGATCTGATGTGTTGATTCAGGTGTATTTGATTAAGGAGATTTGCAATATTGG
Source organism: Labeo catla (assembly GCA_012976165.1). NCBI lineage: Eukaryota > Metazoa > Chordata > Actinopteri > Cypriniformes > Cyprinidae > Labeo > Labeo catla. The sequence continues at coordinate 735,049 of VONZ01000324.1, read as the reverse complement.
GGGTAGAGCAGGGGTGCACAAACTCGGCCCTGGAGGGCCGGTGTTCTGCAGACTTTAGCTCCAACCCCAATTAGACACACCTGAACCAACGAATCAAGCTCTTACTACACATTCTAGAAACTTCCCAGCAAGTATGTTGAGGCAAGTTGGAGCTAAACTCTCGAGGACACCGGCCATCCAGGACCGAGTTTGGGCACCCCTGGGGTGGAGGCTCAGAAACCACTTATTCAAACCTGAGGTTTAATCCTGCTCCTGGAGGGCCACTGTCCTGCAGAGTTTAGCTTCAATCCCAATTAAACACGCCTGATCCAGCTAATCAAGGTCTTCAGCATTACTTGAAACATCCAGGCAAGTGTACTGGGGCAGGTTGGAGCTAAACTCTCCAGGACATTGGTCCTCCAGGAGCAGTTATCATTAAGAGTCAAACTTCTACCAACCTCAGGAACGATGACATCATAGAGGTCGCCATAAAGGCAAGGTTGCTGAGCGAACACATAGTGAGTTGAAGTGGAGAATGCAATGCCGAAAGCTGAGGTAAGTGAGGGGTGGGTGCAGAAGGCCAAAGACAGGTTATATTCCCTCAGAAATGACAGTAGAGATGTGTCGTCCCGCAGAAAGAATTTAAGGGCCATTGGGGTTCCTAGATTCCATGCACATTTGGAGGAATAATGGAGATCTTGTCAAATGGAAAGGAAGAAGGAACCAGTATAGCGGGTATGCACATGATGTCACCATCAGCTGGAGTGAGTGTGGCTCCACCAACTAAGTGGCAAAAAGACTGAGCGATAGCATTGGTTTCAGCGTGAATGCTGTGACAGAACTCAGAAAACACCTCTAAAACCAGAACAAGCTTTGCGATTGACTGTACGAAGAGATTTGACAAGAAACCTGAGGTATATTTTCACAGGCTGCTGAAAGCTACAAAAAAAAAAGAAAAGCAAATGGATCGCTGCAGTTAAAAAAAAAAACAAATGGATTCCAGGTGGCGAAATTTCATATTAATATGTTGAATATTGTGATAAAATCATACCCTATATATTGTATTGTCATATATCATATTGACAACTCATCAATTCAATATTTACCATCTTAAATTCTGCATAACTGGATGTTTTTAAATAAACACTGATAAAAACTATATAAGATTTTGGGCTGGACGATATGACCTTATATATAACTATAAGTGATAACTGGGGTTTAGACCAACCTATTTCATTTTTACAGGCAAATCTGTTTTGTTTATTTCCCCAGCGTTGAAATCAGTAACACATAAATGTCAGAAAACATGATTCCTGGCTGCATATCAATATCCATGGACCACTGGAAATTTGGTAAGTTTTAAGGAACATCATATCGAGTCCAGCAAAAATGATCGTTTTGTTTTACTTGTGTTTTCTGAGCTTCCCTATTATATCCATTCATGCAGCAGCTCTTTTTCCACTCAGTCCAGCTGAGGGGGCGTGTTTTGGCGGGAAAGTAACATCAGTGCATACCCTATGTACAATATAGATAAGATCAGATGAGAGAAAGACAAAACAACATAACTTACCTCTCTTCTTGTGCACTGCTAACTTGACTTGTCCATATGAACCCTCTCCAAGAAGTTTAATAACTTGGAAATGATCTAAAGGCTCCAGTGATTCTAGAGATTGAGCCGTTAAGTGACACAGCTCATCCAGAAGTCTTGTGGCAGTCTGTAATTGAAGCAAAACTACGCTGTCAGGGTTGCAGATGGACGTGCAAAACATTCAACACCTAGTGTAACATGCCTCGTTTTACACTTTGCTTCAAAGATTCTAAATTAGACCTTCACTATTTACTAATTAGCATGTGAGAAGTCTTATTTAATACCCATGGCATAGTTGCCATACATTTTTGTTTGTTTTCTACCTTTCTGGGGCATGTCAAACAAGGTTTCACTAGCTCTCAAGTGCAATGTTGAAAGTGAACAGGACCTGTCTGGATCAGAGATATACTGCTGGGATCTGTCACTGCATACTATTATAAGGTTGCTACAGCGAAAGGGGGATTTGGGGCTCAGTTCTGAGGATTGTCTGTTCTGTCAACACATCTTAACTGTCCCCAAACAGCTGTGCTATTTAGCTGGGCTTCATAGGATTAAGTGTTCTGCTCATTAATAGTATTGGTAACTTATCAACATTTATTCATTCAGCATGATCGAATGTCATTTGTAGCTTGTATTTCAACTAGATGTTGTTTTTAGTGTTTTTGGGGTTTTAGTCTGTGTATGCTTTGGTGTCCCAAAGGCAGTAAAGCAGCAGTTCAGGATGATGAAGGATGTGTTGCATAAGAGGGATAAGGTGCACCTGTTGGGCATCAGTTGTGTGAGGACAGACAGCAGACAGAAGTTGTGTGTGGTTAACCCCTTGACAAGAACAGCAGAATGGGCAGCACATTGGAGTTCTTCAGGATTAGATGTGAACGGTGTAAATCGCTGAATTACATAACATGTTCTAGCCTTTAAGGTATGTGCTGTGTAACACTTCTATACTTTTAAGCACTTTCTATATACATCACTTTTTCATAAACACTGAATAATCAGACTAAACTTTTGAACAGTATGGAACGGCACTATATTTTAAATTACATGCTATATGAAAGTCTTGTGTGTCCATTGAATGTGTGTCCATATAGAATAGACATTTTGAAAGAAATGAAGACTTACTGTCATGTTTGCTGAAGGCTGAAAGGGAATTCGGAGGTGCGGTTCTCTATTGATCAGTCTGTCCATAAACTCTGGTCACTGAAAGCTGCAGGTCAAACCGGCAACAGCAGGTCAACCGGTCATAAATCAACGTACAGGTTACACTTTCTTTTGCTTCGGAGTGCATATCCCGATTGCTACTGAATCTGTTCTCTGCTTTATACAGTTCAATGGTCTCTCTGTACCCTCTCTCTCTCTTTCTCTCTATCCAAATTTTCCAGTTTGCTCACTCACATGCTCTCTCGCTGCTATTACCCCTCCTTTTGAATGTTACGGCATTCATTGCTGACAGTGTGTTCTGTAGAGTTTCTATAACAGGCATTTTGTACCTTCTATCTTTGGGCTGTCAGTGTAATATGTAACAAAACCTGATTTAACTGCAGTTGATTTGATTAATCAGCATATCATGGAAGTAGCCTTTTATCTGTTTTTCTGTATAATGGATCTGACAAATGTGTTATGATGCTGGCCAGCATGATCGATTTCTCTCTCGAGAGCATGACAAATCCAGCAGCTGTGAGAGAGCGGTACACAAAACGCTTATATTGCAGATCTCTCTTTCTGCACGACGTGCCAAGTCCTGACTTTTCAGCTTTTTAAACTCTCTCTCACACACAGTCATATGACATATCCTTTATCCATATCCCATTCCCTGTTCTGCAGTGTTTGGTATTAGTCATCATGACAAAGATTTTGACATTCATGGTTGATTACACTATTAGTGGAAAAACCTGTTTGGATCTAGTTAAGCTCAACTATCTGTAAAAATGCTCAGCCAGACGGACAGGGAAATGAATTATGAACCTACAAACAAGACGCACAAGTTTATTTTAGGAGCGAGTATTAAAATCCAAATATATACTGAACATCAGAAATGGTGTGATGACGACTCAATTGTTTTATGAAAGATTCATTTGTTGCTGACACAGTTCAACAGATTAAAACAAAAAGCTGTGAGTGTGTTTGATGTAAAAACATTTTATTGAAAGAAAAATGACACAGTTAAATAATAAAAAAGTATAAATAAGAAAATAAATATATAGATATGTATAAAAAAGTATGAAAATAAACAACATCCAGGACAATACTAAAGCATCTAAATCCATTCAAAGGGGCTTGCAAAGGTAAATCAGAGTTTGTTGTTGTTCCCTTCACCTGATTGATTTTACCAAATAATTCTCATAATATTAACACCACTAAATGTCTTCAGCATTTGTCTGCAAGTAGTCTGATGAATCATGAACAATGTCAAAGTCATTTTTGAAGTAAGGTAAGGCCTCTTTTTCACTACATTTCTGCAATACGGTGCCTTTTACTTAGACTAAACACATAACCATGGAATAAATACAATCTAAAGGCAGTACATGCATTTCAAGCTACTGTATTTTCAAAATGTTCACAGAAAAACCCATCGTGCAGCAGCAATAGCATCCATTAGCCCTAATGAAACTTGGAATTTGTTTTGTGTTGAATGCCCAGTTTTATCATTAATTTATTATCCTATTTGCCAAATAGGCTGTGGATCAACATCATTCACTGTTAAAAATACCTTACAACATAGGCTTCAAACATAACATTTTTTAAACATAGGCTTAACCCCTAACCATTAAAGCAACTGCATGTAGTTTTGTGTATTTTTGCAATCTTGAAATCCCCCAATAGTTAAAAGAGTGGATTTCACTGTGCTAAATATATCACTGTCCTAATTACAGTTGACTGCTGTACACATAGCGTACATTTGTTGTTGCCGCATAGCAATCTGCCCTTTTCGCAGAATTTCGTACCTGCTCACCACTTACATACAAGCGTAACAGACGTTTGTAGGAAGTATGAGAAAGAAACAAGCCATTTGCTTTGTTAAAAATTAAGTGTTAAAAAAAACTGCATACAGTTGCTTTAAATGCCAACCGTATCCAAAGTTTAACTTTAACCTTAACATTTGAATGGAAGATAGTTATGTTGTTCAACAAGGATGCCGATTCATGACTGACTTAAAATAGATATGAAAAATAAAAGTGTGGCGATGCATTTAAACTGCATTTAAAAGGGGGCAGCCATGGCCTAATGGTTAGGGAGTTGGACTTGTAACCGAAAGGTTGTAGATTTGAGTCCCAGGTCCGGCACCAATAGCAATATGGCTGCCCACTGCTCTGGGGGTGTGTTCATGGTGCTTGTGTGTGTGTGCACTTCAATGAGTAAATGCAGAGCACAAATTCCAAGTATCCTTGGCCTCACGTCACGTCCTTTCCTTTTTTTTTTTCCCTTCCTTAATTATGTATCACATTAACCACAGTAAACGGTTTTTAAGCAACACCTATTGGTCATTATTAGCAACTGCCTGCAGCTGATTTTTGCATACAAATTTCCTTATTGAAATTACACACTTAATATTTTTATAAAGTGCTATTTTATCTCATTCACTCATATGTATAAAAAATCCTTCATTGTAAACAAAGAACTGTTCAATAAATATTAAATACATAACTTAAATATAAAATAAACACAACATAGGAAAACACTGTCAAATGGAGGATGACTTACAGAGGCTGGAACGTTCATTGCATCCTATTAAACATTAAGGCAAGTTAGGCATCATGGAGATAAGCTGAGGGCTACTGGTGTCATATGATGCTGTATGATCACTGTTGTCTGTTTTTCAGGACTCCCAGTGCTCTAATGTACCAGTTGCAAAAGAAGTACAGTTTGTCAATGATCTCCGCATTGGCCTGGTACAAGTTCCAGGCTGTGTTCAAAGGCGACAAGGAAGGGTAGACCAGCTCAGGTGGTGTCGTCCCAATCTGTAAGAAGGTTTAGAAGACTTCTGTTTATCAAATTCTTATCTATTTTCACTTTTATTTCATTCTTGTTGTCTGTCAGCCAGCATATTTTTTAAAGTAATTGATTTATTCCATGCATTTCCATCTACTGTCACCTTTGCCCTCCAATCCATTTGGCAAAAAATATTTTATATTTATTAAATGGATATAAAAATTGTAACAAATTGCTAATATATATATATATATATATATATATATATACCAGTCAAAAGTTTGTGAACAGTAAGGTTTTTAATGTTTTTAAAGAAGCCTCTTCTGCTCACCAAGCCTGTATTTATTTGATCCAAGGCAAAAACAGTAAAATATTTGTACTATTTAAAATAACTGTTTTCTATTTCTATCAGCATCCAGTTTTTAGTGTCACATGATTCTTCAGAAATCATTCTAATAAGCTGATTTGCTGTTCAAGAAACATTTGTTGTTGTCGTTATTATTATTATTATTATTATTATTATTATTATTATTAGCAATATTTAAAACAGTTGAGTACATTTTTTTCAGGATTCTTTGATGAATAGAAAGATCCAAAGATCAGCATTTATCTGAAATAAAAAGCTTTTGTAATATTATACACTATACCATTCTAAAGCTTGGGGTCAGTATAATATTTTTTGGGAAAAGAAATGATAGAAATGAAAACTTTTATTTAGCCAGGATGCTTTAGATTGATCAAAAGTGATGAAAAATGCATTTTGTATTTTGTATTTCAAAAAAATGCTGTTCTTCTGAACTTTCTATTTATCAAAGAAACCTGAAAAAATTCTACTCAGCTGTTTTCAACATCATGATAATAATTAATGTTTTTTGAGCAGCAAATCAGAATATTCGAATGATTTCTGAAGGATCATGTGACTGGAGTAGCGATGCTAAAAAAAAAAAATTAAATCTACAATAATTTTAATCAAAAGAATAAATTACATTTTATATTTTATTTAAATAGAAAACAGTTATTTTAAATAATAAAAAATATTTAAAAATTTTACTGTTTTTTCTGTACTATGGATCCAAATAAAAGCAGGCTTGCTGAGCAGAAGAGACTTTTAAAAACATTACAAATCTTACTGTTCATATCATATCTCACATAAAGTGTTCATTCCCTCACATATTTGGCCATTTTTAAACATATTTTTAATCTAATCAATTTATATTTTAAAACTGAAGTGTATTTTCTTGCTACTTGTATGTTTTGGCATATAAATATTTTATTTTTCCCTTCCCCCCAGTATAAAATGGTTGTGTATTTTTAGAAATGATTATTTAAAACAGAGTTTTTGATGCAAAATAAAAGCCTTTCAGAATTTTGCATGTGTCTTAGTCTAGGTCTGTTTTATTTTATAAAGCATTTTGACAAACCTATTACATCCATTTTGACAGCTTTCAAGATATTTACATATTATTTGATTTCCTCTTGTAGGTAAGTTAAATGGTTCTTACCTGTATGAGCACCATGTGGCTGATGACTTGTATACGATCAGCAAGTTTCTTTGTCTTAGAATAATCATTCCCCATTTCTTCTTGTTTCTGCTGAATCCAGTCAAGATGGAACTTGAAGGATTTAAGACCAGAGTACAGATGTTCTAATGTACTGCTCATCTGTGGGTCAAAAGAAGCCAGATGTTACACACAATTCACATTTCATTCATCTATTTCATCTATCTATCTATCTATGTATCTGTCTGTCTGTCTGTCCTTTTTGGATTTGGAATCTTATTCAAAAATATTCTATTAAAATACATGAAACACAGACATGGAAAAAACAAGCAGAAATGTGGATGTTTCACCTCGAGTGATTTCAAATCTTGTGCTTTGTAATGCAGCGTGGGCAGAGATGTAAGTGATTGTTCAAAGTCTTTCTCGTTCTGAAAAAAAACAAAATCAAGGTCTTTATTACACAAACAATAAGTTTATTGAGCTAAATGTAGATATGTTTTGTTCTGCATGGTACAGATAACACATGGTTACTCCAAAAGTGAGTTAGAAAACCATTTACATAAAGAACTGGTATTTACCCTAAGCCTTTCTTGAGATACCACATTTAGCAGCGTCCGCATATCTTGATACAGCATCTGCAGTCCCTTTTTTCCTTGCGGTAAGTAAGTGGGACGGGCTGTGACGAAGGTGAAAAGCTCAGCGCAGGTCATCAAGACGACGAGGGGAAAGGTGAAGTCAGGTGACACTGTCAGCATAAAAACAAACAGGATTTCTTATTAGAGTCATTGGAACAGCTGCTGTGAGTCACAAGTGTTTCAGTATATGTCCCGACACCTGTTTTACTCCATTAAAATGTGTATCTAAGCAGAGGGATTTACAGTTGCACCGAATGGGATGATTTAGAAAAGACAAGAATTTCGTCCCACAGAAATTTCCGAGGCACTTAACAGTTGCTGGGTTTGCGGTGATCAATTCTGCACTAAATGCACAAGTTAAAAGAGATGCTGTTTGGATGAAAGGATGTGAGTCAGCATTTTTTCCGGATGTAATATTTGCTGTGTATGATGATGTGCTTAAATTTTGATGCACACTTGTTTAGCCTGAGATCATGAGACAAGATCATAAAATCTCACCAAACCAGGAAAACTGGTCAGTTTTTAACTGAAATGAAAGCAAAGGATTGCAAAATCCAGGAATTTCCAGTTTTTAGTTCTTTCAGGAAATTTGTATCCCTGATGTCACATATTAGTGAATGAGACATGCATCATCTCCTTATGAATGAAACCTAATTAAGTCTAATTTTCATTGAAAATGGTCATTTTAAGAAGCATTTAACACATTTTGTGACTATTACATTGAGAATTAATATATTAGGCCTAATGCAGTTCTTTCTTTACCCACTAATAATTGCCCGTTTGATGTTTGCACCAGTCTTTAGCTACAGCAAACTCAAATGAGCCATGACCAAAGTCTGTGTGAAGGTCGTAGGCCTTCAAATACATGCTGCAGATATATGATAACTGTGATTTAGCCCTCTGATAAGCATTAAAGGAAATGAATGCCTATTTACCCAATTAGCATTCTTTGAAACCTTTCTAAATGGAGAAATTGTTCAGGTCACCGATAACCATTGCGTGCAACCCCTACAGATTTGACGGCACGGTGGCGATTCCCATCGAAACTGTGGGCATGCAATAATCACATTCATCATTTAGCCTTGCGACCAGCTGTTGACTAACCTGCAGACATCCTTTGTCTGCACTTGTGGAAAATGATTTTCACACTGATAGCATCTTTTCACTTCTGTCAACACAGTTTCGAAAAAGCATTGCCAATTGTTAAAGCATCCAGTAATTGAGCTTGTTACTGAAGTGACAAGTCTACATGTCCATATTTTTAAATTGGACGTTATGCAAAAGCAGCGTAAAAATGTTTACAGGCTGAGGTTACAACTCCGATCTTGCAGCAAGTTTTACAAACCCTTGAAATTCTGACCCTAAATCTCTATTATTTCAGTATTATCTATGTAATTTTTGAATATCTGAATTTGATTTTTTAAATCAGTTTTTTACTTGAATTTAAAATGTAAAGTTTTTTTTTTATATATTTTAAACATTTAATTTTCTTTTACATTTTTCATGTAATATTTAGATTTTTTTTATCTGCATTTAAATTAATTCATAAATTATTCATTTAAATATTTATCATTAAATATATTAGTAATTAAAATAATTACAAAAATGACCAGATTTGAATAAGTAGGTTAAACATTTTCAAAAGCACAAATGATCAGTCTGATTTGATTAGGAGAAAATAACCTTGACCCTTGACCTTAATTTGACCTGTTATCAAGGTTAGCACATAACCAATTGAGGAACTTAAGTAATTTAACTAATAATTTAAGCACTGAAAACCAAAACTAATCTGAATGTTAAGTGCCATGGTGCTTACAGCCCTGCCTATCACAGTAATCAAGATCTAAACAAATATCAAAGTAAACATTTCAATAAATAAATAGAACTTAGAATAAATAGAAACACTGCCTTTTTGTCACATAAATGAATATAAATGTCATATAAATTAGCTTGAGGTTAACAAACCAGAGTGCTTTACTAGATTTTGGTTCCTATTCAGAAAAGACTTTTCACACAAAATTCAAAGACAGCAAAATACCCAATTGTTTGCCCTCACTGAAGCACATGCCCATGCCGTAAAGCTGAATGAAAAAAAAAAATGATGAAAATACTTACATTTCATGGTAATCCCCAAAACAAAACTAGTAAACACAGTGCACAAACTTGTGTTATCACTCTACTAACATTTGGAGTAGTGAAAGGGTTCTCCTTTATAGTATGGGCCATGACACACAACTCTGAGTCATTCACATTCAGGGGAAAAAAAAAGTAGATCTACACACACCCCCCTCTCTCACTAAACATATCTTTTTTCTGAAGAACTCAACAGTTTTTGCTATTTCTGCCAAATTGATTCCTCAAAATCCTTATGTTCTGGATTTCTATTTTAAGGGTGGTCTTTGTGCTCCAGAAACAACTTTATGTTAAGCATCTCTGGTAACGATATGTTATCAGACTCTATATTCACAATGGAGTGGTACCCTAAGGTACAAAAGTGAAAAGGTACATCTTTGTACCTTACCTACCCCTAAACGGTATATATATTAGTACCTTAAAGGTACATTTTAGTACTTTGAAAGTACATATTGGTAACTTAAAGGCTCATAGTAGTACTTGTACCTATTCACTTTTTGACCTTATGATAGCACCCCAGTGACAGAACTGTACCTTTTTTTCTGACAGTGCAAGAGATTCAATTTTTTCATTTTATTCAAATCTCCAAATCTAATACTTACTACTTTGTTTACATGATTTTATGTTTCATATACATGCAGTAGTGTATATACGAGACCACAGTCATATCAGATTACAGTTCGCTATGGAGAAATGCCATAGAGATGAGATGAGACGCTGTTTTTCTTTTTTAGACAAATTAGGTGCAATTCACAACAGAACACAGTCATAATACACTCACACACTAATCTAGAAGATCTGAAGCCCCCCTACCCATGTCTCCCCGTCTTCCCCACATTTGTCCGCCTGGCCTCCTCTGACACATCATGCTGTTATTTCCACTCAGACATCCAGCAATGCACAAGTGTCCTCATGCCTGAATGCACATACATGCATTCCTTCCTCATCCCTCTTTCATTTATTCCATCACCCACTCATTCTTATGTCTTCCTTGTTTGGCCCATGACTTCAAGTCAAAGGAGGGACGTTTTGATAAGAGAAATGACTGTTAACACTGCGTGGGGTCATATCCTGTACTTCTTCAGGAAGTGATGAGTAGCCTAGAATCTTGGTTATGGCTACTGGGCACGCGCACATCATCTAACATTATTTTTGTCACACTGTACAACAATAATACTGTTTTTGTATTATAGTAAGGGCTAAGTTTAGGGTTGGGGTAGGTGTAGACATTAATAAAACACAATCTAATAGGTAGAACAATTCATTTCATTGTTAGTTTCTGGTCAGAGCTGTATCCCTTCTAGCCACAACCTAGAATCTTGTGGTCTTGTATACTTAGTATGCAGTGGTAACACTAGGGCTTTTCACACTTGAAAAAGATATCTCTGGGTCGTTCTAAACCTCAGGTAAACACAATCCATGTTTCACGTTTGTCATAGTTAACAATTAATCTTTAATATTCATAAAGGTTTAGCGTTTCATTTGCGGTGTCAGCGTCATCGAGCGGACGAACGCAGCGTGTCTGTTTACATAACGGCTTTAGCGTTGCTCATCTACGTGTCATATTGCAACTTACATTGTCAAGTTTTTCCTGAATGGGCTTTTCCAACTAAAAAGGTAAGAATACAGCGATCTCTTCACTCCAATTGACGCGTTTTCCCTCACCATTTGACCTTTTCCTCTCAAACGTCGAAACAACCGTTTATACAACGCGTGGCCGGTGTTTCCGTGACCGTCCAAACACGTGACTACGAATCTCCCGCTCGAGTGACTTTTACTACAGCGTCTAGTCGTAACATGCTAACATTTTTACCCATTATTGGACATTTTCCCATGGTCTATAAATGAATCATGACTGACTGACTGTGTATATATCGCCTAAAAACATTTGGTCTTTTGTAATGATGCATCCACGCCTTCAATCGCTTTAACCTCGGGCTATCAGGAGTTAGAACGACGATAACTCGTGGTTTAGAGTATGTATGTATACATTTACATTATTAGCATTTTCACTGCCCTCTGGCTGTATTTTTATTTATTTATATTTTAATTTTGTGTGACGTTGACGTGTTGTTTCATGAATGTTTTTAGTGCAAATGTTTTAGTAACTGATGTCATTGTCGAACTAATCTATACACCGTCAGCTGTGATTCATGTAGTGCATGGGAAAATGTCCAATAATGGCTAATTGTGATGAAGTGAGTAGTAATGGATTTGGTTGCTCTCATAATGATGATCTCATCTTCCCCAGTGCAACAGGTGGAAAATCAATAGATGGGGGACACACCTTAGTGCCCTTCCCCAAAAAAAAAATGGGACAAAAAGGTTACTCACCACAGGATATTCTAAACTGTAGTCATGCACCTCATTCAATGCTTTGTCCAGGCGAATCATTCTTCCATTCTTCTGCAGCATCGGAAGTTGCATCATTTTGACACAGCAACGTTTTCATAGGGCTGGGGCGGGGAGGTGGATAGTTAATGCTCAGTACACAGCAGTTCATTGTGTCATATTAAGATGTGTTTACACCAGAAGACAAGCCACATTTAGCCCAAGTGGGCGGATTCTTTGAGGTGTTTAAATTCCTAAAAGGAATGCATGATCAAGCAGAAACAACATCCTTTCCTCTATTAATGAGGTGTCTGATGAACTCACCCTTTCAGTTTTTTTAACTTGTGCTTTAGTGATTTCAAGTTTTCAAGTGTTTTTAAGCATTTTACAATTATTACAAAATGATAACTCAAGGCAGTAACAATTTAAATAGTATATTTTATTTGTGAACTAAGTTCAGCTATTCTAGTTGATTTCTATTTGACATTTTTCAGTTCATCAGTCAGTTCACAGAATGCGATTTTTACTGGGGGACCTCGAAACGTGATTGGGCTAGTTTTGAGTGGTAATTGAGAGGGTTTTATTGTGGAAACCTGGCAACCCTGCACTTAAGGGGGTCTGTAAAAACTCAATAGGCTCAGGGGAGGTGAGAGAGATGTGGACTCTTGTTGTAACTTTATCTGCTGGTTTCACTGTTGTTTCTTTTGAAATTTGTAATAGTGGCATTGTTTTAGATCTGTACTACAATTTTTTTTTCTCATGCAGTGTTTTGAGGAGACACTTCCTCCCTTTCCTCCCCGGAGAAAATGCCACGGAATGTCACTATATGTGACCCTGTACCACAAAACCAGTCATAAGGGTCAGTTTTTTAAGGATAGGACAGAGGATAGATTTGTTAGGATAGGACGACATTGACTGAGATCTGAGGGTGCAAAAAATATAAATATTGAGAAAACATTGTCCAAATGAAGTTCTTAGCAATGCATATTACTAATTAAAAAATAAGTTTTGATATATTTACGGTAGTAAATTTACAAAATATCTTCATGGAACATGATCTTTACTTAATATCCTAATGATGTTTGGCATTAAAAAAATGATCATTTTGACCCATACAATGTATTGTTGGCTATTGCTACATATATACCCGTGCTACTTATGACTGGTTTTGTGGTCCAGGGTCACACACACACACACATAATACTTTTCCATGACTTATTAATTTGTTCCCTCATTGTAGTTAAAACTGCAGGCACTCTGTATGTATAGAATCCACGTGTATACCGTGTCTCCATTTGCATGTATACAATGCAAATAATCTAAGATTTTGCTCCAAAAATATAAATATGCTCTGTACACTGCCTATTACAGTATAAAATCACTACACCAGAATATTGTGTTACAGCCATATATGCTTTTTGTTTCTGTTTTGTTCTATTCTTTTGAACAAGGAAACATTATACAGAAGTAAAAGCACAGAATTCCCATCAGGATGTGTTTCTCAGGCGCTGGGCCAGGAGGAACGGTTAAGATTACAGTCCAAAAAGTCCTAGATCTGTGAATGAAGGGGAATCCCAAAAACAAATCGCAAGGCAGTGGATTTCATAACTCGCAGTCTTTCCTGACTCTAATCGCTTTTGTGGCCTACCACTGTTATGTTTGGCAGTTATTTCCAGTTGAGCAAAGTCAAATTGCGAAAACAGTGAATGACCAAAATGTCCAGCTATATATTTTAATATTTTGAGTGATGTAGGCCAACGTGCCCGGACAGGATAGTTTTAGTCATGGCAGTCTACTATGACTGCATGTCTCAGTACGGCCTCACAGACAGACTTGCTCTCACACGCACATTTTTCGAGCATGATCCAAGCGTCTGTCATCATCAATGAGTCTGAACCAGGCTCCGGTCATCTGTGACATCATCACAGGACTTTTCCTGTAGCGTGAGCGCCATTGTTATTGTTCCATGACCCCTAACCCATTCAAACCTACCGATTCTGAGTGACGTTTTGTGTTCTAAAAGTGTTACACTTCCATTCCTTTTTTTATTTCCAACAATAGACGTTTGTGCTATAAAAAACTGTGATTCAGAGGTGTCAGCCAGCAGCTTTCATGTGTATGAATATGAAGAGCTTTCCGCTCACTATAGTTAATAGTTTCCAGGTGTTTTTTATGCTTCCACAGCATATATGAATGCTTGATTCTGTTTGGCTGAACAATGCTATTTCAAAGAGCTGTACAGTGAGCACAGTAAAAATAAAAGAAATACTATAACAAAGCAAAGTTAATAATAAGGAAATAAGAATTGAAATGCGCTCTTGATAAACTCTTTTTTTAATATGATGTATGTGATTTCTTCTTCGTCCTCCCATGTCTTTTTTTTTTACCATATTAATCATCTATTTTAAATTATGAGTCTTACTTCTCATAGATGGAAATATACAAAGACGGTCTCTTACTTAGGTGCAATTCGCCAGTCACTGTCTGTAAAATTATGATGTTCCTCTGATGCACAAATACACCGACATCATCACAAAGAGCTGAGAGGGGAGGGAGTGTGATTTCCGTTTTCGTCACACCTCTGATCTGCTTGCCAATGACTAATGGAATGTGAAGAATGTTGCAGACAGACGGACAGAGAGAGTGAGAGAGCGATTAAAGGAGTGACTGAAAGTGAGAGTGAGAAGAAAAAGTTATTTATTTTCCAAAGTATTTATGAATAGACGTCACTAATCTTCAACCCACGTAAATACACAAACATGCATGATACACAAACACAAGGGGTTTAATATTGTGGTAGTGAAAGATGAAGATAAATGCTTCTGTACTAACCCAGGGAATTTTGTAACCCACTTTCAGTGTCTGTGTTTGTCTGACTGTGTGTGCAAATGGAAAACGTGTTGAAAGTGTTACAACTCTTCCTGTCTGCCCAGATCTTTTTCATGATATTTTTTAACATGTACACTGGCCGGTGTACATTTCTGCTGATCAAGGCTGCGTTTATTTGATGAAAAAATACAGAAAAAACAGTAATACTGTGAAATATTATTGCAATTTTAACTGTGGTTTTCCAATTTAATATACTTTAAAATAGAATTTATAGCATCATTACCCCAGTCTTCAGTGTCACAGGATTCTTTAGAAATTATTCCAATATGCTGGTTTATTATCAACGTTGGAAACAGTTGTGCTGCTTAATAATTTTTTTGGAACCTGTGATACTTTTTTTTAGTATTCTTTGATGAATAAAATGTTAAAAAGTACAGCATTTATTTAAAATAGAAATATTTTGTAACAATATACACTGCCGTTTAAAGTTTGGGGTCTGTACATTTTTTCTTTCTTTATTTGTTTGAAAGAAATTAGTACTTTTATTCAGTAAGAATGTGTTAAATTGTTAAAAAGTGATAGTAAAGACTTATATTGTTAGAAAAGATTTTATTCTATTTTGAGTAATTGCTGTTCTTTTTTTTTATTCATCAGTGAATCCTGAAAAGTAACACATGTTCCAAAAAAAAAAAAAAAATTAAACAGCACAGCTGTTTCCAACATTGATAATAAATTAGCATATTAGAAAGATTTCTGAAGGATCTTGTGACACTGAAGACTGGAGTAATGGCTGATGAAAATTCAGCTTTGCATCACAGAAATAAATCATATTTTACATTATATTAAAATAGAAAACTATTTTAATTTGCGATAATATTTAAAAAAAACTTTTTTTCTGTTTTATTGATCAAATAAATGGAATTTTAATGAGCATAAGAGACTTTAAAAAACATTTAAAATCTTACTGATCCCATACTTTTGATATGGGATCAGTAAGGATATTATACCTACTCTTAAAAGGTTTAGGGGTCGGTAAGATTGTAAATATTTTTGAAAGAAATCTCTTATGCTCTTATGCTCAACAATGCTGCATTTATTTCACAAGCAATATTGTGAAAAATTATTACTATATAATATTATTTAATAATGTAATGTATTCCTGTGATGACAAAGCTTTTCAGCAGGCATTACACCAGTCAAGTTTCTTATTATCATTATTATCAATTTCTTATTTTTAGCAGTTATTATCAATGTTGAAAAGAACGGCGTTTATTTGAAATAGAAATCTTTTGGAACATTATTTTGATCAATGTAATGCAGCCTTGCTGAATAAAAGTATTAATTTCTCAGATTAAAAAAAAAAAAACTCTTTCTGCAGTTCAGATTATACCAGTTCTGTCGTTTTCATTTGATTAATTATTTGGACTTTTGTCATTTCATTCAAAAGTAGAGATATGAAACAAAAATACTGGGGAAAATGGCTTGAGACATGCAGGCCTCAGGACAGATTGAAACCTTCTAGGTCACAACTCCTACTTGGGATGAGGTTTACCAAAATTTCTGTTTTCATAGTCGTCTTCAGTTCTGCTGGACCTTGTCTGCAGCAAAGAGAAAGATACATCATATATCACTTATTATAAAACACTCTACTTAGTGCATGTAATGCTTATACATTTTTAAAAAGATAAATGTGCAGTACAAATGCACACACACATAAAAGTCAACAAATATTTTTTTGATTAGAAAATTTATCTTTGCTGCAAGGACATTTTAGTACATATTTGACGCAAAAATGACGCGACGCAAAAATGATATGTCAAATGACGACATTCTGGCATCTTCAATACGGTTTCTAATGAAACTGTGGTACGGCAACTTGTGTCATTGCAATTCATATGAAATCAGGACAAATTTCTCCCCTCTATCTTGAAAGCACACACACCAAAGCAAAAGTTTTTGCACATGCAGCATGTCAGTAGAGCATCTAGCGATCAGCATATCAGTCTTTAATATGCTTGCACAATTCCTGTTTACTAAGAAATAATTATTATCTACTTCCTGCCTCAGGAAATTGATAACCACTGAGCCAGTTGATTTAACGGTTGATTGAATTATGTCATGGAAAAAAGCCTCATAGTATCTAAACCCCACTTACATGGAATATAACTGCTGTTTTCCAGAGAAATAATAATGATATGCATTTTTCAAAGGACAGTCGCATGCCAACATGCACAAGCAAGTTAGTAAAAAAAAAAGAAAAATTTTCCGATGATTTACTTACCCTCAAGCCATTCTAGATGTATATGATCAGAGGGCGCGTTAAGCGGAAATTCTCAGTCATTGACGGAATTTTTTTATCAGTGATGGAAAAATCTAAAGGCTGTCCGTCATTTTGACAGATTACACTGAGGGTGATCAATTGTAAAATTGTAGCTGTAATTCCCACCCCTGGCCAGTTGGTGGCGAGTGCGCTTTAGTCTGGCAGCAGAGCACGGGATACAGAACAAAAATGAAATTATCACAAATGTTTTCCTATGCGTTTGATTACGCACAGGCGAGTACACAGAAGCTACAACGATTTATCATGCCACATTAAAGAGTGCCAAAATGGTATTTATTGCTTGAATTTCCTAAGGAAATGGACAGAATTTGAAATCTGAGACTTTGTTTCATATCAAAAGTAACACAATGCCTAACCTATTGCTATTTATTGGAAGGAAGAAGCAGTATGTACTGTTCATTCATCAGCTGAAAACAGCATAGACCAAGAGATTGTGATTTAAGAATCAATATTGGTTCATTAATATGAGAATCTATTAATATCGAGAAATATATCAGTTTTTTTTTTTTTTACCCAGCCCTAGCGTATTTTGTTGTTTTTAAACACTGCGCTGTCGTACTGTATGTTCATAATTAAAAACGATATATACACCTAGGGTGGCTTGAGGGTGATTAAATCATGGGGTAATTTTCATTTTTGGGTGAACTATCCCTTTAAATAAAAGAATGTTGTTTTCTGTGTGTGGTTTAAGAAAATAACCTTATATACTAAATTTTGGAGCTAATTTCTGCAGATTGACTTAATGTGTACTATGAACAGAGCAAATATGTGTATAAGAACACTGACCTGTATTTCATTGTACACCGAGTCACTGGTGCCGTGGAGGGTGGCGTAGGCTATGGGTTCTCGTGAATTTTCAAATGCCTAACAGTACAAAAGACAAATACTGAACAACTGAAGGGTTTAAAAATACAAATATCTGTCATTGGTGAATCTGTTTCATATGATCATTTTAAATACTAAATCTTGCACACACTAGTTTGTGCTCTACTGAAAGCAAAGTTTGTACTATGATATGCTATTAATGTGTTTTAAATATGTTAGGATAATTTATGATGGTGTCATACTTACTTGAAGTCTTTTTAACAGGCTGAAAAGAGAAGAAGAAGAAAAAGAATGCTTATAAACTAAGTAACAATTAAAAACATTTTTGTTGAAACTTAAAATAAGTCCAAACTAGTGTTGTAATTTTTATAATGCACGTATGATAAGAGTCAAATGAAATGTTTTCTACTAGTTCAATAAACCTGAAGAAATTAGATGCTAAACAGTTTAGCCTCATTAACCCCTGCTGGTTAATGATTATAACTACACCATCAGGATACAAGTTTTTTTTCTTTATTGGTGGTCATTCAAAATTAGTTGTTTATTCTGATTAACTATTTTTTAGGCAAGCAACAATTAAATCACAAATTTGTGGAAAATGTACTCTCCCTCAGGCAATACAAGATGTAGATAAGTTTGTTCTTAATCCAAACAGATTTGAAGGGTTTTAACATTACTTGCTAACCAATAGATCCTCTGCAGTGAATGGGTGCCGTCAGAATTAGAGTCCAAACAGCTGACAGTGTGTTTTTAATAAACAAATCCATCAAGACATTTTTACCTTGTGAATTATGGACTCATATTTTGGCCAGAAACAATGGTTTAAAGTTAAAACACCTTAGTGATGGATTTCTTTTACTTCACAAGATGCTAACTGATGGACTGGAGTCGTGTGAATTTCATGTGATTATTGTAACGTTTTTATCAGATGTTTGGACTCTCATTCTGACCCATTCACTACATTGGTGAGCAAGTGACATAATACTAAATTTCTCCAAATCTGTTTGGATATAGAAACCTCATCCCTATGCATGTTAGGATGTGGCATCTTATGTTTAAAGGAAATAAATGTCTGTACATTACAGCTGATATTCTTGCACCAAATTATGTTTAAAAACAGGCTAAAAATCACGTTATGGATGTCAAACATCTTGCTGTTCGTAATCACTTCTCAAAACCCACCTTTTGTATTTGACCAAATCCACTGCAGTGATGAGAATTAAGAAAAGTGTCAGAAGTCCACATATAATGTACGGTGTAATGGAGCACTGGCAACCTGAATCAAACAGAAACAAAAAAACTGTAACTGGTTTTACATCACTACATTATGACACACAAACACATATTGTGATATTTACTTGCATACCACTAAAAGAACACCCAAAGAGATACATAACTCAAGTTCACATAAAACGCATTGCTTTCCACACTGCAGTTACAAATGGTCTGAGAATGAACATTCTGAAGGTTAGCAAGTTTATACATCAACTAATTACCCACTGATACTCTTACGAATGTATTTTGATGTGGTTTTGATAGTTTCCGAATTTAATTGCTTGTTTACACCAGGAACTGACCGTGTGTCCAGTTACTGCCCCCATTCAGCCACATCAACACTGCCAACAATTTTTCCAAACAGTCTGTCTGCCATGAATCACCTTCGTCATTAGTCAAGGATAGATTAAATCACGGTACTAAAATGATTATGGGTCAGTGACACATAAAGATGTCCAAGATGATGAAAAGAAGCATACATTACGCTCCTAGACATGTAAAAAGCAAACGTTTTGATTTAACGTCAAGTGGCGTGAGCAAGTAAAAAGCATATTTTCTTACCCCGTGATTTGAATGCACATGAGTGTACATCCAGTAATCATTTTTTCCCGTAGCTACTCACCGGAATTCTCCATTGCTCACGTTATGGTTTGACATTTTGTGTCTTGTGTTTGATATTCAGTCAACTTTTTTTTAATCTACAGCAGCTTACTAATAAAAAGCAATATGATAAAAAAGTTGTATCGCTACAAAAAAAGACGGAAAACACACTACAAACTTTGCAAGGACTCAAATGATTCGTGAATCGTTTTCAACGGCGTAAATGAATCGGACTTTCCATGCTTCGTATGAGAAAGAGTGTATACTATGTAAGTATATTTAACTATATTTAATTATTACCTCAGATCGCTCAGTTTTATCACACTACTAGCTACTTGTTAAAAAAATAGTGTGTTTGCAAATATTGAAAAAATGTAGTTTCTGCTAACAGAAAGATATTTACTATTTATGTCCACAGTGACAGGCCTCGACTGGTCGGTCCCGTGGCTGTTGTAGACCTTGCAGACATACAGACCCTGAACGGTACTTCTGGCTATCATTGTTAGAGTCTGTCCTTGATTTTGTAATACTAGCTTTCCAGATCCACTGTCTTTGTACCACTCATAGCGCTGGACGGCAGGGTTGGCATCGCTATGACAGCTTAGCATCACCACACTGCCTTCAGACGCTGGATCCGATGGACTAACCAGGGCTATGGTGTTTTTGGGAGCATCTGAAAAGAGAAGTTTGACCAGTTTCATCTGGAACATAATACTTGCTTAGACACTTTTATATAATGGGGTCCAAACGATTGTCTTTGGATCATTATTTTTAAATGATGCTGAACACTATCATTAGGTTTTACACAAACAAACAAAGACAAATCACTATAACATTCTGAAATTCATTGTAATTTTTAAAGAGATTTTTTTTATCCAAAATGAAAATTTTGCCATTAATTACGAACCCAAACCCGTAAGACCTTTGCTCATCTTTGAAAAACAAATTAAAATATTTTTGATGACATTTGAGAGTTTTCTGACCCTGCATAGACAGCAAGGCAACTGGCACGTTCAAGGCCCAGAAAGGTAGTAAGGACATCATTAAAATAGTCCAAAATAATGTTATGAAGCTATGAGAATACATTTTTTTGCAAAGAAAACAAAACGTGGTAGTTGTGTTGCTGTCTATGCAGGATCAGAAAGCCCTCAGATTTCATGAAAAATATCTTAATTTGTGTTCCAAAGATGAAAAATCACACAGGTTTGGAACGACATGAGGGTGAGTAATTAATGACAGAATTTTCATTTTTGGGAGAACTATTCCTTTAAGTTAACTTTTTCATTCAATAAAAATATGTTATTTATTACATTTTATTGAATAGAAAAAGTTACCGTATGTACTTTTGGACCCCACCATATGTCAAAACGTTAAAAACACTGATTTTGGTACTGTAGAGTACTACAGTACAGTACTCATAATTGATTTTGTGCTTTATGATCGCTTGCTTTCTCTGTTTCACATACACAACACTCTAAGAGTAACGTTGGTTTCAGCTGATCTTCTGGCACCGTAAGAGTACAAAAGAGAGCAGGAGATTTTCAGGCGGTCGATTAGAGGAGTCACATTGAATGTCTGAGAGGAGACCAACACTGTTTGTCCGAATTCACCCTCCTTAAGAAAAACAAAGCAAGTTCAAGATGCAGAACTGTGTCGTTTACAAACATCATGATTTGCCTCGTGCTACTTTTTAACCTGTAGGGCTGGTGTGAGCTGTTCTCCAAGCTGTGGGTTCCAGTTCATCAGAGGTTGGATTGAGGGACATGTGATCACAGTGGAGCAGGTCAGTGTCAACCTGGTGCCCTCTAAAACTTCCATCACCTGAACATATGGGCTCAAGATAGGCGGGGGAATGTCTTTTAATTGAGAAGAGTGTAAACACATTAGTATGTTCACCAGACCCATACAGCAAAAAATATGCGTTTGTATGCCTATATTTAAAAAAAAAAGGATTCCAACCTTTATGGACTGTGATGTTTACTCCTTGCTGAAATGTGTACTTGAGAGGTTCAGGACCCTGAAGTCTAAAGAATAATGCGTCACTGAATCCAGGAGAAACATTGTGAAACTTAGTCGTGCAATTTTTCTCTAAGATGTTGCCAATCACATTTCCTTTTAGAGAAGACCACACTGTACTTTGTGAACTAAGCACGTTTGGCCCTTCTATGCTTGTTTTTTTCCAAATTGCCTCAACAGATTCATTTAGGGATGGTTTGAATGAGTCGGGGATCTCAAACTGACATGGAATTATAACACAGAAGCCATTTATCGCATCTATTTTCATAGGCATCTTAATTACCCATTTGCCACTGGCAGCACCTGCATACATAGAAACACACAGGGCATGTTCTACATTAGTTTATTGCAGTACATAATGGAGGTCCGCATATGCCAAAGCATACAAGTGCTTAACTTGACTTAACGTGACGTGGTTTAACAATGCGATGAATCCCTAGCTATCATAACAACCAAGACACTCATATATTCAGTTCATGGATTAATTTAAGACTAACGTTTCCACAAAATAAAATCTCTCACCTCTCAAAATACAGATTATGACCACCAGGACTTTTAATCCACTCATGCTGCTGAGATCTGGATAAAATACATGATCATTTATAGTCAAACAGATGTTTTTATGTACAGGAAAACTGAATCTAATTTTTTATTTTTTTATTTTGAATCTAATAATTAATTTTTGTTTATAATAAAAAATAATCAGAAACTTTTACCTGATGTGGAGCTGTCAGATGTTCGCCTACGAACTTAACAAATGAAATAAAAGAGGAACACTGGAAAAACTTTCAAGTTTCATAAGCTGTTTTGTAAAAAAAAAAACTTTGCTATTACAAAAACATTTCTTCTTTTTAAGGTCAAATGTGTTCAACAATAATTTATGTACAAAATACCTAATCTGGTGTTAACTCTTTTTTTTAAGGCAAGGCACCACAAAAGGATAGTGTAAAAACTTAATTTTAACAAATACATTTCACCACTGACTAACCATGCAAAAACTTGTATTTGCATGGTTTTGTATTACACGTTTTCTAAAATGTTATGAAGTATGCAGATGATCTAATTAAGTATCAAGAAATCTGAAGTTAGATTTAGAATTATTGTTTCTTTTTGTTAATATTTTAGAGATATGTAAGTTTTTACATAGGGGATTTTGGATATCTCTTTTTTATCAATCAGGTGAATGATATACAAACAACCCCCCTGCAAAACCTTCAGAATATAGATAGGAATAAAACTAGAAGTAAAAGCACATTTTCTATACCCCAATACATATACATATGCACATGTACATATATTTACTTGACATTAAGCTTAAACTGTGAAGACATACATTTTACAAACTAATTTTCAAGTTTTAATGTTGTAAAACCATTCAAAGTTTATTATTATTGTATTACTAGTTTTACCTTTCAGAACATGATTTGACATTTGGTCATTTACGTTACGTTTCGTACATTTCACTTTGCGTAAATCAATTAATTTTGACCTTAAACCACATGATTGTCAGACCACCGGTTGTGAAATTTTATTCTGTAATACTGTATCTAAGCAGTAGATGGCAGCACAAACCAACATGTAACATGTAACGTTTATCAGTTTAAACGAGTTAAGAGCAACCCGCTTTCACCAAAAACAAACGCGTAACAAAATATCACAATCGTTTTTCAGTGACCTGATACTAATGGTTCTAATGCCATAACAAATTGATTCCAGTGAATGCTGATAAGTATTAAATATAAACATAAACAGCATTCAACCATTAATATCTGATATGAGGTTGGAAACCACTGTAAACCATTTTCCTTTTAACTGATATTTGATTGAAAACAAAAACCATGTGGAATTTGTATCAAGATGTAGACAAAACACATAAAATAGGGCACATTGACAAAGACAAACAGACATTAAAATGATATGCAAACATTGGTGTATGCTAAATAGACCACAAGATCTTGAATAGATAGGGTTGAATACAGTGACTACGTGGCCACGTTCACACTGTCACTTTTTGGGATTGACAGCCGCATTTATTTACAGGTGTGAGTCTCGAAATGTCCCGTTCACACAGCAGTTTACAGTCGCTTGTGTAATATTGTCCGTATGAAGTCCAACAGGAGTCAAGCCTGTATTCCTTACCAGTAACCATAGCAACACAGACCAAGGCAATATCAAAGATGGCGAAACTTAAAGTATTACCGGTTTCTGACACGACATAAATCCAATCTAGCCGCGAGTTCATCCATGAAATCATCATTAACCGACAGCAGCTTTTAAATTTGAGTGGAGAGAGGAGCATTTGAGCTGCGCGAAGAATGCAAAACTGAACGGAGGGAGCGGCTCCGGAGGAGACTGGATATAAAACTTTAAGATGACACACAGCTCATTTTTTCATCACTGTAAGTTACCAAAACCACAAGTTAAAGCAAGCAGCACACGGTAGACCCGCGTTTGTGCGGCAGAGCGGCTCTCTCGCACTGTATGACGTGACAGACTAGTTGTCCAGTCCTGTTCCGTTCACACAGCGCGTGTGTTCCAAGAATGCGGTTGTGAGTCCTGAAAATGTACGGGAGTGAGTTCGGTTATCCACCTTATTTTTCCCATAAGAGTGGGTGCGGCCATTTGTACATTTTTTGTGTCTGGCATCCGATCTCATCCACTTCCAGCTATTTTTAGCTGCACAAAAAGCTCGCTTTGCTGCTTGATATTGCAAAAAGGCGTGTCTTACCATATTATTTTAATGTATTATCTTAATTATTAACACACTGGTTTGTAGTGCAAACTGTTTTACCGCTTACTGCACTTCGATATTCTTCTCGTTATTTTCCTATGGCGGATTATGAACCGGACGTCTAACACATTACCAGAAAACAGCGTACTTCCGCACTGAAAAATAAGGTGGATAGAATAGGGTTGTAACACCCGTAAATAACCATACTGTGTGTGAACGTAACCATATTAAGGACTCAAATACGGTATTGACAACCGTATTCTGCTGCTGTGTGAACGTGGCCCATGTGAAACATTCTACACACTTGACTATCATTATTAGGCCTATTAGTAGTAGTAGTAGCATAATCAATTTGAAATGAATGTGATGTTTTGTTGTACAGTCACAATGTATATCATGCACATTAAAGGTATAGTTAACCCAAAAATTGAACATTTGCTGAAAATTTTTCACCCTCAGGTTGGCTTCTTCATCAGAACGGATTTGGAGTAACTTAGCAATACCTTACTTGCTCACCAATGGATCCTCTGCAGTGAATGGGTGCCGCAAAACAGCTGATAAAAACATCACTATAATCCACAAGTAAGTAATCCAAAAGCTGCGAGTTGTCGTTGTGTATGTCGGTTTTTACTTCAAACTGTTGCTTCTGGCTAAAATATGAGTCCTCTATCCATAATATTGATTTCTTCAATGAAAAAGTCGTCTTTTCCGAATCAGGAGAGAAATAGGCACAGATCAAGGTACATTTACATATGGAAACAGTCCAAAACAGTTGCAAACGAATATGTGAGAGGACAACACGGGAAGGACTTTTCAGTGAAGAAAACATTATTATGAATTATGGACTAGTATTTTGGTCAGAAGTGAAAGTTTAAAGTTAAAACGTTAAAAATAAGTTGTATATTACTGTGATGTTTTTATCAGCTGTTTGGACTCTCAATCCGACGACACCCATTTACTGCAGAGGATCCATTGGTGGGCAAGAGATTTTAATGCTAAATTTCTCCAAATCTGTTCTGATGAAGCAACAAACTCATCTACATCTTGGATGGCCTGAGGGTGAGAGATTTTCAGCAAATTCTCATTTTCTGGTTAAGCCATCACTTTAACTTCCCCAGAGGCATAATAGAGTAAACACACATATTGATGTTTCTGTGTTTGTTCATCTGTGTCTCCTCCCTCTTCCTGTTTGTCTTCTCTTTGTCTGTAAGAAGACACTTAATGATCACGTTATGAAAAAGGAGAGGAAAGGCTTCAGAGAGAAGGAAAGCAGCTGGAAGTGATGTCAGTGAACCTGTCACTTATTCATTTGCCTGCACGCTGAACATGACCTAACACTCAAACTTGGGTCTCTGCTGGACGCATTCACAAATTACTATGCAGTGGTGTTTTCTCAAACACTGATTGTGCTAAGTAGTTCTTTGAACAAAATTTACTGAGGTAAGAACACCCACAGCAATTCATTATCAGTTGTTAAAAATTTGCTATAATTAGTTTTTATTTATTACTATCATTTTTCAATGCAGTTCACACTGTGCAATAATTTTATTGCATTTTTGTGTTTTATATACTATACACTTATACACTATACTAGAGATCTCTGCCTTAAATTGTCATGCCCTGGTTGCGTTTTTCTTATTCTTATGTACTACTGCTTTCTGTTTTAACATGAAAGGAGAAACACAACTAACTCTGATGCAAAACAAGTTTTTATTTTTCAAGAAGTATCACTGGGTTTTACAGCATGGGATTTAGTACTTTTAATTCACAACTTTCTTGCCAGAATTACGCAACTTATCTAGTGTGAGTAAATGCTAAATGTAATGGGAATACTACAGTGAGATCTTGTGACCTCTTGATTCAGCAGAGCAATTCAAAATATATGGCTCATATTAGCTTTGCTTTTAAACCAGTTTTATATGCTGAAACCTCTTAGTTGCCAGACGACTCATATTTATGGTGTTGCTCAAATATGAACATGCAATGACACTTACATTAAATTACTTACTAAATGGCAGTGTACCAGAAAGATGTTTTCTCTTAGCTAACATTAAGTGGAACACATAAAGATTGCAAGTTTTATGAAATGTGATGCTTTTTCATGAATGCATGAATTAGGTGCATGAAGATGTTTCAGACTCTCTGGCTGTGTGCCATCTAAAACACTGATTTCCTTCCACTTCCTGTATTTTGCTGAAGGTGAAAGATTCAGTTTTTTTCCCCCTTTTTCCAGACAGATATTTTAAAACAGACTCTGAGTAAGAGCTGGATGGCTTTTGTCATGTGAGAGCCTAATATGGCTATATTTAAAATATATATACAGGTGAAGTCAAAAGTTTACATATACATACACCTTGCAGAATTTCGTTGATTATTTGACCAAAATAGGAGGGATTATACGAAATGCATGTTATTCTTTATTTAGTGCTAACCTAAATAAGATATTTTACATAAGATGTTTACATATAGTCCACACGAGAAAATAATTTAGAAAGTAATTTAGAAAAATTACCGTTCAAAAGTTTACATACACTTGATTCTTAATACTGTGTTGTTACCTGAATAATACACAGCTGTTTTGTTTAGTGATAGCTGTTCATGTGTCCCTTGTTGGTCCTGAACAGTTAAACTGCCGTTCTTCAGAAAAATCCTTCAGGTCCCACAAATTCTTTGGTTTTTCAAATGCATTTACAGTGCATTAATAGTCAGGGGTGTAAACTTTTGAACATAATGAAGATGTGTACATGTTATTCTTGTTGTACATCTTCTTTTCTTATTTCGCCTAAATATCATATATTTTTTATTTAGCACTGCCCGTCAGAAGCTACAGAAGATACTTACATGTTTTCCAGAAGACAAAATAAGTTAAATTTATCCTGATCTTCAAATTCAAAATTTCTCTTAAGGCTCTTAATGCATCATTTTTTTGCATCAGTGAATGTTTGATCCTTCTGTAATAGTTGCATGTGAGTCAGTGTGAAAAGATGGATCTGAAAATCATACAGTCATTGTTGCAAGGGGTTTAAATACACAAAGATGCTGAAATGCCAAAGAATTTGTGGCAGGCAGTTTAACGGTTCAGGACAAACAAGGGACTCATGAACAACTATCACTAAACAAAAAACACAGCTGTGGATCATTCAGGTAACAACACAGTATTAAGAATCAAGTGTATGTAAACTTTGTAACAGGGTCATTTTTATAAATTCAACTGTTGTTTTCTTTTGTGGACTATATGTAAATATCTTTAATGTGAAATATCTCATTCAGGTCAGTACTAAATAGAAAAACAACATGCATTTTGCATGCTCCCTCTTATTTTGATAAAATGATGAATTTTTTTTTTTTTGCAGATTCTGCAAGGTGTATGTAAACATTTGACTTCAACTGTAAATATTTAAACTATACTTTTAACGGCACTTAAATATTATTTTAATTACCACCCCATAAATACACAAGGAAAAGGTCTTGGGTTAATTAAAGGCAATACTTGTAGTTGCTCATATTTTTTTAATCATATTTACTCACTTCTTATGTTGTAGTTCTTGAGAATTATTCAAACATACTCACATTATATATTACAGATATCATTTACCGTGTACACACATTTCTTGGGAAGTGAACCAGTGACTTTGTCCTTGCTAATCATTCCATCTGTACGTCAGTTAAGATGCTTAATTTGTCTTTATTTTTCTCTCAGAATGGCCTCCAATGCAACTCTTCTCATGCACTCCCAGTCAGACATCTCAAACCACCATGAGAAAACTACAGTGGACATTGATGCCATTATGGATAATTTTACTATTGTCCTCTACACCATTACCATTATCTTTGGCATCACTGGAAACTCTGTGGTCATCTGGGTGGCTGGTACGCATCTGAAGCCCAACGTCACTAACGTTTGGCTGGTCAATCTCGCCATAGCAGACCTGATCTTCTGCTTGACTCGTGTAACTTCGCTCCTCAAAAAACTTTTCTATGACTACTGGCCTTTTGGAGTTTTTCTTTGCAAGTTCAATGGTTTCTTCAAGTACGCCAACATGTTCTGCAGTGTTTTTCTTCTGGCTGTCATCAGTGTTGATCGAGCGCTCTGCGTTTGGCGTCCAGTGTTCACCAGAGAACAACGGACCTTATGTGCAGCTCGGGTGGTCAGTGTGGGAGTTTGGATTGTGGCAGTGATCTTTAGTTCACCGTACTTTGTTTACCGGCAAGTCTACCTTGGTGACAACAACTTGAGCAAGTGCTCACTGGAGGTAAGACCAACTTTGGAATTCTGTCTGAATTTAAAAATGGTTTCCAATAATTGTCAAATAATTATATTTGCATAATTTATAATACTAGATTAAACAATAAGGTGAATAATTTAATTATATACACCATACATTCTAAGCAGACAAAACGGGGGAAAATGTGAGACTTAAAGAAATAATATAACCCAAAATAAAAATTTTGTCATTGTTTACTCATCCTCATACTTTCACACAGCAGAATACGGTAAGATTCACATACATTTTCAGCTGCATTCTATAATCAAACTCACACCAGTAAATTTTCAGGACTCCCAACTGTGCAGTATTTACCTCAGTCTTTACCTCGCTTCGCTTCATATTGTCCCCCCGCTCATTAAACTATGGCAGGTGAGTTATTGCAAAAAGACGGTCATTGCAAAACTGTGCTGAAACTACAGAGCCATGTGCTTTTTTAAATTATTTTCATAGGTTTAACATTATATTGTCGGCTTGTAAAATACATTAATCTGACTAGAAACACCAGAGCCTGAAAGTATAAAGACTTCTGTGTTTAGAAAACAGGTGTATAGTTCAGTAGCAAAACTGCGTCATTGCGTTGAATACACATTGAAATTAGTCAAATCTCAGCAAAGAATATCATTTAAAATATTTTCAAAAAACTACACATCATTAACAATTATAGTTTTAAGCAGTGTATTAGTAATTTAAATGCTACACTCTAAAGTCCATAAAAATAGGATAAAGTGTACTGTGGAATTATCTGTATTTTAAATTACACATTGCATTTTGATAGATAGACAGATAGATAAATAGATAGATAGTTTCTTCTTTTTGTGTGGTTAAGAGGAAAAATGCATGCCTTTTTTATCATTTGAGTCACTTTTCAAAAGTTGCTAAAAGTTAACAAATACATTTTTAAATGTGTTGCTAGGTGCTTTTTGAAAAAAAATATTGCTAGGGTAGCTGTTAAAAAAAAAAAGTTTGCAACACGTTTGTCACAAAAATGAAAACACCAACAAAAACATGGACCGCGTTTAACCCGTTTACAAACACAGCACTGGGTGGAGTAGCCGTTTTGAGGTCATTTCTGGTAAGGATGTCACAGATTTTACTGGTATTTGAAAGTGACATGTAAAGACCCTTGTTCATCTCCGGAACACAAATTAAGATATTTTTGATGAAATCCGAAAGCTTCATGACCTTGCATAGACAGCAACACAACTGACACCTTTAAGGCCCAGAAAGGTAGTAAAGACATCATTAAAATAGTCCCTTTCAATGAAAGTCTGTTCACTCTGCGGCTATATTTGCAATGCTTCTGAACAGATATTTCAGGCATTAATGTCCTACCAGGTGAAATCCTGAAATCTTAAAAACTGCTTGCCGCACATTTAAATAACAAATTTCAAATCAGCAACACAATTTGACATGAACAGTCCCATTTCACTTCACTTCATCCTAAGAGTTCCAAAACTATAGACTTCTGTTCCTCTTTTCTGATTCACTTCCAGAACAAAATGTACAGATAATGTACTCACCCCTTGTCATCCAAGATGTTCGTGTCTTTCTTTTATCGGTCGTAAAGAAATTGTTTTTTGAGGAAAACATCAGAGAAAAGAGAAACAACAGAGAAAACAGGGTTTCTCTTCATATAACTGACTTCTATGGTGCCCCCAAGTTTGAACTTCCAAAATGCTGTTTAAATGCAGCTTCAAAAGGCTCTAAACGATGCAGATTTCAGAAAACAAAAATACAAAAATCATTCAACTATTTCTTCTCTTATTCCTGAAGCCTCATAAAATTATGGTTGAACCACTGATGTCACATGGAGTGTTATAACAATGTCCTTACTACCTTTCTGGGCCTTTAATGTGTCAGTTGCATTGCTGTCTTTGCATGATCAGAAAGCTCTTGGATTTCATCAAAAATATCTTAATTTGTGTTCCAAAGATGAACGTTGGTCTTACGGGTTTGGAACGACATAGGGGAGTCATTAATGACAGAATAAAAAATTTTGGGTTAACTATCCCTTTAAGCAACAGTTCCGTCATTTCGAGGCTCAGACCTCTATAAGTAGGCTAAATGCATTTGTCAATCCTGAACATTGACAGTGTGAACGTATCACATCAAATGAGTAAATAATGACAGTTGTAATTTTTGTGCGAACTGTCCCTTTAAACATGCACTTTCTTTTAGCATAGTAAATGTGAAATAGTTTGTCATCATTCAAAAATCTGATTTACTTTTTGCAGGTAAAAGAAGCATCAAAAAATGACAATTCGGCAAAGAACGCCTTGTACAGCATTCGCTTCTTATGTGGATTCCTGTTGCCCTTCCTGGTGATCCTTTGCTGCTACATTCTAGCTGGCATTGGGATACGCAGAACAAGGTTCTCTGGTAAATCTAGGCCTCTCCGGATTCTCGCTGGCCTGGTCTGTGCCTTTTTCATTTGTTGGGGCCCCTATCACTGCCTACTGCTCGCCAAGATGGTGGACAAGAAGAGCCAAGCTGTTAAAGTAGGTCTGCCTATTGCTAAAGGCTTTGCGTATTTCAACAGCTGCGTGAACCCGGTGCTGTACTTCTGCATGGGACTGGATGTTAGGCAACGCTTCAGACAAAGCATATCAGGAATTTATCGCAGAGCACTTATGGAAGAAGGCCACATTTCACAGTCACAGGATAACACTGCAGAAGAAAGCTGTAATTCCATTCGAAAGACTGCAGGGATTGTTCGAGACAAACCTGAGGGCATGACTAAAGTTTAATAGAGTTTTATTGTAATCTAATTTTAGGTTTTTTTAGCAGTGGCGATCAGTGGGGCAGTTTTACAGGGAGGCTGATGTGTAAACAATAATGAAATCCAAATGTGAAAAATCTGTACTTTTTTACTGACCGCTATACTACCAGCCCAGCAGGCAAACAACTTCGTAAGACATTGATATTTGGTTACATTTTGGTTGCAACATCTAGTGAGCAAAATTCAGTGTCAATTCAAGTTTAATTTTAATGTTAATTTGATGTCTAATACCATCATCAGCTGATGTTAATATGTGTTGTTCTTAGGTTGTGTAACTAAAATCCAACATTAATTTAATGTCAAATTGGTGTGAAATACTCACGTCAGCCTGATTTTCATTCTCAACCAAAATGTTGACGTTATAATGACATTCTGTGCCTGCTGGGAGACTATCTCTAAAATAATCTTGATAATATTTTTTTACGTTTAAGGCAGCTGGTTCAAGTTTAAACCAGCTCATACCAGCTGCCATGCTTTTTCAAAAGGAAAATCAACATGTATATATTTGTGAGTGGGATTTTGACATTTATGCAGAGCAAACTGATACATGCTTTTTACATGACAAACTTTAGAATTATAAATAGTGGTTTTCGCAAGTCTGCTTCTTAGTATTAACATGTAAACCACTGTTTAGCAGCTACTACATTTCCTTTCTCCAAAGCCAATAAACTGTGGTCAGGTTTCCAGAGAAAGTCTCTTGATTTAAAGTAGAGTAATTAACTTAAGTCCCTTTCTAGGGAAGTCTGTTCACTCTGCGGCTATATTTGCAATGCTTCTGAACAGATATTTTGGGCATTCCCCTCAGGGGAAATCTTGAATTCTTAAAGACTGCTTTTAAATAACACATTTCAAATAGTAACACAATTTGACATGAACAATCCCATTAAAAGGAGTAGTTCACTTCCAGAACAAAATTCACAGATAATGTACTCACCCCCTTGTCTTCCAAGATGTCTTTCTTTCTTCAGTCGTAAAGAAATTATGTTTTTTGAAGAAAACACTTCAGGATTTCTCTCCATATAATTTTTCTATTTCTAATTCTATGGTGCCCCTGAGGTTGAACTTCCAAAATGCAGTTTAAATGCAGCTTCAAAGGACTCTACATGATCCCAGCCAAGCGAAACAGTTGGTTATTTTCTAAAAAAAAAAATGTACAATTTATATACTAAACCTCAAAAGCTCATCTTGTCTAGCTCTGCGTGAACTCTGTGTAGTCTGGTTTGAGACAGTTTAGGGTATGTCGAAAAACTCCCATTCTCATCTTTAAAATCATCCTATATCACTGTTTTACCTTTTTTTTTGTAAAGAGTGTTTGATCTTCTTTTCATGTTCACTTTGTAAACACTGGGTCGGTACTTCTGCAGCGATGTAGGACAATTTTGAGAGGAGAAAATGAGATAGGACTTTTTCGACCTGCCCTAACTGTCATGAACATACACAGAGTTCACGCAGAGCTAGACAAGATGAGCGTTTGAGGTTAAAAAGTATATAAATTGTACTTTTTTTTCACTAGATAAGACCCTTCTTCCTAGGCTGGGATCATTTAGAGCCCTTTGAAGCTGCATTTAAACTGCATTTCAGAAATTCAGGGGCACCATAGACGTCAACTACATGGAGAGTAATCCTGAAATGTTTTCCTCAAAAAACATAATTTTTTACGACTGGAGAAAGAAAGACATGAACATCTTGGATGACAATGGGGTGAGAACATTATCTGTAAATTTTTGTTCTGGAAGTGAACTTCTCCTTTAAGCTGTTTTCTACACTCAAATAGCATTAAAATTATTTATTGTTTCTTGTGCATTAAAACATTGTTAAATCTAAATGCAGCATAACTTCTTATAGTTTTAATATGCAATCTGACACAAAGCACTTTGCTCTAGTAATTATGTGTCTGATTTTTCATTTACAACCTATATTTTGGGTTCATTTTAAGCCAGCCATATAGTTATTTTTAAACAATATTTGAGTTAAATAAAAGTAGAAGGCTGGGTTAAACATTTAACCCAAAAGCTGGGTCAAAGCATATCTGTTTTTCACCCAGCGATAGGTTGTATTTAACCAGCATTTTTTTAGAGTGTTTATATTTTTGTTTGCCTCTGTTTTTTGGGGCAATTTCCATTAGCTGCATTTTTGAAAGAAGTAAATAATGATTGGTTGGTTTAGAAATTAAATGTGCTTCTTATGGCATTTTGTGCAAAACCCGAACCACTGCACATAAAAAAAATAAAAAAAAAATCAATGTCTTATGGCTTCTTTTTTTTCCTGATGAATACGAAACTAAACTTGTTCCTTTTCCGGCCTGTGTTATATATAAAGTTTTCCACCTTTAAGCTCCTGCTTTTTCTGTGTATTTGTGGAGAAGATTACTGTGGGTTTTGAAACCTTATAGGGTTTATATTCTTGAATGTTTTTATCTGAAGATTTTTCTATACTATTTTGCTTTTCATTCCTGCCTTAATGACCTGGGTGCAGTCTGATGTTAGTCCATTTGTCTTGTAAATACCAGAAAGTTCTGCTTTTTGATTGGCAGAACCATTTTAAAGATGTCAGCCGGTTTCCAGGTTACTTGGTGGCTCAGAAAAAGTTAATCAGCATAGTCTCTCCCAAGAGTTTATACTGACTTTAACACATGCAGAAATGGATTGTAAGAAAGTAGTTTAAGATGTGGTCATAGTTTTGTTTTTATGGGTGGTGAAGAGGAAGTGTAGAAGTGTGAAAAGTATCATGTTGATCAAAATAGTTATGTTATGTTCACATGAATACAATTTCCCATTTTCTTTTAAAGCGCCTGTATTCACTATATAGGCATATTGATGTTGTTGATAGTGATATGTTGATGTCTTTGATGTTTTGTGGTATGATGGGTAGTTATGAAGCAGTGGTTTTCAGTCGGTGGGTAGGGCCCGAAAATAGGTCACTGGCCTGTTTAGCAAGGGAAACAGGGAAATCGAAGCTATAAACAATGAAATAAAATGTGGCTTAGTATATTAAGAAGATATCAACATGGACTGTGTGCATGAGATTTATCAGTCTCGAAAACCATGAACCAATTATGTGAGGTGAGAAAATATGACCTGGACTGTTAAAAAGGTATATCAAACGTCTGTTCTTTATGCAAAATCTAGACCTTGATTTCGGGACTACTGGTTTTCTGTAACATTGGCTTTTGTGTGTTGAATATAGCATTTAGTATTTCGTGTTTATTACTCTCTGGAGCTTTTACATGTTATTGAGGAGCAGCAGTTATATTAATTGGCTTGATTTCACAAGTTTGACTAAATTCGTTCATTTCACACTTAGTCTGAAACAGCACTGCGTTGTGAGACTGAAATACAACCATCATCAGAAATTCCCTGACAGAAATGCAGACAGGAAGCGAGAACTTCTGTTAATGTTTTTTTTTCTTCCTGCTGTATGTTCCTTGCATAATATTTCCCTTTGCCCTTCCTTATTTGTAGGGGAGCGCGGGGCACAACACTTTTTAAATCACTCAGTTTGTGTAAATCCACGTGGGGTTCAGACTTGTCTAGTACAAATATGTCGCTTTGTTTCATAGTTAAAGCGTGTACGTTTTTGTTATTTACCTCAAAAAAGTGGAAGTGAAAAATGACAACATGCCCCGTCTGTGGGGAACATTGTAACATGTGAGGGGCCCGTTGTAACATGACCATATGGCAGCTTAAAATGTTGTCTGATCGAATGAAAAAAATATACACGACAAACTAAAATATTTTGTCAATAAAATAAAATGATTATTTTTTTCAAATAAAATAATGGCGTTTTTTAAGAATTAAAAAAATGTCTAATTTTTGAGGTTCACAATGAACACATCGCAACCATGCGTGGGACGGCTCTGATCACAAAACACAGCTATACGGTATAGTTAAAAACAATGTGCGCAAATAGATGAAACACATTCAGACATTCAAAAGAACACTCCCCTCTCTCCAAACACATCTCTCATAGAACACGAGACACATAAACGAGCCAAAATGCTTTACATTTCTTGAAATAATAATTTCTCAACATTAAACATCGATTGTCAGTCTTTATTCACCTGTTTCTTGTGGTTTCTTTTTAAAATCCATTAAAGTAAATAGTGAAAATTACATTGCTAATGTCATAGAATAGCATAGTTTAATATAGCGGGGCCGGTTGTAACGCAGTGTTACAACTTTCCCCATCAGCACGACTGGAATATAAAACTGGTTCGTGTCTTCTACTGGTTTGCCAAGCATTAATAAACAATCTGATAAACAACAGATTAGAGATTAAAATAATAGCAGATTTTTCTCATTTTGAATTAAAACTAAAAACTGAGATGAAAAACTTACTTCAGCAATAAATTTACTTTTACTATGGTAAAATAAATATTTAGTGATATCTTCAAAAGGCTTTTGAATTTTGGCGCACTTTTTTTCTCTGTGTAGTGTTGCTATGGCAACTAGTAAACACCAAATTGGTTATGATAGCGTGTGTGGAAATATTTAAACCACCTGTGTTACAATTAACCGCGCGTTAGATTGTGCACCACTCACCCCGTTCTTTTCTTGTAATTTCACAACTTTTTTTTTTTTTGTAATTGGTGACCTTTTATATCCTCATTCATATCTCAAAAAACATACATTTACAATAATTACTTATAAACCTGATAAAAAAAAAGTTTGAATAGCTGCTATAAAGACTTCTTCAACTTCAATTTTTCTATGGATGTAGAAATAAGTCGCAGAAAATAAAAAGACCCTGCATGACAACGAGGTTTTGCTGTTATATATTAATGCCAGTTTATTCCTGGCTATCTTTTATGCACATTGAGTACAGCCTTCTGTGAAAGTGTTGTGTTTTCATTTTTGTCTTTGCACTTGCATTTAGTGAACCACCCCACAAAAAAAAAAAAGTAATAAACACTGAACAAAAATAAAGAAAATATTTAGAAAAAAAGAAGAAATTTCAGTGCATTTCAAGCATTTCACAAGAATTGCAGGTTTATTTAGCCTAAACTTACCTGTTACTCAGCAGCTGCTAGCTAGTTTGTTGGTTTGTAGTTATAATAAACCTGTTTTTAAAGTAAAATATTTGTTTAATATTTTTTTATTAAAATATCCCTGGTAACATGACAGAATGGTTAAGTTTGTTGAATCCAGTCAGCAGTATAAAGTATCCAACAGTATCCAGTATAAATTTATAAGTAAAAAGAAGGGTACTTTTTATGTCCTGATAGTTTTGTTAATTAACAGGTAAAAAATCATCTAAAATCTTTGCTTCTTTCTGAAGAACATGGGATTTATGTATTTAAGTTGAAAAATGTCACATATTTTTTTAGACTTTTTTTCCACAAACCTCTTAGACACCATCTCTACCACGGATGATAAGCATGAGGAACTGAAAGCTGAGGTCAGATTTCGCAACAAACAACAAACACACTCTCACACACACGAACACATCCACAAACACTGGCTATTTCTGTTCTTTACGTCCTGGAATAAATGAAACCTGGAAAGTATCACTTGCTACATTAGTCACTGATCTCACTTGAATAAAGACACAAACATGCCTACACACGGACACTCACACACAACATTTAGGCTCCCACGGGGTGTATTGCATTTATCCTCATACAAAAAAATATACTTGAAGCTAGAACCATGATAGATAAATAAACAAATGAAGCAAGCAAGCTGTAAAATATGTAGCAATGTATGTGGGGTCAGGCTAACTAGCCAAGCCTTGATAAAACAGGTCATCTAATGCAATACGCAAAGTCGTCAAATTTTCCGTGACCTTAGGAATTTGATGATACACCACTATAATAGACAGCGGAGAAAAGTGCTCGTTTAAATAAATGGCACAACACAAAATGTTGTGCAGCTCCACCACTAGAGGGCCACCTCTATTAAATACTGACTGACATGTCACTCATTATTTTGTCTTATCCAAGAGTGGCACAGCCATATGTAAATTCAATGTGTCTGGCTTTCGGTCTCATCCGCTTCCAGCTATTCTTAGCTGTACAAAACAGCTCGTTTTGCTGCTTGATATTGCAAACTGGTGTTTTATCATATTATTTTAATGTATTATCTTAATTATGAATCAGGGGCGTCGTTAGGGCTAATCATTCGGGGCTTGAGCCCCGAAAGATTTTTCTTTAGCCCCGAATGTTTTTGTATGGCTGTATGATTTCCGAGGAATTTGGAATGAAGTTGAATGAATTAATCAAAAGCCAGTCATTACACTTAAAACAAATCGCGATTTACAGACTAGTAGTTGTAAATATTATGCCGCAAAATACCATTTAAAAATGCATCCTGAACGTTCTGCGTGTCTTATTATGAATGAATGGTGCAGACGCAGGCGTGGTTTCCTTTACTACACACAAGCTCGCGTCATGCTCGCGGTGATTTCAGCGTCTGCAATAAAAAATGCAAGAACAACTCCAGAATTGCTCTGAGAGTACTTCGTGAGCAGTTCACTGTTTCATTTGAGTAAACCAGGCTTTAATCACAGAAATATAAAGGTATTCACGGAAACCCGTCAAAATAAAAGTTCGGTTTAGCTTGTATAATGATTGTGGCAGAAATATATTATCATTCAGTAGAATGTATGTACCTATCCTAATACTACTACTACTACTACTACTACTGTTGAAAAATTAATAAAACTTTGCTACACAATATTTCCTTCATCTTTACAGTTTTATTAGTACATCCCCTTTATTTGCCAAAAATAAAATGTAATTTTTATGAATTAAAAGATAAATTAATATTTTATGCCTTTATTTCATAACCAGAAAAATTTAAATACACAACAGAGAAGGCTGTTGTAGAAATAAATAAAAGTTGTTTTATGCATTTAAATAAACAAATCTAACAATGAAAAAATATAAGGGGAAAAATATGTTAGGGCCCACTTCATAGGGCCCTAAACATAACTTAACTTTTGATAAATTGGAGTTAAATTGTATAAGTTTCATTGTTTTAATTAATTAGACATGTTTTTTTTATTAATAAAATTACATTTACCCATTAAAAAGGAGTCCAGAAAAATTTAAACTGAAAAAAAAACAAAAAACAAAAAAAAAACTGAATTTAGGGGAAAAAAAATGGGGCCCTATTTTTGCATGCAACTATATATTTTTAAATGTATTATTTTATTTGCGTAAAATATTTTTATAAAGTTAAAATTTTGTGATAATACTTTAATATGTTTGCTATTTGCAGTGATTAATATTTACTATTTTTTCATAGTGTAACAATGTTGTTTTGTGCCACTGCTTTGGCAAAGTATCAGTCAAATGAACTAAAATCGAAAGCACAATATGACTTTGCTCACACGATGAGTTCATGATCCAGTGTTTTCAGAGAATCAGAAGAGGGGTGAGTCAGGTCAACAACCTTTTTTCTTTGTTCAGTTTGCACAATGAACATGGGTTAACTTATAGCTCATATTTCTGAACTCTTAAAGTGCACCAGCTTAATGAATTTAACTTTAAAATATATCCATTTTTTTCCCCCTCCCGGACCTCCCTAGAAGGATCCAGGTTCACCCACCTGTGTCTAACAAAATGTTGCTTATTATGATGTGAGCTCCCATCCACCACTACTAGCCCCTGATGTTTTGCCACCAGCCCCAGATGTTTTCAAATCCTAGAAATGTCCCTGCTCTAGTGGATCTTATGGGACCTTAAGAGCAGAAAACATGTAGCCTCTTGCAGCACCTCTTTTATTTCGGATTGTGGCTGTGTGTGTTTTGGGTTGTACATGACTTTTTTTTCTTGGATGAAAATGAGGCTGTGAGGGATAAACCTAGTCTTTACAATGACACACACTGTGTATAAAGCCCTACATATACTTTCCATAAGTCACAGCAAACTCACACCTGTTTTATTTTTGAATGCATTTATGGTTACATTAATTACAATAAATTACATTATATAAGGAATAATTGATGATGGGCCATTTAATTATTAGAAAATCATGCACACCCAAGATGGTTTTGGACCCATAAAACCTGTTGCTGCAAAGATGTTACAAAAATTATTTTTCTTTCAAGCTAGAAACTGCCACCATGTTTAAATAATAATAATTTCAATACAGAAAAAAAAAAACGAATCAACTAATGTAAGTAAAACATTCTCGTGCTCAAGGCAAGTAAACACTCCAAGTATTACTTACAAGCAAAAGTATTAATACATATATTAATCAAAAATACAAATGAAATAATATTTTTTAAAATAGAATTTTTTTTAAAATAGAATTGTAGGGTTTTTTTGTAAGTTTTTTTATGTAGGTCTATATAAAGCAGGGGTGCCCAACCCTGTTCCTGGAGATCGACTTTCCTGCAGAGTTTAGTTCCAACCCTAATCAAACACACCTGTGTGTAATTAGCAAGCCCTCCTTGAGATCCTAATTAGCTGGTTCAGGTGTATTTGGTCAGGGTTGGAGCTGAACTCTGCAGGAAAGTCGATCTCCAGGACCAGGGTTGAGCACCCCGATATAAAGGCTATTACAGAAATAGACTACAGACATTTCATGAAGTAATAAATGTTAAAATAAAACACTGCAAAATCTTCACTGTATGCATTAAAGATAATTCTTATTACAGTTAATAAGTGATTCAGTCAAGAACAGTGAGTGATTTTCTCTTTTTCTTTTGTTGTTTGATTATTGTTTGACGTGGTCGGCTGCTGCAGGTTTACGTAAGACAAAACCGACTTCATTTACATGAATAGTCTCCAATACGAGCTTGTGTGTAGCAATAACAGAACCTATTTAAAGCGAAAGAGAACTCTGTATTCGCACACTGACTGAGAGGCGCGTTCTGTGAGCGCGCTTTGAGTGTGTGCGCACTAGTGATGCGCGGATGGCGGTTATATCCGCGGGCCGGGTGGGTCGGGTAATAAAAAAAAATGCATTCTGATTATTCGCGGGTGGATGAGATGAATCAATAATGAGGCAAATATTAACTACATTTTCTAAAATATGAACCTGTTCTAAATACTTTTTTCAGGCAAACGATTTCATTTGTGTGTGTGTGTCTGTGTGTTCACCTGTTCGAGAAGTTGTGACAGAAAAAAAGACATTTCAGATCAAGTTTGAAGGGAGTTACGCCTGTGTTAATGCTATTGAGTAGGGTAATATTTAGTGGTGTAGTGCAGTACCTGCGGATACCCATTTTTTTAATCCGTCGGCTTTGCGTATACCCACTTCTAAATTGGGTCCTGCATTAGCCAAAATCATGACAGGCCACCATTTGTAATTAAATGTCAGTTAACGTTATTCTTTTTAGCGTGGATTTGTCTTAAAAGCACGAACGATTAAGCTTATATAAGTGTGCAGCGATGTGCAGATGAGCTGAATCAATCTGCTGTTAAAAATGAACCATTCATTCATCATATCATCATGCAAAACTAAGAATTAGAAGAATCGTAAACGACGATCGGGTGCGGTTATCTAAATCAGAGAAAAATACAGGTGCGGGTGGGTGGCGGGCGGATAATTTATTTGAAGCTGCG
Organism: Labeo catla; assembly: GCA_012976165.1. Lineage (NCBI taxonomy): Eukaryota > Metazoa > Chordata > Actinopteri > Cypriniformes > Cyprinidae > Labeo > Labeo catla. Next base: position 693,779 of record VONZ01000324.1, on the reverse strand, counting down.
GATTCGGGTGAAGTTTGAGCTCATCCGCGCATCTCTAGTGCGCACATAAACCCGTCGGCTTTCAAGTAGCTACTGGACAAGACTTTCGTGATAATGCATCCAGTCAGTGACATTCCGTCAACTGTCTCTGGACCCGGACGGACTCGGGATATTTTCAGAGTCGGAAAGGCATTGAGTCCGAGTCAAGTCCGAGTAAAAATGCATCCGAGTCCGAGTCGCCTAAAAATTGTACTCGAGACCGGACTCGGGTCCGAGTACCCCAACTCTAGCAACGCTTATTATGGCCGCGAAGCCCCGCCTTTTAATGAAAGAGCCAATCGTTGACTAGTAAAGTCAGCGCGTCACTGCAGCTGTCGTTAGAAGTCCCGGTTGCTATAGAAACAGTAAGCGTTCTGAGACGTGCGCTTAGTACTGCGCATGCGCACTGGCTGATCTCGCCTTTTTTAACGCTAATGGAACACAAGTAACGATATTTATGAGGCAGTTTGTTGTCAGATTATATTGGTGATTTCAAATGTGAAATTTAACCGTAAGCCTGCTGAACAGTTTTGGAGAATTTGATGTTTCCCCATTCAAAGAGATAGGAGCTGCACTTGACGTTTCAAAGATGGCGGCCGAGTGAAATGACTTGCCTTAAAGGGACTTTGGTTGTACAATAACTGTACTGTTACAGCTACTTTTCATTTTGCAGCTATTAATTGCCATCACCCACTGATAATCACAGTTTTGTCACTGCGCATTTGCACAAAGCTAAACCACTTCACTTCAAAGCCTGGCCAATGGATGCTGTCATTAAAATCTCCTCAACTTTATTTGAAAATAAACAGTTCACACAACCCTTCAGACTATAGTGAATTAAAGCTGATGATATCACACAGCAGCAGATTTAATAGAAATTCAACAAAAATACTCAAAATTAATCAGCATGCAGCTTAAATTATTAAAACAGTTTTGTAATCATTTACTCACTAACCAGTCAGTTTTGGTCACCACTGACTTCCACTGTGTGAACAATGTGTGAAAAAGCTGGACATATCAGGGAATTGTCTACAATTACTAATTTACTAGAAATCTTTTGCAAGTGTAGTCTCTATAGATTGATTTATCATGAAGGCTCATAAGCTGTGGGAATGGTTGTCAGTATTCACTCATATCTGAGATCATGAAAATATTTTGATTGTTTAGCTGCCCGATATGAACGACTTGCAGTTCACCAAGCCGGTCTGCTAAAATGCGGTAGACCTGGTTCTGCATTGTATTCTACAAACCAGGAATCATTTCACACCTATTCCCGCACCTATATTCATTCACTTTTTCTTAACATAAAGTCAACAAGATCAATCTGAGATGTTTCACAACATAAGAACAACTGATTCATGGAAGAACCACAAATGTTCTATGATAATTAACAACCAAACACCAGACTGCTCAATCTCCTCAATAACATCAATTCATTACCTTGCTGAAAACGTCACAAGATGGTATTAAATCAAAATGTTGTGGCTTTTACTCCAAGTCTCTATACTAGTGTATTTACAAAAGTTATAAAATAAACTTTCAGCAAATATATTTTGCCAAGTTACACAGGATGTGTACAGTATTGCACATTTGCCTTTCACAGTTTTTCTTTTCCAGCAAAACAGGAAAAAATATTGATGACTCATCTTGCACTCATACATTTTTGTCCAAATGCTCTCTAGAATGAGAACGTATCCTAACATAAATTTATAAATGTTGCCTGCTTCGGACTAGCAAGAGCATGTAGTATTTTGCTAGTTGTAATACATGAATTTGCTGGGCTAACTAAGGGCTACTGGCCATTTAAAGTGATAGTGCACCTAAAAATTCAAATCATTCACTCACTATAACCAAACCATTCTGGTTACCATTAAATGCCATTTCTCAAACTAAGTATCTTGTATGTTTCACATAAGTTGAAAGTCATACTGCTTTGGACCAGCATGAGCGTGAATGATTTTCATTTTTGGTGAACTCTCCTTTTAAAGATGCCACCTGGCATTGATTTCTAAAAGCAGAATGTATTTTCAGCTTTGCTGACCTAGGAAATCTAACTACTGTTGTGGGCTTCACTTTCACAAAAAGTAACAAGAAGTTCTGCCATGCCATAAAACAGTGAATAAATAATGCATGTTAGCACAAGCAGGTCTGTAATACCTGGAGAAAGCTTTGCATTTGCTTTACCATTCATCTTAATGACAGCCCTGCAGTCCTACAAATGATGATTGAGTGAATAATCTAAGCTGAATGCCATGTGACTAATGACTCTAGAGGAGTGTAAAAATGACATCCTGACACTGATTGGCTGACAGCAGCACCAGAACACACAGTTTTGAACACTTCACCAGCGACTATCCTGTAGCGTCAGCAGACAGGACAAAATAGGGCAAAAAAGTTAGTAGTCAGGGTAAATAGGGCAAAAACATAATAATTGTCCAAAGCAAACAAAGGTTTTTAATGTTAGATAAGGAATCATTTTTGGTACTGTGCATCCAGCTTTTCTTGCAGTGCAGATGTAAGCTATTTTCTGTAAATGTGTGAGACTGATTCAGTATCTGCTATGAAGAACTAGAAAAACAACCAAGTGCAGTTAATGCTTTAAAAATGTAACATAACTTAAAGGATATAATTCACCCCAAAATGGAAATTTGCTTTTTACAAGATGTTATCTGATGCACTGGAGTGGTGTGGATTACTTGTGGATTGTTGTGATGTTTTTATCGGCCGTTTGCACTCTCATTATGACGGCACCCATTCACTGTCACTAGTGAGCAAGTGATGCAATGCGACATTTCCCCAAACTCATCTACATCTTAGATGGCCTGAGGGTGCATACATGTGGGTGAGTACATTTTGGGTACTCCATTAGCTCCAAACTATGCAAACTTGTTTATGGGGAAATTTGAGGCAGAATTTATCACAATAATCCTTTTTTGAAAAATGTAAATTCATGGTTACGTTATATTGACGACTGCTTTCTTATTTAGACAGGAATGGAAGAAGAGTTCGGTAATTTTCTTAATTCCACGTTGACATCTATTTAGTTTTCAATGGAGCGAGACCAAAATACTATCCATTTTTTTGGATGTGTTAACGGTAAAGGAGCACAAAAATTAAGAACTACTGTCTTCCAGAAACCAGAAACTTCATAGAATTTGTGATTCAGAGGAAAGTTTTGAGGAACAATCTCGCATATTGTTTAGTCAATTTAAAGCAACACATTTTCATGATTGTAGTCATAATATCAAGGATTTAAACTGTAGAGATATTGAAAAAGTAACAATTTCTAGAAGAGGTGGCAACATGGAGAAAAAACATTTGCAAAGAGAAGCTTATTGGATGTACCGACTAAAAAGTTGGTCTCCCTTGGGTTTAAATGAGGATTTCGATCTTTCGTGTTTTCTTTAAGTTGTTTATTCCTTGATTGCTTGGTTATAGTGGTTGGTTATATGCTAGGGACTTGTGGCCTGATGTGTCGGCTCGTTCCCCCTTCTTTCATTTATGTTGATTTTTTTGTCATGTTGATCTTTTGAAATTTTTTGTACTCATGATGGATTATTTGTGATGTCTCTTTTTGTGTTTGTGTTATGTTTTTTTTCTGATGTGTTGAATTTTTTGAAGTTTGGGTGCTTGTCTTTGCTTGATTGATTGGTCAATTACGTTCATGATAAGTAACACCTGTGATGTGGCTTTTTATGTGTGATCTTTGGACTTCACCTCTCTTTTGGGTGGGAAATGTTATATGATTCACTGAAGAAGGCTTGTTGCTGAAACGTTTGAATGCTCTGTTGCTAGATAATAAAATTGTAAATCATCAAGAAGATTGCACGAGTGCGGATCCTTTACTTAAATACATGTTGAGTACATTTTTAACAAATTTTCATTTTTGGGTCAACTATTCCTTTAATGCGATATGATACCAAATGCACGTTTGCAGTATAATGCAGCATAAACAGTCTTTTTTTGTTTTTGCACAGCGTAAATAACTGGAAGTGAAATTACACTGGAAGCCTCACATATTCAAGGTAAAGGAGAAGTCCACTTCCAGAACAATAATTTACAGATAATGTACTCACCCCCTTGTCATCCAAGATGTTCATGTCTTTCATTATTTTCATTTTAAAAAAAATACAATTTAAACACTTTTTAATGTCAAACGCACGTTTTGTCTTTCTCTCCCTGAACTCTGTGTATTCTGGTTCAAGACAGTTAGTGTATGTCGAAAAACCAAAATCGTATTTTTTCCCTCAACTTCAAAAATCATTTCAAAATCATCCTACATCACTGCAGAAGTACTGACACAGTCTTTACAAAGTGAACGTGAAGAAAATGAAACACCCTTAACAAAAAAGATAAAACAGTGATATAGGATGATTTTGAAGTTGAGGGAGAAAATGAGATGGGAGTTTTTCAACATACACTAACTGTCATGAACCGGAACAAAAATAGTCCAGGCAGAGTAAGACAAGATGAGCGTTTGACAATAAAAAGTATTTTAATGAAAATAACCGATCGTTTGGCTAGATAAGACCCTTCTTCCTCGGCTGGGATCGTTTACAAGCACATTTGTGATCGTTTGAATCTGCATTTAAACTGTATTTTGGAAGTTCAAACTCGGGGCACCATATCAGTCCATTATATGGAGAAAAATGCTGAAATGTTTTCCTCAAAAAACATAATTTCTTTATTGATGAAAAAAGAAAGACATGAACATCTTGGATGACAAGGGGGTGAGTACATTATCTGTCATTTTTTTGTTCTGGAAGTGGACTAATCCTTTAAATGGTTACAACCTGAAAGTTCCCTGAAAGTCACACTGAAATCAAAACAGTGACAGATCTTTCATCCATATTGTAATGTACATCCAAGTGTAACAGATTACAGAAAAACATCAAATGTAGGACGGGGACTTTGTTCGACGAATTTGTCACACTCAAATGTGGAAGCAGATGAACGCGAGCTTGCAGGAACGAGTTTAAGCACACTAAATGATTGGAGAAGTCCTACATACGTCACCAGAGAGTTGTTTTGACTGGAAGATCCAGTTATGGCATTTTGGTAGTGACATTATGCCTCCACAAAACAAAAACTCCTACATATCCACCTTATTTTTCCTTCCAGTTATTTTCAGTTGTACAAAACAGCTCATTTTGCTGCTTGATACTGCAAACTGGTGTTACTTATATTATTTTAATGTATTGTCTTAAAGGAGAAATTCACTTCCAGAACAAAAATTTGCAGATAGTGTACTCACCCCCTTGTCATCCAAGATGTTCATGTCTTTCTTTCTTCAGTTGTAAAAAAAAAATTGTTTTTTGAGGAAAACATTTCAGCATTTTTCTCCATATAATGGACTGATATGGTGCCCCGAGTTTGAACTTACAAAATGCAGCTTAAATGCAGCTTCAAACTATCACAAATGCGGTTGTAAATGATCCCAGCTGAGGAAGAAGGGTCTCATCTAGTGAAACGATCGGTTATTTTCATTTAAAAGATACATTTTAAATACATTTTAATCTCAAACGCTCTTCTTGTCTTTCTCTCGTTAAACTCTGTGTATTGTGGTTCAAGACAGTTAGGCCAGTGGTTTTAACTCAATTCCTGGAGGGCCACAGCTCTGCACAATTTAGCTCCAACCCTAATCAAACACACCTGATCCAGTCTTCAGGATTACTAGGAACTTCTAGCCAGGTGTGAGTTGGAGGTGGTTGGAGCTAAACTCTGCAGAGCTGTGTCCCTACAGGAAATGAGTTTGAGACCACTGAGTTAGGGTATGTCGAAAAACTCGACCCTAACTGTCATGAACCGCAACAAAAAGTTCAGGCAGAGTAAAACAAGACAAGCGTTTTAGATTAAAAAGTATAGAAATTGTATTACTTTTATAAAAATAATCGATCGTTACACTAGATAAGACCCTTCTTCCTCGGCTGGGATCGTTTACAACCGCATTTGTGATCGTTTGAAGCCGCATTTAAACTGCGTTTTGGAACAAAATTGGGGCACCATATCAGTCCATTATATGGAGAAAAATGCTGAAATGTTTTCCTCAAAAAACACAATTTCTTTACGACTGAAGAAAGAAAGACATGAACATCTTGGATGACAAGGGAGTGAGTACATTATCTGTAAATTGTTGTTCTGGAAGTGGACTTCTCCTTTAATTATAAACACACTGGTTTGTAGTGCAAACAGTTTATTTCACTTTGTTATTCTTGTCATTGTTTCCCTATAGGGCTAATGAATCAGAAGTCTCACACATTTACAGAAAACAGCTTACTTTTGCACTGAAAAATAAGGAGGATACATCTTTCACAATAAGATCTGTGACATCCTTTTAGAAAACACACGAGGTGAATTTTCATTTCATGCTGATTTTAAAGGGACAGTTCACCCCAAAATGAAAATTCTCATTATTTACTCACAACCATGTTGTCCAAACCTACATGAGTTTCCTTCTTCTGCAGAACATAAAAGATATTTTGACAAATGCAGTTTTTTGTCCGTACTATTAAATTCACTTGCTTCCAATGTTGTTTGGACTCCACTGTATCTACTCTTCTAATGTACAGAAGATATAGATAGATATAGATTTGGAACAACATGAGGCTCAGTAAATTCTGGTTTTATTTGGTGGTATCTCTTTAATATCTTAAAAACATTCCCAGTGCATGAGTGTGTCCGGCGCTGAGGAAATGAATGGCAGCAGCATGCTTTGAATAAGCGAGTCACCTGACAAACTAGTTTTCATGCAGAATGAAAAATAAAACAGGCTCTTGAGAGTTCGAGTGACGGTTTAGCACATGGAGCAGACCACGTTCATGCACACTCAGTCAAATGAACAGCTCTCATGAGGATTTAATAGTACAGAACATCAGCAGAATACATACAGCTAAAATAAATAAAAAACACAGTGGCGAATTAACATCCTTCTTAAGTCTTACTATTCAGACAGCAAAGCTGCGCTTCAGCTGGACCATATCTGTGAAAAGAGACCTGAGGTGAACAATATGATCCAATCGCTCGAGTCTTCAGTGTCTTGTAAATTTCTCATGTCACTAAAGCTCTTCTTCAAACAGTAGCTTATTGCTCAAAATGTCCATCTGGTGAATCTGCAATACAGGATGATGAGACAGTATATGGAGTGATGAGTTATTGACCATGTTCACAGGTTGGGTGCAGAATCACCAAAAGCAGGCTTTGCAGCAAACCTTGATTTTCATGCATCAGGATCTTTTGAGAGCAGGGGTCTGCGCTGCTGATACGTCCTCATCCAACCCTGGACCACCTGCAAATGCAAAAAAAAAAAAAGAAAAACGTCTCATATTTTGACATGCTTTATTGCAATGATGAAAGGGTTTACCACACAGGCTTACTACAACATACACTCAAGAGGTTGTAAATATGTGGAAACATGTGTAAATCCACTCTGGTTGTCTTACGGTTTTAACATTTGATATTCCCATTTCTTCAAATACACCAAAATTTAAATGGTCCCATCATCACACCAGGGAGTTTCTATCACATGCTAGAAGAAAGCACTTGAATATTTAATGATGTAAGTCTGGTTTAGTTTACCACTGGTTTACTGTTGCTAAACAACTTACTGTAAAATACAGCACTGTTATTTGCAATGCAGATAAGAAAAGACTTTCTAGAGTTCATCTGTACATCTTACTCTATGAATTCTCATGCATTCATGAGGGAATCTGTTGAGTAACAATCACAAATATCTCGGTGCTATGATTTCGGTGTTATGACCACATACATATATTTTAACTCTATTTTTAATGGAACCAAATAGGAGTAAAAATGTCACATGGTTTATGAGTCTTTGCTGTTTACGTGAAGGAAAATAAGGTTAAATGTTTACAAGAGTTTCCGTTCACATGTTAGACATTTTATAATTTTGGATCATATAATCATTGCTGTTAATTCTGTTCGCCGTTTCTCTTTCACTTGTCATTAACTAACAGTATGTTTTTTTACTATCCTAGAATTGTATAATTCTGCCATATGGACATAGTCACTACTGATAAACTACTCCTAAATATAATGTAGAATCGGTCATTTTCTGTGAAGCTGCTTTGCAGTGATGTGTATCACGAACAGCCATGATTTTTCTCATTGTTTTGTTCCTTTTTATTTTACTTACTAGTTGTCCAGATCAAGTGAAGGCTTTTTTAGGGTTTCATTAGGGCCAAAGTTTTTGTATTTTTGTATATAGTTGACCACATGTTGACAATTAGATGCCAGGTTTTGTAAAGGATATTTTCTGTAGGGCAGTTTGTTTATTGCTAAGAAACTCTTGAATGCATTTCTTGTTTTAGTCACTTTCTCATTATTCAGAGAACATTCAAAAGAACATCACTTATTTGAAATAGATTTGCTGTTGTTGTAACATTATAAATGCCTTTATTGTCTCTTTTGATCAGTTTAATGTGTCTCTGCTGAATAAAAGTATTAATATCGGTGGAGTACATAATCACTTTTGCTGTCAGTATTTGCAGTAGGAGTCAGCATTAGACATCAGCGATTTTCATTTCAAAACAGGATAAATTACCTTTGTGTCTTCCTCTTTCCAAAGGATTTCCTGTTCTGCCTCGTTCAGCTCTTCAGTTGGGTCATAAGTGTAAACTGGAAGCAGCTGATGCCGCAACCTATCAATCCTTTAAATGTGCACAGATACACAAGCAGCAAAAACAGAAAGAAAGAAAGAAAGAAAGAAAAAAGTCATTTTAACCCTGTATTATTTCCTTCATCATCCACTTACCTTGTATAGCAAACAAAGGCCCAGACATTCTGCCTAATATTTACTTCTGTGTTTCAAAGAAGAAAACATTATGGGTTTTTCATTTGTGAGTAAACTAAATTATCAGTCAAAGGTTTGGGATAATTATGATTTATAATGTATTGGGGAAAAAAAGTCTATTACGCTCACCAAGACTGCATTTAATAAAAACAGATATATTGTAAATTACTATTATAATTTACCATGTTCGACTGTTTTCTAATGCAAATTTATTCCTGAAATTGTCAGTGCCATTACTCCAGTCTTCAGTGTCAGATGATCCTTTAGAAATCATTCTAATATGCTGATTTGTCAGTGAGGAAAACAAAAAAAAAACTTTTGTTTTTTTTTTTCCAGAGAGGTTGCATTAATTAATAAACTGATCAAAAGTGAGAAACAATGTTACAAAAAGATTCTTTTGAACATTTTTCATCAAAGAAAACATCACAGTTTCCACAAAAATATTGGGCAGCGCAACTGTTTTCAACATTGCTAATAATCAGAAATGTTTCTTGAGCAGCAAATCAGCATACTAGAATGATTTCTGAAGAACCATGTGACACTGAAGACTGGAGTAATGTTGCTGAAAATTCAGCCTTGATCACAGAAATAAATTACATTTTAACAAATATTCACATAGAAAACGGTTCTTTTAAACTCTAATAATATTTCAAAATACTACTGCTTTACTGTATTTTTGATTAAATAAACGCAGTCTTGGTAAGCAAAAGAGACTTCTTTCCAAATAATCTTAATTATTCCAAACATTTGTTGTCTTGAGAAGAGTGCTGGAGTGTGTTTATTTACCTCCGTTTCCTCCTTATGTACAACACCTATAAAACAGAAAATACATTAGCATTTTACTGTAGTAACATACTGTCTAAAACACACATAAGCCTGTTACGCCACTTAATAAAGTCTGTACGGCTACTTTAGCTGTCGAAATAAGCAAAGGTGCAGCTGACAAGCATTTGTGCACGCAGTAAGACACATTCATAAAAGAATAAAGGCTTTTTGTTTTTCTGAATGTACTGCCCAATTAAATTACTCCATCATGCGACTCCACATTCTTCCCCCACTTTAGCACACAGTCAGACACTGTTAGAAATATCCTGAAGAGACATGCATGCTATCTAGTAAACACTGCTGGTTTGCTTTTATATGCTGGCACCTACCACTGCTGCAACAATCCCAATGGCAGTGATGAGGAAGAAGGGGACCAGCACGTAGCTGACGGCCACATCTCCGTTGATGGTGTGAGGGGGCTGTGTGGTGATGTTCATAATGTAACACGCTCAGACATGGGCTGTGCTCCTGGCTTCTGTTTACTGCTCATCTTCCGCACGCATGTGACTCCCACATGGTCTCCTGCCCTCACTGATGACCGTCAAATACAAGAGAATACAGTTATTTATGGATGAGGACGCACACAGGAATGCTGAAAAAAAGAGCTAGGGAGTGTTAATCATTATATTTCAGACTTGTTTGCACTCCACTAGAATAGATCTGTCCTTTTCTTGGATAGATAAAAAAGTTCTTAACTTGGGCCTATACACTCCCTTTTACCACACTTTTTCACTGCTGGCTGAATCTCACAACATTTTAGGTTACAGTTTACTCCAAAATCAAAAGGAAAAAAAGTTTATTCAGCAAGATAATGCTTTAGTACCATCATGTTTTTCATTGCGCCAACTTTATAAGGAGATTTTCTTTAATCTTTATTATCGTAATGTTTTGATGATTTACTTATTTAGTTCGTTTTGTTTTGCAATTGCATTTTAAATTGCATTCAAATAAAAGCAGTACAAAAATCTACCATAGTTTAGCAATGTTAAGTAATAAATGATTGCAATAATAAGAGTTTTCTTTAGCATTTAATGACAGTTTCGTATTATGAATATACTCTGTTTGCATATACCGTGGTATTGTTTAACGTACGCTACTATGTAAATACCGCGGTTTAGAAATATCATATTCATAATTTGTACCATTATACATCAAAACAGCATATGTTTTCTAAAGCGGTTGACATGGCACAATAGGTCCGTCATCATTCATTTAATACAGAAGCTGCAAAACGCACAGCTCATATTTAAATTATGGAAATATACCATTGTGATTTAATACCAAATGTCCAAATGGCTAATAACGAAAGCGTTTATGTTGCATATGACTCTGCGGAAAACACAAACAAACAACGCATTCAGTGACATTGTCTGCTACCATTTGTTTATGTTGCTTGCATTACTACGGTGACCACCAATGATAGCATCCATGTCGTCATAATAATTATGAGCGCTAACAACACTGTGTCTGCTGACTCACGTGAAAGCATCATGACCAGTCAAACTTCACCATCGAGCCATTAAAGCAAACCCACCTGATTCAGCCAAAAGAGTAGGACGAGTGTCACTTCACTACAAGGAGACTCCAAATCCAGTTATTATAACACAAGTCATGAGTTTGTCTGACAGTAAACAGCTCCACAGTCAGTGTTTACGGAAAGCAAGTCCTGCAATGAAAACGAAACGATGATGGTGGTGCTGGAGGGAGGAGTTACGCCATTCACAATCAACGGTACGGACAGCAGATGGCGCCACTGTATGACATAATGCTACTGTATTATCATATCATATCATATCATATCATAATAACGCAGGTTAATACAGGTAAAATAAACTCAAGAATAAGTGAAAATATTATATAAAAAACATACTTTCATGGATTTTATTTGCAAATTAAAAGTTGAAGCAATACTGTGCAATAGCACCACTGTATGTGACCCTGGATTTATACGTCTAAAAGCTGAATAAATACTATTTCCATTGATGTATGGTTTGTTAGGACAGGACAATATTTGGTCGAACTATTTGAAAATCTGGAATCTGAGAATGCAAATAATAATAAATAAATAAATAATAATAAAAAAAAATCGATTTTAAAGTTGTCAGAAGTTCTTAGCAATGCATATTACAAATCAAAAATTAAGTTTTAATATATTTACGGTAGGAAATTTACAAAATATCTTTACTTAATATCAAAATGAATTTCGGCGTAAAAGAAAAATCGTTCATTTTGACCCATACAATAGGCTATTGCTACAAATATATCCGTGCTACTTAAGGTTTTGTGGTCCAGGGTCACATATTTGCATTTGAATTTGCATGAGTATGGGATTTTGCAATCAAGTTTTATTACTAAGATTAACAGATTTCTTTATAATATTAGAAATTATTGGAAGCTATATAAAATGTTATATAATATTTTATAATGTTATATTAAATATGAAATATAAATACACACACGCACACGCGATTTATTTCTGCTTTTAAACTCGGATGTTTCAAAACACACATCTTTAGAATAGTTAAAAACCACGTCTTGTAAAAGCCATGCCAGCCAATCAGGTGTCATTAATTCCAAGCGTCCAAAGTGATTGACAGGCAGAGTGCGATCTCTGATTGGCTAAAAAGCGCGGGCCGCCCCCTGACTCTTCGTTTCTAGTCTAGACTCTAGAGATTTTACAGAGGGAGGTTTCTGTGACACCTGTCAAAATATAAAGCCGTTATATATTAATGTCACAATACCCGTTACTTTAATAAATAATATTAATAGGCCTACATTTTTTTGTAATTTAGCAGACGCTTCTACTACTACTACCATAACACAAACTTTTTTTATACCGAAAAAAAACCCCAATGCGGTTAACACGTCGGAGTGAATTCATCGCAAGCGCTTTAAACCAGTTTCGCCTCTACTGCGCAACGTCATATTCACAAAAAGGAAACGCGTTTCGGGGTTGTCCATAATGCAACGCAATTTACGCAGAGCTCAGAGTAATGGCGTCAGTGCGACACAAGCTCACAAGACCCACAAAATGAAGCGACGGAGGGAATATTTGTGTTAGCCAAGGGCCTTAAGAAGGGTTTGTAGGCGCAGAATTGCAGTGAGAGGCGTAGACTTGACAGGAGTTGAGGACTTTCATCTGTTCAGCGCGATGATAAAGCTGAAGTCCAACCAGACGCGCACGTATGACAGAGACGGCTATAAAAAGCGCGCGGCCTGCCTATGCTTCAGGAGCGAGCGCGAGGAGGAGGTGACACAATCAATCACTGCTGTCTTTATTTACTTCACCAAATACATTGATTCCGAATATATCAAATACTTCAGTAATATGTACAGTTAGAAGTACAGCTGTACGTGTGTTTATGAGGGATACGGGTGTTGTGAGGCCACTAAACGATGTCTGCTCACGTCTGATTTGTTTTCGATGGAGTAATCACCTAACGTTGTTTAGTAATCGTGATAACTAGAATTTACAACAATATGTCACTGTTATTGTTACTACTGTAAAAACAGAAGTGATTTTGGAATCTCATTCTAATATTTGACCTGAATTTTTGGACATGTTACATGTGTAAATCCCATGATTTTATCGTGCAGTATCATGTCAATATCAAGTACGTGGCTATCATCAGTACAGTGGTATTGAATTTATCTAAATCTGATAACCTCACTGTACCATAGTACCTCTGCAGTAACGTCAGTGTTTTGTAAGTTGTGTGAGAAACTTTTTAAGTCATCATGGCTAATAACAGGCTACTGTAACATTCACACAAGTAGCTATAGTATTGTCATTTAATAGAAGTCAATATACTTGAATATGTGAATATACTTTTCCCCTTTTCATGTTTTTTTGACATGTTAAAATGTTATAGCACTCAAACACACTGGTTGTTTTACTCTATCAGTTTAATTTACTTACGTTTGGTTCCTTTAATTAGGACTCTCCCTCATTGTATACTGTTTGTAGTGTGGTAATATTGCAGTCACAGAATCTTCTCAAGAGTTTGTTACTAATTCTGTTATATTTGACATCTTCCTTATGAATTAACTGGCGTGGAAACGTAATTAGCTGGCTACTAACAATTGGATGTTTCCCAGATCATGTAGGCAGGTTATAACCTGTGTACATCCTCAAAGGTTTTTTCTAGCAGTAGCATAATAACAAGTCAAACGTTTATGTAGAACTTAAACCAAATCCAAAGATACTAAACCCAAAAGATAATAGTTCAGTTCAAATTTAAACCAGTGTTTAATATAGTCAGTGATAAACAATTTTAGTCCCACATTGGGTGGTCACATGTAAAATCTGGGTCATGAAGAAAAGTAATTTGAAAAACATTGACTTGGAGCACTTTTACTCTCTGAAACACAGCAGATTTTAGGAGTAAAAGAGTTATGAATTGTTCCATCTTGACTTTAACGTTGCCTTTGCACATTAAACCAGGATACGAAGAAGTATTTCAATATCTAAAAATTACTCAGTTTATTATGCGAGTTTATTATGCTAGTGGCTAATTTTTACTCATTATGATGAGCGTGTGCCATTGGATGCTCTGTCACATTTGATTGATTGGTAGAACAATCATAAACATGTCTTGTAATTGAGTAGGGCAGGGTTGCCAGATCTGCAAAACAAAACCAGCATAATTTGCTGTTGAAAACTAACCCATTCACGTTTTTTCCGTAGCTGGCCCCCTCCGTCGGGGTCAATTCCAGGGAGGTGGGGAAGAGATGCTTTAACCTGCAGACTAAAAAAACCCGTGCCGAATCCAAATTCTGCAGTAAAACCGCAGACTTGACAGCCCTGGAGCAGGGTTGTCCGAACCTGTTCTAGGAGGCCCACTGTCCACAGAGTTTAGTGCTAATCCTAATTAAACACGCTTGAACCTGCTAATCAGGGTCTTCGGGCTCACTAGAATCTGTAAGGCAAGTGTGCTGAACTAAAGGCAGGAGCTAAACTCTGCAGGACATTGGTCCTCCAGGAGCAGGATTTGACACCGTAATAGAGATTCACCCCATCCTCACCATATCTGTGATGTGTGCTGTTCTGATGGCAGTGTGTTGTGTCTGTGTCAGGTGCTGTTGGTGAGCAGCAGCAGTCATCCTGATAGATGGATTGTTCCTGGAGGAGGGATGGAGCCGGAGGAGGAGCCCAGTGTTGCTGCTGTCAGGGAGGTGTGTGAGGAGGTAGGCATTCCTCAGAAAGACTTATTATGTGCTGGGTCTGCACATTTCATCTCTGTAAATTGCATTCCTCAGAGGGTTTCCTGAGTTCCTGATTTGCAGTCTGTTACACTGGAGAATTCAGAATTGTGTAGAATTTCAACAAACCTAACACTTTACAATAAGATTTAATTTATTAACATTAATACCAGTAAGTATTAATGTCTTTTTTTTTCTTTTTTATGTTTGGTTAGTGTTAATTAGTAATTATGCAGTTGTTTATTGTTAATTCATGTCTGTTCATAATGCATGAACTAATTTGTACAGCTGAAAAAACTATATATTTGTGTATGTAAAATTAACATGGGCCAAGGTTAAAAAAAGCTGTAAAAGTATTGCTTCCTCTGCCTGTTATTGCCCAGTGCATTAAGTAATGTTGACAAATTTTAAAAGTCATACAATCTTTCCCCGACTCTTACGTCTGAAAACACTCACATGATGGCAAGTCTGTAAATCTTTAGCAGTGCAGTTCTTACATTTCCAAGCTCAGTCTAATAAAAACACAAATTTGCCAATAGCCTTCGGTTGACAAGTACTTTTGTCGGGATGGTTTGTTCGCTGCAGTATATGCAGAACCTGTAGGACAGGACTGTTCAACTGGTGGCCTGTGGGCCAAATCCATTCTGTTGGATAGTTTTATCTATTTACAGCACTCAGCAATACCAAACATGACAGAATAAAAGAAAATGATAATGAAGCTTTTCCACACCGACCGTTGTTGTGTTCTCTCCACCTCCTGCACTCCAGAGATTTCTGTGCCAACTTAATAATTTTCATACTTATCTGCAGAGAACTGACATATGCTGAAATAAGAGGTTTCAAGATGCTTTAAATGTCACAGGAAATGTCCTGAATTCAGTGTTTCACTCTATTTTTTTTTTATTCTCACAGGCTGGAGTAAAAGGTACATTAGGAAGATTGGTAGGCGTTTTTGAGGTAAGTGTTTTCTAATGTTAAACGACGAAGTCAAAAAGAAATTATCACCACAAAAATGTATTACAATGGTGCTTTAGTTCCAAGTTGGGGGGAAAAAAAAGTGTAAAAAAAAAAGTTCCTGTTTTGAGAATAAAATTTATAATAGACCTCTATCAAGAATAGTCAAAGTTTCAAGATAAATAGTAATATTTAGTAAAAAATTGAGAATAAAATACGTTAATAGGGTAACCTAAGGAAATAAGGTTGCCACATTATAGTTTTATTAGTATTAGTATTATTATTATTATTATTTTTTTTTTAGCTGGGGTTACAACTAATCAATAGTAATCAATGAAAATAATGTTAAAATAACTGAGTGTATAACACATCTGAAATGTAGCAGATGACACAGAGTTGCTCTGAACATGAGAATGCTTTATCTTAAGCACTTCAAACTAGTGCTGGGTGATTTTTCCTGATTTTATCGATTAATTTGATTTTATTTTTTGCCACGATTTTATTTTTTTTTTAGAAATTTGAATCGTGACTTTGAATAGAAATAATACCAAATGTTAGAAGAATTAGACAGTTTGACAATATGCCAATAAAAACAGTAAAGAGAAAAGACCGATCCAATTGCACCATTCACACAGAATGCACTTTTGTTTTGACGCAGAAAAACATACAAGAAGATGGGAGTGAACTTAATTTAACTTGAGCTCCGCAGTTTTATAATGATGTTTCATGCATTAGACGCTGCAAGAGACGCAAATGCAACAGTTAAATGCGTCCATGTTTACATAGAAAGAAACAATGTAAAAGCAGTGCAATCAAATAAAAAGCCTGTAAAGAACTACTACTGTATGTCTGATATTCCTGTTTGCATCATGGTGACAGGCTAAAAGCTGCTGTTCATGTTTTACAGAACATTATTGTTAATAATAGTCAAATGGTGTTATACAAGTCATTTTGAAGAACTACCTTGACTTCTGAGATTTTTTTTAAAAAGCATTTTCCTAGTATTATTTCTGAACATTATAATATGTATAAGACAAGTTTGTACAAGATGTAGTTGTAGTTCATGCATCTTTTCTGCAAAGATAATTAACAAGTGATTTGATTAACATTTACACCATGTTGACCACTTCATGTGTGGTGCACTTGGAATAGAGTTTTCTTTAACTAGAGGTTTAATAAAGAACAAGTTACTGTAGTTACATTTTCAAATCGACTAGTGAAAAATCATAAAAAATCAGTCAAATTTTCTTAACAAAATTTTTTGTCATATCGCCCAGCCCTACTTCAAACAAATGCTGTTTAATGTGTTTGAGACTGTTTTTTGTTTTTAATGTTTTTTTTTTTTTCCAGCAACTCATTTTTTTAGAATTGCTTAAAATGTAATATTTACATTTAACTCCCCCTTATTTTTTCAAAATGAATAACATAGCCTATATGTGTACATGATTTAGTATTTCCTGTGAAAAGTTTTTTTTTTTTTTTTACAGAACAGAGACAGAAAGCATAGAACGTATGTCTATGTTCTCATCGTCACTGAAGTTCTGGAGGACTGGGAGGATTCAGTAAACATTGGTGAGAATATGATTTTAAAAAAGAGCCCTAATTATGGAATTTATTTAGAAAGTGGCAGCAACCTCATTAGCTGAATTAGATACGCTTGTTTCTGCAATTTTGTTTTAGACAATTACACTTGGTGCACTTGATTTCTTCTTTTTTCCTCCTAAAATCAATGTCAATTGGTCAGTATTTTACTTTTACAAGCATTGCCGTAAGAGCCAACAAATAGGAGCAGTTCAGAGCTCGATCTCAAAATCCTCACCTAATTACAGGATTTCTAATGCCACATGAATACAGCATTTGTGCCATTGTATTTACTGGTGTGTCTCTTGTTGTTCTCAGGTAGGAAGAGAGAATGGTTTAAGATAGAAGATGCCCGGCGTGTGCTGCAGTGTCACAAACCTGTGCAAGCATCTTACTTTGAAGCCCTTCAGCAGGACTGTATGACCAGCAATGGCACGTCTCTGGTGGCCACTTATAACATTAATCAAAACTCTCTCTCCAGCATCAGATAACTATCACAACAAACACAGAAGCCTCTGCAAAATTCTCCATGATTTTCTACCTTTTCCTTTCCTGACTGAACTCCCATTGCAACTATCTCCATCACGTTTTTTTTTCTTCAGCACGTTAATGGCTACATCAAATGAAAGCTGATTGCCTTACCAGCCTTTTTTAGCGATCGCAGTCTGTGAGATAAAAGTCGTAGAATACTTTGCAAATGACAGTTTGTCTGTTTCTTCTTACGTTTTAATGAATACTTGCATGAGATTCTCTTTTCCTAATGCCAGGTTTACTGAATGCAACCACACTTTTGTGTCTTGAAATAAGTAGTGTTTAAAGAGAAAGCTGTCAGAAGTGTTTGTAATGATGTTGTGGTAAACGTTTGACCCTTTCATTCTGCAGTGTTTGCCTTTAGCCTCTATGGATATGCTGTGATATAGAGTCGGTTGAGTTTTTGCATGAATCGCATATTCATAGTCTTAGTTCTTTAAACCGCTAAACTAAAGAGAAATGACGTCTTAAATTGATCAAAGTAGTTGAACTCTTAGTCTTATCACCAATATTACATACTCATGTTGGGGATTTCTCTCAAACGCAGCTATTGTCAGGTTACTTTTCAGTAGCACATTTGCAAAATGTTCTAATGTCGATAAAGCTTAGTGGTTTGGTAGTTTGATCATTTAAGGTGGTTTTGATCGAGATTGTAGGAATGTCTTTGCTGTCTGGATATGGTGGTTTTACTGGGTTTGCAATCCCAGATGTCCCGATGAGAAAGGTTTGGCTTAGTGGCTAAATGTGATTCTGGTCGCTGCACTGGTTTTGTTGTGGTACAGGATTTGATTTATGACAGAAGAGAGGTGTGGAAGGACATTCTGAACTTGTTCAAGTGAAATGAGCCTGTGTAGGACACCAGTATCATAAATCTCCCGGTCAGTGGTCAAACACACGACCGTCTCAGCAGCTGTTGATGTCAGATTCTTCCTCGTTCTTACAATTTTTTTTTTTTCCTTAAGGTTTTGTGCACTAGTATTCATAGCACAATAGCAACAATATACACATTTCTCAGTTTTAGTTGTGATCATTTCAGTTAATTGTCTGTCCGCTCATAAACTGTAACCATAAATCGTGTGTATATGCGTGTACAGTACGTGGGTTTGTACGTGTGAACTAATGTGAATAATCAAAGGACTTGATGCCAAGGTTAGCTGTCTGCCTAATAAATTGCCTCTCGTGCAAGAGGATCGATTTTGTTTGAAATGTTTACAACTTGATTGTAGTTTCTGTTCAGACACTGGATATTCACTGACCTCTTTTCATTTGTTATAGATGACTGTTAATGGTGCCGTTTCTTTTTTTGAAATGCACTTTTCTAGGTCTTAATTTAGTTTGTCCTAATTATTATAAATTGTTTCATTTTTTTTTATTTGTTTATGATTTATAAAATTGTCACAAGCATGTACTTCAAATGAGAATTGTTCAGCTCTCGAGTAAATATGTCTTATCAGTATTTCAATGTTTTTCTCTTTAATCAGAAAGCACAAAAGTTAGTGTATTGTGGGTAACTTCAAAATTACCAACCCTAAGATGCTCTCCATGGGCTAAAAACAGGACAAATGTCCTATTGTAATAAGATTAGTTAGCTAAACCCAATCCAAAGCAGGTATAAAACCATTCTTTTTCAGTAGGAACTCAAAACCTGTGACACAACAACAGCACGTGTAACAAGTCGTGGCAGAGAATGCAGATTCATGTGATCAATCTCTGCACATTTATTGCAATCATTAGTGGAATGTGAGTAAGCAATGATCAGATCACTCTGTGTATCATTTCTCTGCAGGTCTTTGTAATGAAATAATGCCAGGCTTGTCCTTGAATTGTAATTCCTGCGTTATTTGAAAAAGAAAAGATATTGGAGTTTTTACATTTTACACTTGTTTGTGTTGTACAAAGAGATGTTTTGGTGTAAAGTATTCATCATTTCTTGAGTAAACTGAAAACATTTTAAGAATCTCAAAATCTTTCCTCAGTTGTTTCCTTTTTCTAACATTTCAAGCACACCGTGTATCACCCTGCTGTATCTGATATTGGAAAAAAAGAAAATTTGACTCCAGATTGTATAACAGTTGTCAACATTCTAAAAATAAAAACAAAAAATGCTACGTGCATGTCATGAATTGCAGATGCAGTTTTTGTCAGTTCGGTAGAATCGGTAGCAGGCCAAAGAAACTCCCACTAACAGTGGTGAAGGAAGAAAGTTGTGCTCAGAGTAAAGATGTGTGCCCCCCAGTTTGGGAACCACTGACTTAACAAACATAGTCCAGTACTGGTTCCAAATTACATGATGAAAACTCTAGTTAGTAATGTAATCCATTACATTACACATACATACATTACACATTTTAGGTAATATAATCAGACTACTTTTTGATTACTTTTCAATGACCTTTTAATCACTCATTAATCACTTTGATCTAAGTAGGAAAATGTTGTACCGTATTGATGAAAAAAATACAAAGAGTAAGAAAATCTGTTCCATTTGGGTGCTTGAAGTACTTGAATTTGACTTTTTGAAATTTAAGGCATGGAAAACTCTTGAAAATAGCAATATTCCTGAAGAGGTTTTGAAAAGTGCTTAAATTATTGAAAGACAAAGTATCTATGAAATAAGTGTTTAATTTATTTCGCAGCTCTGAATCAGTTAAACCATTGCGTCACAAAGCATCACATATAGCGAATCATTTGTTTCAGATTGGGACTTCAAATTGTGTACTGTGAATCATTTGCTTTAGAATGGAATGGTTTCGTAAATCATTTCGCAAATTGAATGACTGAAATTAAATGATTCTCGATCTGCACTGAATCATTATTCAGATCGGGACTTCAGATTGTGGATAACAAATCATTTAATTAAGATTGGAACTGTGGTGCACAGATCACAAATCATTTGATTCAGATAAGGATTTCTGAGTGATTTCTTGAATCTTTTTTCTAGATGAAGGAAAGTATACACAAATACAAATCCCTTAAGAAAATTAACTGTGGTTTTACTATATTAAATGTGTAGTATACTTTGTAATACATTAGTAGTAATATTTCATATGTGCTTCACCTTAATTCTGCCATTTTTTATTATATTTTTATCTATTTCTTTTTTTAGAATTTGAAATAGAAGACACTGTTTGATAAGTGAGATCTCTGATTGAAGTCCTTGAAAATTAAAAAGTAGTGCTTGGAAAGTCCTTAAAAGTCTTGGAATTTCATTTTACAGTATCTGTACGACCCCTGAATAAACAAAATGAAGTGCATTAAACATCACATTACGTAAAGTTTTCCAAACTGGGATTTGTCAATGAATACTTAATTTTTGGAAAATGATTATATAATACAGATTACATGTAATCAGTTACTAGAATTACTTGTAAAACATCAAGTGAAGTTACCTAAAGAAGGTAGTTGTTCTTGTAAACTTGAAGAATAGCTTTGTTAGTCCACATGGGTCATTGTTAAACGTTTGGCACAGGAAGTTCTCAGGTTGGTATAGAAATAATGAGCAAGCTGTAGGTGTTGTGCTGAGTGCCAGTTTAAAGAGATCAGCTCTGAACCGAGCTCAGACACACTGCTTGCGGTGGATAATATGGTTGGGCTGTCATGGACTAACAATGCTTGTGAGTGCTCCTCAAACACATTTCCCCAGACAGAGGAGATGAAATGTGGACTTAGACATTTCTACGACATATCAAGGTAAAACGGATGACAGGGATCTGCTGTAGTGGAAGAGGGGAACTCCAGCTGACCTAACTATGATGGCCTACCTAAGAGCGAGAGGCAGATGGCATTTTCAGTACAATGACCAAATTCGCTGCTTGACTTCAATATTGGGAAACTGACTAGTATTGAAACTGCAATAACATTATCACACCTCCATCATTTGAATCACATTGATTTAACAATATAGAATTGATGTTTCAGCATCATGTACAATTCAAGTAATAACTTATGCTGATGTCACAAATTCTGTTTATTTACATGAAACAACAGAAGGTTATGTTAAATCATGTTACTATGCATGTTTGCCTGTAGGATATGTGGTTCTTTCGGTCAGCAGCTTTTTCCACAACATCAGTTCTACAAAATGCTGCTGTGATGAACAGCATTTGAGGACTACTTCACTATTTTGATCCCCATCTTTGTGCCTTTTTTTCTTTTTTTTTTTTATATTTGACATTTGATTCATCATGGTTCCCTCTTATATAATACATCATTTATGCAAATATGCAAAAACAGCTAAATGTCACTAATATAAAAAAAAAAAATGTACACATCTTCACTCTGTTCAAAATATTGCACACCCCAGCTCTGAAGTATCAGTGAACCTTCTGTAATAGTTGCATATGAGTCCCTCAGTTGTCCTCAGTGTGAAAAGACGGATCTCAAACAATTGTTATTGTTGGAAAATACACAAAAAAAAAAGCTGAAAAACCAAATAATTTGTGGAACCTTAAGGAACTGTTGAGGACAAACAAGGGAATCATAAACAACTATCACTAAACAAAACAACACAGCTGTAGTTCATTCAGGTAACAACACCGTATTAAGAATCAAGTGTATGTAAACTTTTGAACAGGCTCATTTTTATAAATTCAACTATTATTTTTTTCTTGTGGATTATATGTAAACGTGTTTTATGTGAAATATCTTATTCAGGTCAGTACTAAATAAAAAATAACATGCATTTTGTACAATCCCTCTTATTTTGGTAAAATAACATTTTGGAGATTCTTCAAGGTGTATGTAAACTTATGACTTCAACTGTGAACACGTCAACTTGTCATACTAACAGGAAACATGAAAAATAGTTTCAACCACACAAGTTTACGATGTATGTGAATGCTCGTTTAAACTATGGTTTCTGGAAACACTGAATCAACAACTATGTTGGAACTAACCGTAGTACATGCGTTAACACACCCCAGATTTCTTGGTTAGATGCAAGAACTTTCAACATTTTCTAGACTATAGCAGTAGGTTAAGGAACTAATATTACCCAAAATGTGTTTCTTCTTTGGCAATTGTAGCATTTCATCACTTGCTCACCAATCCTCTGCAGTGAATGGGTGCCATCAGAATGAGAGCTGTTAAAAACATCACAATAATCTACAAGTAATCCACAATACCCCAGTCCATCGATTAAAGCCTTGCAAAGCAAAAAGCTGCTTGTTTGCAAGAAACAAACCCACCACTAAGACATTTTTAACCTGAATCCTTTTGGCTACAATCTGCATCCAGAATAATGCTTAATTCTTCCAGTTAAGAAGTCGTCTGGTCTGAATCAGGAGCAAAATCTGCACCTATCAAGCACAGTTGACAAGCCTAAACAGCTTTGGATTTTGGATTTTGATGTGAGACTTTTTGACTGGAGGAAGCGTTATTATGGATTATGCATGAATATGTTGTGGTCAGAAGTGATGGTTTTAACTATTCTTTTGATTAAACATCCCCTGGTCAGTGTATAAGGGAACAGCGAACAACGTGACTTGTAACAGCTTCAGAAAAACATTCAGTGCGTCACCTGGCTACACTCCCACACAGACATTTGAGGGATATTAAATTGTAATCAGGTGGTGGAGATTCATTTAATGCTTTATAAGTAACACTAACATCACATTTCATGTGTTTTACATAATATTTATATGATCTGAGCAAAGATTATATAACTGTTGAATGTTTGGCTAACCTGAAGGGCAGGCATGGGTGTATCATTATGCATAAATATTCACAGCCATCTACACAAAAACCTCCATGCTCTTGAATCACACTCTCAAGTAGGCCTATTACACAGAAACCTAAAGACTCCATAAGAAGACAATAATATATACAGAGGATATATAATCGTTGAGGTTATAGTAACCTAATAATCTAATGAATGTATACTGTACTGTTTGTTTGAGAGCTTAAAAGAATTATAAATCAAAAATCATGAATTATAAATCATGATACAGAGGAAGCAGCATTTAAACAACTGATAAGTAATAATTTTCTTCTAAAATACGGACTGGATTGTACAGATCACAAAGGGAAAAATATCAGACGCGTGTTTTTCTCACATCCTTGAAAAAGGCGTCATGGTTGGCGGTGGTTCCCTGTCGTTGGGCATCACGCATGTGAATGACAGCTCGTGCTGAACCATCCCCCATCGGCGGAGAGTGCGCGGGCACAACGCTGCGTACATCGTGATCTGGTGGATGCGGAGGGACACGGGCGCGGGGTCACCTTCTATCACTGCGAACGAGAAAACCGCACAGCGCTCATACGTCATTCTCGGTAGGAAACAATCATATTTTCATGTTACGGCTTATGGTAAATGTATTTGTATGCTGCGTATTTTAAATGTGTATTGCTTTGTGTAAAAGCGTTTCTGTTCAGATCTCTGTCTCTCATTTTATATCCTAAATAGTCGCTTTTCTCGCGGTGTATTTACTGCACATCATGGCATCATGTTAAACACCGACGTGTCCATACGAAGAAAATACAATAAATATAGCGAGCGACTCAGTCGCGTTAGCAGTGCGTCGTTTGTGCTTTGCTGAACTTACTTCTTGGTATTATATTTATAAATATGAAATCAATCCGTACAGCGAGTAAATAGATGTTTTAATTTAAACGTCACTGTTGTTAATAAAATGTCACGTTGAATAGCCAGCAGCGCAAGTGAATCATTTTAGCGAAGAAAAATCTGAGCAAGGCCATGATGATAATCAGAATCGCCTTACTGTTATTGCAAACCTTATGAACACCAAACATGACATATATCACCTATTCTTTCACCGATATAGATGTTTTTTTTTCTTCAAGAGCACTTGCTTTTAGTCAGATGGCGAGGAGTGATAAACAAAACACGAAAATATGACTAGAGGAATCGCATCTGAACTACAGAAATATCACTCTGCTTTGAATTATTTTACCAAATATATGATGAAAATGAAAAGGCAGCGGGCACGTTTTGCAAGAAAAAAAAAAAAAAAAAACCTGTCGGAAAATATAACGAGTGCGATTCAATGAAGGCATCCCGACTGGTCGTTACGTAACAGCTAGCAACAACAACACTTGACAGTCATCGATGAAGAAAAGCCCGAACCATCACAGAAACACAGCGCTGTTGGGATATTTACCACACAGTGGGCGATGTGTATGGATTTGTGCTTTCATTTTGTGAAATAGTATGCTGTGGTGATAATTCATACTTTAGATCGGTATGTTTCCTCCTTTAATCGTGTTATAATACGCGAAACCCTTATTCCTTTACTATTCCTATGCGTGGCTAAAGCTTATCGTGCGTAACGTTCAGATCCTCCTCAAAAAGAGAGATTGCAAATCTACAGAAGACTTTGATGGACTTGAGGATTTGACGCGCCCCCCGTGCGTCATCCAATGAATGCTTATACAGATCATGTTTTTGTAGCCAATCAAACTGCTACATTAATTCAGCCCACATCTATCAGGCAGCTCTTTCATGGTTGTAAATATCAGCCTTTTATTAAACACATGTATCATTTTGATATACAGACAAGTCCTCAAGCTGTTTGGTCACTGGATAAATAACCATTTGTTTTGTTGTGTATTGAATTGGCTGTTGTGCTGGAGCTGTCCGCGGTGCTGAAACCAGATGTGCCTTCTGATGCATCCACGTCTAATGACATTAAGAGTTTAGAAAATGTCTTTTGCTAGCATTTCCTTTCACGAATGTTGTTGCATCTACAATGACAGCTGCATGGGTTTGAACATTACAAGGCACAGCCAATAAGAAGTTGTCAGAAATGTGTGAAACAGAGGTTTGTTAAGTTTTCTCAGACATTGCAAAAGTTGGTAGTTTGAGACTCATCAGGTTGGTGCGTTATATCATTATCAGCATTTGTTATCCTCTTCTCCTACATTTGTAGTTGTATTTAAATGGATATACCACAACACAGCAGAGGGGAAAGCTGTCGATACATAGACAATAACAACATGTTATAGCTCCTCTTTCATTTCAAAAGCCTAATTTAAGAAGAGAAGAGCTGGGAATCTCGAAACCCTAATTCATCAGGGTGGGTGGAGTTTTTCCATGACTTTCATGAGCTCACAGCTTCAGTCCCCCTGGAGTAAGCTGGGGTTATGTGTCTCGCTCAAGGGCAAAATAGCTCATCTCTTGCAGGGATCTTCCGGTTGCAAGTCTGAAGCTTTAACCATTACACCACATCACCCTAACCACAATAGAATGAAGGTTACCTTCATAACACATCCGTCTGGTTTTGCAGACAATTGTTGTAGCCACTGAACAAGGAGTATAGACTGTACTTTTTAACCTCTTGATCACTCTCTTCTGTTTTAATATAGTGTTGTCTTCTTAGGGGTTTAACATCAGCATCATTTCTTGTAATGTGTGTCTCACTGGATCAGTTAATGAAGCAGTTCTCTGTAAAATTCATGTTTAACCCTCAGTGGTGTGGTGTTTTCTTCAGGGAACATGACCAGACAAACTGCAGCAAAGTACATCCTCTGTATTGCCCTTTATATTATATGTTTGAGGGAAACTGATGGGAATTTGAATCCCGTAATGATATTATGGAACAAGTTAGCCGTGATTTTCTAGTTTATTATTATAGTATATTCCAGATAAGATGCTTAATCCCTTGTGGAGTGGAGAAGCGTCCAGTAAAGTTGTGCCGCAGAGCTCTGAGTTTGTGCCCTTCTGAGTGTATATATTGAATCATTTCTAAGCTAATTAATTCCTTATGAATTGCTTGTCTTGTGCTTCCATTATGTATGTTGCCTTGAACAGAACTTTCTGTAAAATGAGCACATATAAATATAAATCAAAATGCCAAAATATGTGTGATCTTTCACACTGCTGCAGGTTTGCTGTCATTTCAAATACAGTTTTAAATGTCACATCCTACAGTAATAGCCTCTTTGTAAAGCTGCATTGCATAGTTATGCTTCATAAAACAATATGTGCTGAAATGTATTGCACAAACTGTAATGATCACACTGAAATATCTTGTAAAAAAGAAACGTCAGACCATTTTTGGGGATGCTGAATGTTGATTAAACCGCATTTCCACATAAATGTATAGTTCACATGAGGATCATACATTTGTTTGCACTGAAAAAAATAAATCCTTTCTACCATTATCTGCTTTGTCACTTATGAATCATGCTGGAGGAAAAAAAAAAGCTGAATAAACCAACCAAAGAATAGACTAAATGCCAGGCCAGTCTGCTTACTGCAAACTGATGTAAAATAAAACAAGAAAAAATATCTGCCATTGGGGCAAGAAAAATGATCTTGTTTTCCTTTTGAATTATTTTTATTACCCCATTGGCAGCTACTTTTTGCAGTGTAGGCATATGTCTTCTTTATATGAACTTTCTACAGAGTTGACTGACAAAAAGTTGTCACAGATGTCTCTGTAGGGTGTATAAAAGGATTGGATTTGTTCTTGGGTGGAGGTGCTACTGCTTCCGCTTTTACACCAACCACATTCGTGTGTCTCGAGTGTTGAGCGCATCCCTTAGGCAGCTGTCAGTTCCTTTTCTTCAGTGGCAGGACTGTGGTTCCCAGCATGCACTGCAGCATGAATGACTCATGCAAACTACTGTTCTGTGCTACTGTTTACTGTGCTGTTTTCACTGATGCTGTGCTTGTTGCACCTTTAAGGCACTTGTCATGTACTGTAGTGTAAACTGCAAAAATGTATGATGATTGAATGTGAGTTTATCAATATCTTTGTTGGTTGCTCTATTTCATACATTTACAATGAATGGGCGATAATTTACAGTTTTCCTCATGTTTGTGTTACACATATAGTTTGAAATCAGACTGAATGTACCAGTGGCACGCTGGTACAAATACTTGTTTAATTCACAGGGTGAGTCTTATATATGAACTTGTGTCTGGTAATGGTTTCTTTGCATGTCGCTAGCTGTGCTCTTAGGAGTTGTAGTACCACACAAGGCATCTGAAATGTCTGCTGAATGGCACTTAAACAAATTAAATATGCTTTATGAATAATCAGTTACTTTAATTAAACGGACATGGTAGTCATAAAATAGTTCTGGCTTTTATAGCGCTAGCTTGCTCAGCAAAGTCTGCACTAAAATCATCAAAGCTGATGGTTCAAGGCAACAGTCATTTATTTGTTTTCAGTTGAAATTAATTTATTTATTTGATGTGATAAATATTACTATAATGCTTTAAAGCAGTGTAGAAATTAGAATGAAAAGATGCTTTAAATGAGCAGACCAGAAACATCACATCCTGGAATAGATATGACAGTCAGATTAGTTTTGAAATGTGTAACAAATAAAAATTCACGCAATAATATTTATAAAAACATTTTATTTCACAGACAAGTGGCTAGCACTGAATCCTGCAACAGATGCTTCTGTTAGTTATAATGGGATCTATTTACTTTTGCTGGTTTATTTGCACTGTAGTCAAGACAATTTTTTGAGAATATTACATTATACTTAGTTTCAAAACATAAGACAAATAGGAATATATGCCTCTTTTGGGGCTCTGTAAAAAAATGTAATTACTTGCATTTTTGTACCCAGAAGGTGAGTGATCTTTTTATAAATAGATCAAAAAGCAAAAGCCATCTGCTATACTTCATGCTTCTTTTTTGTGCAGATGTCCTCTATTTAGCTTGTGTTAGCCACACAAACAGATATGCCATTTAGCTTTTAAATTGTTCCGAGATTACCTGCCAATCCAATGGTCACACATTATATTAGGTGGCCTTAACTACTATGTACTTACATTTAAATTAATCATTTGGTACAATACACTTACTGTCTACATACATGTTATTACATTGTACTTATATTTTTATAAATATATATAATACCTATATGCAATTACATCTGTAATTAATTTCTGTAAATACATTTATAATTACACTGTTAACCAATCCCTTACACCTTAACCCACCCTTAAACCTACCTATACCACCAAACCTGTCCCTAACCTTACCCATATCCCACCTTAATAGAAGCAACAGTGTTTTGCAATACAATATGACCACAATAAGTACATTGTACTTAT
Source organism: Labeo catla (assembly GCA_012976165.1). NCBI lineage: Eukaryota > Metazoa > Chordata > Actinopteri > Cypriniformes > Cyprinidae > Labeo > Labeo catla. The sequence goes on along the minus strand of VONZ01000324.1, from coordinate 664,824 downwards.
TTTTTAATGCAAGTACATAGAAGTTAAGGCCACCTAATATAAAGTGTGACCAATTATTTTATGACTAAAATCACCAGTTAGCTCAAAACTTGCAAAATGTGTGCAGTATTTCTGCACAAGTGCTATCTTAATAAACCCTAAATTTGCGGTTACTCAGAGCTAACAAGCCTGAACAAAAGTTTGTTGAGTTGTCTAACACGGTTCACTTGGCGCTGTAATGATTTGTTTTGCTAGATACAATAAAACCAATTATTTGATTAGGAATAGCTTTAACCGCAACAACACATATTAACGACTGCTAAATGTCTATTTAATGGCTGAATTAACTGGTTACAGACTGCACTAAAGACCTAATCTTTTTTTGTTTAGTTTTAATATTGTTTAATTAAAAGGTAGTTTTAAGTAGAGAGGTCACTGATGCAGCGTTTAGCTGTGATTATAAGGTAGGGGGCGCCAGTACAACCACTGCATTTGCATTGCTTGACCTACAGTAAGTATTTGCTGTTGCCATTTATCACATTCATGTTATTTCAGGATGCTCTTGTTGTCTTCATGAAGAAAATGGCTGTTATTGTCTGTGTGTGTGAGGTCATGCGACTCTGCTGTGAGCGGCTGCTGATTGGGCTTTTCGATTATGTGCAGTTGAGCTTTCATACAGTCAGCACTGTGTGTGAGTCACTCAGCATATTGGAAAGGAACAGCAATGTTAAGAAGTTATTTATAGTTTATCTGGAATTTGTCTTGACTAAGAAATGCAGATTCAGATGCTCTCGTGCTCATATTATCTGTCCAGGGTGCTGACTATATGCAGATCACGCCGTTTACATAGCGCACCCACCCCCAAAGAGGGACTCCATCTTATGCTTGGTTGGCAACCAAAAATTATTATTATTTATTGACAAATGACAGTTTGGCAATAAACAATCCGACCCCTAGCCACCTGGTCAGAATATTGTCCTGCTCCCCCTCTAACCTGTTCAGGAGGGCTACAGATTTCTGTAGTGCACCAATTTGTCCAACAGTGGTCAGATATATCCAGCGATTGTGATCATTTCCATGCTCAACATTGATCCATGCCAATGTCAGAGTTTTGAAAATTCAACTAAGCAACTAAGTACATCTTATCCCCAACTTGAAGCTCATTATTCAGTGGCTGGACGTAACACTAATGAATGTGAGGTAGCTCTCCGTTGACTTTGTATTGTCATTTCTGACTTATAACAAAAAAACAAGAACAATGTCTAAAAGCTGCTATGTGTAAAGGTGTACAGTAAACAAGCTAAAAAACCTAGAACTACGTTTTTATAAGCTGTCGACCAAAAACGCTTGTTTTTCGGGGGTCGACAGCTTATAAAAATGAAGTTCTGGGTTTTTTTAGGCATTGTTTAATGTACACCTTGTCACATAGCAGCTTTTAGACATTGTTCTGTTTTTTGTTATAAGTCAGAAATGACAAGGAGGCAGCTTCCACAATACAAAGTCAATGAAGAGCGTTGGATTGTTCCCAGCTCCCTTTTAATGAGAGGGCGGAGCTTCTAGAGGCGGCAAAAACAAAAATGTCAGAAACTCTCAGTAGTGGTGTTCAGCCTTATATGTTCGAACCGGAATCGTTTTAAAAGTCAGTCATCTGATTGTACTGTGCGTAATAAATGCACGAGATGGGGAGCATGCCGCGATTTAAAAATATTTACATATTTAGTCTCACCATCACGTGCTATTACAAAGTTTATAATTCCCACATGTGATTATGAGTTTGACAAATTCATGCAGTTGAGGTCACATTGTTTTATTCAATTTTTAACTACCACATTGCTATTTACGATCACGTGAAGCATGTGAAGGCAGCATTAGTGAAAACTGGCAGAGACAATGGTAGCTTTAGCAATATTAGCCTCACAGAGTGCCAAGAAGTGCTTTCAAAAAGGCAATTTGGAAAACAAACGCAATACTTGCTTTGTCTGGAGCTAATGATCGCTAAACATATAGGAGACTTTACCGATTTTTTCCAGGACATTTCCTTTGAAAATAAAATTTAACCACAGTGTCGTCAGCGTCTCAGATGGAGAGAGTCTATGGAGACTCCTTTGTTCGTTGGTGCATCCCAACACACAGCTCTTAATGCCTCTTTGGGACTGACATTGTATATCTCCAGCAGCTACAGCAAGAAAACAGTAATGGCCGAACGCTGCTTCTTACTCAGGAGGGCTGTGTCTATGCTAATAGGGATGTTGTCATAGGGAGAAACCTGGAATGAAATGTTTTGAGAAAATTTGTATATAATTTATTGCAATTCTAAAAAAATGACTGGGTGGATTTTTTACATAACTGTTGTTCAAACACCTTATGAAAGTGAATTTTTGCACATGGTGAGGACCTTGAAGGAATAAATTTTGATCATAACCTGTCAAACAAGAACAGCAGCATCCTATGGTCTGGAGATAACAACTGCAGTGAGTTACACACTGATGAAGCAGCTATAACTGAGCAACACAATGGAGATGCAGACTGGAACTAGGCCAATTATAAACAGATCTGACTTCTAGTCCTAGTCTTACCCACAATGCCAACATGTTTTTCCCTCACGTCCCCCTCTTCAACTAGTGAGGCTACTCCTGAGTGTAACTACTCTCATACTGTCTTTTCAAAACTGTCAATATCTGGGAGAGCTTGGGAAATTGGAGCTTAACAACTTGACAGAATCAGTCTTGGTGCCAGTGATTGGCATCCAGTTCTGATGGATCCTACAGTATCAGGTTTTCCTCATCCAGTACCTGAAGAATGTGTCCCAGTCCTTGAATAGATTTGAGCCACAGATGAGGAACCTCAGTAGTCATCCTTGGCCTACATACTTCAAGGACAAGTTGCTCTCTCTTCATGCATTATGAAGACCTTTGAGAGTCTTGTCCAGAAACATGTCTGAACACTGATCTAACATCAAGAGCAGAGGAAATCACACACACACACACACACACACACACACACAACTGTACAGCTATCTTTGTGAGGACATACATTGACACAATGCAATCTCTAGGTCCTTACCCTAAACTTACCCATCAGAACTAAGTGCCTTACCCAAACCCTTATCCTAAACCTAACCTTTACCCAATTATAACCCGATCCCTAAAACCAAGTCTTGACCCTCAAACAGGTCTTTAAAGGGGTGTCAGAAAGTGAGGACCGGTCAAAATGTCCTCACTTTACAAAACTGTCCTCACTCGGATGGTCTAAAACTCAAACCAGCCCTCACTTAAGTTAGCAGCACTTGTACTTGTAGACGACAATCTTTGATTTATTTTTGTGTTCAGCACAATATCATTCTGGCTGAAGGCCAGGCCAGGGTGGGTAGTGGTGACTGGTGACTGACCAGTGATGCAACGACTTGGTGACTAGTGATGATAGTTAGTGCTGGTCACATGGCTGTCAATGTAATAACAGACAGGATTGCAGTATGTTGAAGAAGAAAAATGGGTAATGGGTGATACATGTATGCATCATTGTAGGATGTATTATTTTTTCTGGAGATGTTTGATTCTATTAGAAACAGTTGTAAACACAGTTTGTTCATAAATAGCATTACCATTTTTTCAGATTTATTGACATAACTACTGAAAAAGGGTAACTGAGTGTGGATGAGTGACTTCACAAACCTTTTCTTGAGGATAGTTTTAGGTTGAGTTGAGGGATGAAAAGGCTTTGATTTGATGCATATTAATATTGTCAAGTAGGTCATATGAAATATTGAAATAAAACCAATAAATATGCAATCAAATGTCCTATTTTCCATATGTTGTCTAAGAGAAAATGCCATCTGTATTGTTCAGAAAGATCAGGTGTAATTTGTTGAGGGAACCATACCAAGAAACAAGTGGACTTCACAGCCAATATAAAAGCCAGAGAGCGCCCAAACTCATCCTGTTTCTAATATAAGTACTAGAACTGATGCTTGGATAAGATGTTCAACACCACAGGGTCATTAAAAAGCAGCAAGATCTGCTGAAAAAATCAGTTTTAAAAGAAAAACTGCTGCTTCAGTTACAGATGCTGAAAGTGCTCCACAGAGAGCAAATAAAACAAACTGACATACAGACTCAACAGAGTGTGTCTCTCAGCAAAATAGCTAGAACAGTGACTGCTCAGAGTCTTGAGACTGTGATATTTGTAATGGGGAGGATGGGGTACAATTCACAACCCACAGGTGGAGATGACAGTCATTTTAGGGTAGTAACATATCCAACACAAACTGTGTATGCATAGACAAGACAATGAACCATAATGATGGGTTTCCTTGCTACACAAACTCTTGGACTAGAGGTTAGGATGATAGCAATGAACTTAAAGGATTAGTCCACTTCCAGAACAACAATTCACATATAATGTTCTCACCCCCTTGTCATCCAAGATGTTCATGTCTTTCTTTCTTCAGACAAGACGAGCATTTGAGGTTAAAAAGTATTTCAATTGTATATTTTAAATGAAAATAACCGATCGTTTCGCTAGATAAGACCCTTCTTCCTCAGCTGGGATCGTTTACAACCGCATTTGTGATCGTGTGAAGTCGCATTTAAGCTGCATTTTGGAAGTTCAAAATCGGGGCACCATATCAGTCCATTATATGGAGAAAAATCCTGAAAAGTTTTCCTCAAAAAACTTAATTTCTTTACGACTGAAGAAAGAAAGACTTGAACATCTTGGATGAAAAGGGGGTTGAGTACAATATCTGTCAGTTGTTTTTCTGAAAGTGGACTTCTCCTTTAACATGCTGCACAAATGGTAAAACAGCGAATCCCCCAAACTTGTCTATGTATTTGGAAAGGTAAATTATGCATACATTATTGTTCTTGTTCACAGCCATTTTCTTTCACAGTTTTCAGTTAATGAAACAAAGGAAATATTTATCTTTGTTGAGCTGCTTAAAAAGTTAAGTCTTATAAATAAATAAATAAATAAATAAATATACCATACTTTGGCCCAAATAATTAGGTTTTTTATTGAAAAACTCTATTTAAGCATTTGACAGATGCCTTTGTTTAAAGTGACTTGCAGTGCATTGATGTTTTATCAATGTGCAGCTTTAATATTGCAGCAGAATGTGATGAGGACATTAAATTAATCCATTTTGCTCAACTAATTGTTTTGAGTTAAAATTAAAGATTATGGAATTTCTCTAAATTACAGAGAGTCCTGCATCGACAGTATTTGCCATAGTGAAGTCAATGGACATTCAGTGTCAGAATTCATGTGATTGTATTCTCCAGTGATCACCTCCACTATTATCAACTATTATAAGCACCCACTGCTCAATATTCTTTTGATGTCAAGAACACCCACATGATTTCAGCTTCACCTGATCTTCAATGTGCAGTCAGAAGGCACTGCCTATTCACTGAACTATAAGAATTTCTGTGCCTGATTCAGTTTGGGTTCTACTTACAAACCAATTTTATACTGATCAGTTTCTCCAAATGCTGCTGATATAGAAATGTAAGCAAGTGGGAAATGGAGAAATACATACTTTTGTTTCTCACATGCATGATTTGCAGACATTCTCCATCTCTTTATTAACATAGCACTGGAAAGCTGAAGACTGTGGGCTGAGTAGTCTTTTCTGTTACATCCATGAACCCTTCCTTTCAGTATATCTGCTAAAAAAAGTGTGTTTTTACATTATTGCTGAAAACACTAGTTTAATTTGTGCTTAGTCCCGGAACAAAACCTTTCAATATTGAGCTCTTTAGCAAGACACATAGCCTCTATATTAAATCAACAGTAAATCTCATTTGATAAAATAAGGTCTGTTTAATGACAGGTAACCAAACCGCAGTCATACTCCAGATCAAACCCTCGCTTTGTGAATTATTTTTTGTGTCTTAAATCTCTCTCCCAGGATCTCCTCAGTGTCAGAAGTACCGACCCAGTGTTTACAAAGTGAACATGCAAGGGGGGTCACACACACTTTACAAAAATAAAAGGTAAAACAGCAATGTAGGATGATTTTCAAGTAGCAGGAGAAAATGAGATGATAGTTTTTTGACATACCCTAACTGTGCAAATGCATGTGCATCACAGTGCTAGACAAGACGAGCAATTGTGGTTAAAAAGTGTATACATATATATATATATATATATATATATATATATTTTTTTTTTTTTAAATGACCAATTGTTTTGCTAGATAAGACCCTTATTCCTCGACAGGGATCATTTAGAGCCCTTAGAGCTGCATTGAAACTGCATTTTTAGCACCATATGGAGAAAAATCCTGGAATGTTAGGTAAAAATAAATGCATATTATAAGACAATGAAAGTGTTTTTTGACCTTGCATGCATGTCAACCTATTGTTGGGGACTCCCAAAACCAAAATATTAACATATAATCCATAATAGGGGCACTTTAAATTATATGTTACGGTTTATGTGTCTTGCACAATTTTTCAAATGCTTTACTTTGTCAGGATGCAAAGTTGTTTTAGTGGCTGTCAATGGAGAAAGGTGCCTTTTGCCCAAAGAATAGTGTAGTTACCACATCTACAGGTGCTATCTGGACTATGTTAACCAGCCAAACCTTGACCACTTAGTTAGAATTAACTTAAACGCTTACAGTCTCTTGAGTGGCTTTTCCTGTCCACCCTTTTAAAAATGCAGTAATGGTAATATTATAGACCATTTGGGAACACTTTAGTATAGGGACCAATTCACACTGTTAACTAGCTACTTATTAGCATGCATATTACTAGCATATTGGCTGTTTATTAGTACTTATAAAGCACACATTATGCATCCCTAATGCTACCCAATACCTTAGCTTAACAACTACCTTACTAACTATTAGCAAGCAGCAAATTAGGAGTTTATTGAGGCAAAATGATTTGTTAATAGCGAGAACTGGACCTTAAAATAAAGTGTGACCGACCATTTCCATACAATGATATTTACATTGTTCTCCATTGTACTCCAAAACATACACAAACACATATATAAACGGGGGTATTACCATAATACCATGTCTAAAATGTTCAATATTTTGGTACTTATACTAACAATAGCTATAGACAAAAATGGTTCTTGTCCAAAAAGTCACACAGTCCTGTTTCACTTCTATGATTCTTGTATGAGCTTGGAAAGTTTGCGTGACAGGTTTGTCCATTACAGCGAACAATAGGTTGACGTGCAGATAGTATATTTTCTATATGTATAGTTACTATCTCTTTAAATGTTTCTGAAGCACACGCAAACACAAGTGATGAGTTGGCTCGATTTAATAACAGCACCTGCTTCAGGGAATAGTTTCTCCAGTAGCACACACAACATCTGTTCAACAAATGAGCTTGTTGTTTTTATGCATTGTTGTATGGCAGATTATTCCTATAGTAACATGTGCTCAGTGTCTTTCTCTTTTAAATGATATGTATATTGTCTTTGCTAGATCTTGATGGCAGGCAGGCCAGTGTGTTTGGGAAATCACAATCTGGGCCTCATTAATTTCTTAGTTTTACTGCTTTCTTCCGCTTGTGTTTAGTAAATGAGTAAATTCCATGAAATGGGCATCATCTTGGGATGATAATTTGACAAATGTAATATTATCTAACAAATTATTTATAAACAGTATATGGTCACACTTTATTTCAAGGTCCAGTTTATTTTAACAAACCATTAACTGCAGCTTTTGCACCAGTAATTTCCCAGTTTTCTGCATATTAATAGTTATTAAGGTAGTTGATAAGTTTAGGTATTGGGTAGGGTTAGGGATGTACAATATGGTTATGCAGAATAGGTGCTAATAAACAGTCAATATGTTAACAATAGGCATGCTAGTTAATTGTGAGAATTGTTCCCTATACTGAAGTGTTACCCAGTATATAAACATAAATAGTGTATATATTATAAATAGTATATATAAAATTGTTTTACTTCAGCTAGTTGCCAAGGAAACCTTTCTCATTTTCATTTTTGTGCTTGAAGAATAATAAAAGATCAATGCATTTTTAAATTGAGCAAAATTTAAAATGAGCAAAAGCAATCATGAGTATATACAGATACAATGGTTTGAGGGCCTCAGAACTGACTACTGTGATATAATGTAATGTAATAATGTCAAAACATGTAATCATTTGAAAAAGTTGTACATTTTTAACAAAGATTTTACAATGCAAAGTTTTGCAGTGACAATGTACAAATACGAAGTAATTGGTGCATCATCGATCTACTTTTTCTCTGGTCTCGTCACTGTGTCGGTGACTGTACTCTCATAAAAGTAAGGCGTGATGGAACTGCAGAACTCATAGAACTGCATTAAAAAGAAACCAAGAAAGACTGTAGCCATGAAAGTCGGCCATCTACTGCTCTCATCCTTCTCTTGTTTCTCTTTCCATTTCTGGTGTCTTGATTTTGGCCACGTCTTCTCTTGCCAACATCCCATTGGGAGCAGCGTTACGAGTGTGTGACGTGCAGAGTTTGGGATAAACCACTGAACATCTTAAGGGGGAGTCCATCCACCAGATCGCCTCACATTATCAGGCCAAAAGCAGTCTTCATGTTAGCTTGCTTGTGCTTAGCAATTTACAAAATCATCCCGGAAACTAGATGTTGCTAACAATCACTGTGTTTCCAGAGGATCACACATACACACACACTCTGATGATTAATCTCTTAATGGCCGTTCTTCCACATTACATCAGACCCCCTGAACCTCCAGTCACATGACTTGCTTAATCACGGTTCAGCCTATCAGGCTGCTTCTGATGAAAGCTCTATCTGAGGGAGCACTGTCTCCTGGCAACTCCCAGCATGCTTTTCTTACATGCTGTAAGCTCCTCAGATATTAGCTGTGGCGTCTCTGCTCTGAGCTGCTTAGATAATGGACTGTAGCCAGAACTCACCTGCGGGATCGGCCTCTTACTCTCCTCCCTCTCCATATCACTTCACAGCACTTGCTACACCTCACATAAAACTGCACTTTCATCTCTCTCTTTTTTGTACTCAGTCCCTTGTAAGAAAAAAAAAAATCTGCAGAAAGATATTTGCAGACCATATTTTAGATCTCTTCATCCTGCCCCATGCCTAAACTTTACAACTACCTTACTAACTATTAATATGCATCAAATTAAGAGTTTACTGAGGCATAAATCATTGTAAATAGTTAGTTTATAGTGAGAACTGGTTTCCAAACTAAAGTGTGACCAGACTGTTTATACTCATATCTTCATATCCTCTTGAATGAAGAAAGACAAAAATCTTGTCAAGATTGTTTTAATATGATGTTAAATAAATGCAAAATTATGTTTTCTCTGCATTGTGCCATTTAAATTAAGTCCCCTTTTTATGTAAATGAAGCTTATTATAGATTGTGCTTCATTTGTCTGCCACTATTAGCACTGCACTATTACCGCCTGTGCAAAGCAAACAGATTTTTATTTAAAAGAGACTTTATCTAGCAATCATGGCAGTAGTAATTTATCAAATGATGGAGTGGACCATTATATGAGCTTTTAATGATAGAGAGGAGCGGGGACGTATCCAGTAAAGGACACCTTTAGCATTTTAATAAACAGAAATTAATGTTTTGAATGCAGTGAGTCAGGGTAGGCATTGTAAATCATAACACAATGCTGTGAGTGATTTTTGCACAAAAGTAATCTAATTAACTCATTCCAAAAATGAACTGTTAACTCCATTTTCAGTTGTTTCACATTCTTTGTGCATTTCTGTAATTAATTCTGTATAGAAATGGATTTTGCATGTAATAAACAGGAGTTTGCATGCAATGCAATGAGTGTTAGCATATAAAAAGAGAGAGCATGCATTATGGATGCGCTTATTGCTTTCGCATTTATGCTCTAACGCAGTGTATTTTACATATAAAAGGTTTTAAAGGGGGGATAATAAATAGCTGTTCAATATCTAATAGTCTCTTATGATTCAGACAGTGCATTTGAGTAAATTCATAAGACTTGTCTGCAGAAAACCCTCCAAACACCGTTGCTACAGGTAGATGTGTGCGATATATTTAGCAGCAGTCTCTGAAATCTGCTTACTATAATAGGTTTACATGTATGTGCAGTAGTTTTCATTCACTAGGCATCTGTTAACACTTCACCTAGTCCCTTTTTTCAAAGAAAACCATCCTAATGACTTAACTCCAAGAAATAGTGACAATATGTACTAGTTCTTGTAACAAAAGCAGTGGAGCATTAAGCATATCTACTGCAGAAATGAATTATGGCTCTCATGTGGACAGCACAAGTCAGAGTCCCAATTATTATGTGTCCTGATCCCATTTCCCCCTCTGTCCCTAAAGAACTTCCTTTAGCATTTAACGCAAATTTCTTTAGTATTCCTGTAGCTGGTGGACCACAATGCTAGTGATGACAAGGCTGCAGGCCTGTTTAACAGGGAACTCGCATAGTGACAAAAACATATAGTTTGAATGCACTACAAATTGCAGTGGATAAAACTAGCTGGTAAACATAAATATTATGGACAAATCAAGTTGTAATTATTAAATGGAAAACATATTTATGTGAATCTGCATGTCAGCCTAACACAAATATATTGTAAACCAGTCCAACAATTATATAGCAATTATATATAATGAATTAAATGAAGAATATTTGAATTAATGTATGTTTATATATTGATATATTTACTGATACATTCATTCATTCATTGTGATTATTGCTTATTATTTAATTAATTTAGGTAACACAACACTTTAGATTAGGGAATACTATTCACTATGAAATAGGTGCTTATTAGCATGCATATTACTAGCATATTGGCTGTTTATTAATACGTATAAAGCACATATTAATCCTAAAACAAAATACCAAAATATAATTTGTACACCAACTACTGTCAATAAGCACTGAATTAGGAGTTTACTGGGGGAAAACTCTTAGTTAATAGTGAATATGTGTTCCCTAATATAAAGTGTTACCTTAATTGGATTCAAATATGTAATAGATTGACAGTCCTAGTAAATAAAGGAAAGACTGACAGATGACGGTAAGCAAAGTCATGTTAAATATCTGAAATGAATTCTGAAGAGTGGCAAATCAACAGGCTGTCTTTGTCACGTATGGCATGCGTTCTCATTGTTGTCAATGTAATTGTGTTAATAATGACATGAAAGTGTCTTTCTGCACTCCATCAGACGCTGTCTCTCTCTCCGTCTGTCTGTGTCAATTCATGTCAAACAGACCACTGTCCCTTCAGTTCACTTGACTATTCCCTCATTTCATTACTGGATTGATTTAAGTTGTCACCTCTGTTAGAGTCCAAACCTGTGGAGGTTTTGCTTCAGGAACCTGGTGTTATTTCTCTGGCTGCTTGCAGGTTTAATTAAGCAGTGAGAGACGCATTAGACATGCTGTGAATGAAGCATCTCTGATGATAGTTAAACCATCTTGTTTGTACTGTTACCTTATGTTAACTTGGGAGCAGATTTTTCAGGCAATTAGGAAATACAGTGATTTTCACGTCATTGCACATTAACAGCATTGTGATGCATTGTAAGCATGTTATGGATTGAGATCTGGGTAACACTTTAGTATAGGGAACAATTTTCACTGTTAACTAGTTGCTTATTAGCATGCTTATTATTAACATATTGGCTGTTTATTAGTACTTATAAAGCACCTATTCTGCGTGAACATATTCTACATCCCTAATCCTACCCAATACCTTAACTTAACAACTACCTTACTACCTATTAATAAGCGGCAAATTAGGAGTTTATTGAAGGAAAAGTCATAGTTAATAGTGAGTAAGTGTTCTCTATTCTAAAGCGTTATTGTCATTTCATTTTTGGCATGTATTTAAATATATTTGTATTTAAGTATTTGGTTTAGTTTAGGGAACCATTCTTGGTAACAGTTTAGAATAGGTAACACTTATTCACTATTAACTATGACTTTTCCCTCAATAAATTCCTAATTTGCTGCTTATTAATAGTTAGTAATGTAGTTGGTAAGTTACGTATCGGGTAGGATTAGGAATGTAGAATAAGGTCATGTAGAATAAGGTATTAATATGTGCTTAATTAGTACTAATAAATGGCTTATATTCTAGTAATATGTATGCTAATAAGCAACTAGTTATGAAACCGTAAAATAAAGTGGTACCCAATTATTACTATTAACCAGTTGCTTGTTAGCATGCATATTACTAGCATAATGGATGTACTAGCATGATTATATTTTAGATCGCATAATCCAAAGCAGCACCTAAACTTAAAGGAGAAGTCCACTTCCAGAATACAATTTACAAATAATGTACTCACCCCCACATCCAAGATGTTCATGTCTTTCTTTCTTCAGTCGTAAAGAAATTATGTTTTTTGAGGAAAACATTTCAGCATTTTTCTCCATATAATGGACTGATATGGTGCCCCGATTTTGAACTTCCAAAATCCAGTTTAAATGAGGCTTCAAATGATCCCAAATGCAGTTGTAAACGATCCCAGCTGAGGAAGAAGAGTCTTATCTAGTGTAACTATCGATTATTTTTATAAAAATAATACAATTTATTTACTTTTTAATGTCAAATGCTCGTCTTGTCTTACTCTGCCTGGACTGTTTTTGTTCTGGTTCATGTCAGTTAGTGTATGTCGAAAAACTCCCATCTCATGTTCTCCCTCAACTTCAAAATCGTCCTATATCACTGTTTTACCTTTTTTGTTAAGGGTATTTGATCTTCTTTGCATGTTCACTTTGCAAAGACTGTGTCTGTACTTCTGCAGTGATGTAGGATGATTTTGAAATGATTTTTGAAGTTGAGGGAGAAAATATGATGGGAGTTTTTTGACATACACTAACTGTCTTGAGTCAGAATACACAGAGTTCAGGGAGAGCAAGACAAGACAAGTTTTTGAGATTAAAAAGTATTTAAATTGTATTATTTTTAATAAATAACAGATCGTTTCGCTAGATAAGACCCTTCTTCCTCGACTGGGATCGTTTACAACCGCATTTGTGATCGCTTGAAGCCGCATTTAAACTGGATTTTGGAAGTTCAAACTCGGGGCACCATATCAGTCCATTATATGGAGAAAAATGCTGAAATGTTTCCCTCAAAAAACATAATTTCTTTACGACTGAAGAAAGAAAGACATGAACATCTTGGATGAGAATGGGGTGAGTACATTATCTGTAAAAATTTCTTCTCGAAGTGGATTCTTAAAAATGCAATTTAAAACTTTTAATTTGACATTTTTACAAAGTGCACAGTGTGTTAAGAAACCGTCAATTTAAGAAAACAGTCTATTTAAGTTCACTTAAGTAGCCTTTATTTCATTAACATATTTTCGGCAAGTGCATTTTTTATTTATTTTTAGGATCTGAACACTACACTACAAGTGCACATTCAGTACAATTATTTTTCACAAGAGTGGATACTATATTCCTAATGTATCCAGATGACTGTAGTACTGCTAAAGCAGTGATGTTGTTATTGTCCTTTATCTTTGGAGGCTGGCGGTTTGAGAGTGTTTTTCTAAAGAATGAAAGCATCCTTTCTGTCGTTTGTCATTTGGACTGCTTTGGTGAGACTTGAGTTTAATTTTACAAAATGTGATGGGTGCCACAGCTTCATCTTAAAAACACAAAGCAAGTGCACAAATTTCCCCCTCACCAGAGCAACGCAGCAGCTTTCCATCACAATGTTCCCCAGTGTGCTGGTGTGATCACAGCCTCTCCCAGCCCGACCCGCTCCCCTCTCTCTCTCTTTCTCTCTGTGTTTCGTTCTCTCGCTCCTCCCCGTAACCCCTCGCCTCATGCTGTCTAAGCCATTCAAGTGGAACACTGCAGGATTATCCTCTGCATGAGCTCCAGACGCACTCCACAAGCAAGAACGCATAAGAATCAAGTACTGAACTAAAGCAATAAAGGCCGATAATATCACGGGCCAGACCTGTGTAATGATATCTGGATTATTTTACTCTTAAAAGCTCCTACCGTTGTTTATGAATGGGTTCACCGGTGGTAAGTTCATAGTTTGTTTCATCCAAACAAAGAGCTGGATACTTGAACAGAAGTGTTTTTTTCCTTGTGGTTGTTTCTGCTAAGGGACTTTTGTCATTTGGAGTAGATCTGTGATTTAAAACCACTGCATATTTGGAAAATCTGCAACTCAAATATTTGATCACACTTCACTGAAATGTTATGCTAGTTTTGTCAATATTATTTGTGACTACGTATGAATTCTATTGTATTTTTTCTTGTTTTAAATGGGTGATACGGAGTGGATGGAGAAGTAAAAAACACTTTTGTAAACACTTTAGTTTAGGGGCCAGTTCTTAACAACTACCTTACTAACTGATAATAACCAGCCATTTAGGAGTGTATTGAGGTTGAAGTCACAGTTAAAAGTAAGTTAAAGGTGAGAACTCGTTCCTAAACTAAGGTGTGACTGGAAAAAAGTAAAAAGTATGCAGGATAAGTGTGAAGTCCTTCAGTACTGTTGAAAAATTCTCCTGTGCGTCTCATGAAGGTGGTTGAGAGTGAGCAGAGCTATAATCTACACAGAGGGTGGAGACTTTCTCCATAACCTATATCTGACACTATTCTACATGTCTCAATATCAGTATACAACTAACAAAAAACAAAAAAACAAAAAAAATGTTTTAGTACACTTACAGAGCTAAATGGATAATCCAAAACTCATAATCACAAAACGATAACAGATACAGCAGTAGATTCAGCATGCTTTGCAGTAAGCAATTCAGGTTACTGCACAGTCTTGTCTTATGATAATATATAATTATGATAATAGTTTATCACATGCTGGCAACAATTTATGTCAGTGTTTTCTCGACTCCCTGACAGGTTACACTGGGTCTAATCACTGTAATTAGTCAGTTTGAAAAATGTTCTAATAAAATGTCAAAGTTTACAGGCACCAATTATATTTCAGACAACACTTGTGCAAATTCACTACACAGTTGTGTCACTCAATTCAATTCAGTTCAGTTTAATTCATATTGCTTTATTGGCGTGACTTACTTTGATACATATTGCCAAAGCATTGCAAATAGTCAGGTCAAGTCACCTTTTTTATATTGCACTTTTAACAATACAGATTGTGTCAAAGCTGCTTTACAGTATTAAATAGGACAATAGTGTCAATAATGGAAAAGGACAACAGTAAACACTCAATTTTCAGTTAAAGGAAGTTCATTATTGAATTCTGCAAAACAAAAACATAAATCACTTATGCACACAATATCAGTGCATAAACCTTATTGTCTTATTTACCAACTACTCACAATTATTCACCATCCTCTTGCGACACTTTCATTATCTTTTTTTTCATTTTCTTTTTCCATGCGTTAAAGAAGTTTGCTTATTCTGGTGTGTTGACGTACATATTTCAATAAAAATTGTAAAAAGTGTAAGTTTACCATAAGTGCTTGTCAGTACATTTGGCAGCACACGTTAACCAATAATTCAAAGATAACAGAAGTAATTATGAAATTACATATGTTTGTAATATAAATTACAGATTAAGTCCTACATATGTGGGTCAAGAACACTCTAAAAGTTCATCCATTGGCATTTAAAGGGCACCTATTATGCATGATTCACTTTAACATGTTGTTTGAACATGAATGTGTGTTGGCAGTTTGTGTACACATTCACCCTATAATGACACAAATCCACCCACTCAAATAACTCTTACTCAAGAAATGTCTTCATATCACAGCTATAGATGTTATTCAGTCCGGAGCAGTGAGTGATTCTGCATTTATTTTATTGTTTGGGTCATATTAACAGTGTAAACTGTACATTACACTGCTGTCACTTAATATCTAATATAAACATGCAATTTATTTCCCAGCTGTTTAAGTTCACAGACATAACCTACTGTGTTTTTATAACTTATACATGTTTTTAACATAAACTTGTGTGTGAAAGAGGACGTAGTGTGTGTGCTTCCAATGTGTGTGTTTAGGAAACCGTATATCAGAAGTTTAAATTGATATTGTTTTAAAATGCATGATTTCAGCATGATAGACACTATAGTCAAAACCAAACAGATGTTTTTTTGTTTTTTTTAGCAGAGTATCTGAGTTATAAGCTGTAAAGGCACAGTCCTGTTCTGGAAAAGGGGGCGGGGAGCAGCAGCTCATTTGCATTTAAAGACACATGCACAAATTAATGTTTCTGCTTCTACTCAAAATATGCATTTTCAAAATTATATAATAAATGATCTGTAGGGTATTTTGGGCTGAAACTTCACAGACACATTCAGGGGACACATGAAATTTATATTACATCTTGTAAAAAGAGGCATAATAAGTGTCCTTTAATAGAAATATATTACATTTAATGCACATAGTGATCTGTTCTGGTATGACAATGTGACATTCATATGTAAATAAAGTAACTGTTTATCTTTTCAGCACCAACACACATCTTTATCTGTGCATATTTGTCACTTTAAAGATTTTGTCTTATTCACAGTGAACAACACTTTATCTGCTGCATTTAAACTTGTGCACGTTTGAAAAGAGATGTTTGTTTCCACGCTTTGTTTATCATAGCAGCAATAATTCATCAAAGTAAGGTTATTTACCCAGGCATATATCCAGATATATATCCAATTTAGACTAGCACACTCTCAACATATTACAGAGCAAATTGAGGTGTTTGGATCAAATTGCAGTCTGGTAAATCTCACACAACCAGGAGCTCACCTGCAAGATGGGGAACTGTGCCATGCTTTCAGCATAGATTTTGGTTCATTTTCTTAGCATGATGGCCTGCACCAGGTGAAATAACTGTCATGGTTATTATATTAGCATAATACTCTGTTTATTTTATGCTTCAGCTTTAAATACACAAGATCATTAAAGTCAATACCTGAACTTAGCAATGATCTTACTAACTTCTAATAAGCAGCAAATTGGGAGTTTATTGAAGCAAAAGCCGTAGTTAATGGTTTGTTAATAGCAAGAACTGGACCTTAAAATAAAATGTGACCATCGGTATCTTTATAATTATCATCCTTAGTATAAATGGCCCTGTATTCTTCTTGAATTTCTCTCAAAGGCGTCTCTAGCAGAGACACAACATCCTTTCACTTTGTTCCTGATAATCTGAATGAATGATAGCTGAATATGGACTGTCTCACTGTTGAAATCATTAAATATTAATGTTAGTATTAGTACATGTACTAAAACAGAGCTGTTGTCCTGGCACTGAAAACAATGCTGTTGCTGATATCATCGTCTTTATGTTTCTATTATATAATATGATAATGGTGACTGTGTGATCATAAATGAGATATGTAATGAATGAGTCAGTCATCATCATGTCTGCTGTGTAACATGGGGGCTCATCCAAATTTCCTTGGCAGGGGTTTTAAATGTGCTGAAGCATATACCACACATCAGACATAATATTTGTGAAATGGATATGGATTCATGACATGTAACGATGGTAATTCTAATTCAAGTCAGTGAGACTTTTAAGAGTGGCTGTGTTGATTTTCATGCTTGCCGTGAGAGCATAAATATGTGTTAAAGTGAAATAACTAGGTAATTTGACATTGGGTTCAGCAAAATAAAGTTAATTTATTCAGTGTAAACACTTGTAATTGTCTAATACACTTTGTTTTCTGTATAGTACAACTTTTTCAGAAATGAGTGTAGAAATTCCCAATTATTTACTTGAGGAGCAATCTCTACAAGATGGCTGTCTGTGTCACTGCGGGTCCTCTGTTGTGCTTAATGTGTGTCATCAGACACTGTGGGCTTAAGGAATTTGGGTTTTAGAAACTGGGTTAAAGACTCATTAAACCATATTCACTTTTCCATTGCTCAGGGGTCCATGTTTACTGTGATATCAATCTATGCATATTTGTCTCATATATACTTCTAGATTTGTGAAGCCTGTGTTTTTTTTTGGTAGATTGGGTCACACAGGATCTGGTTTATTTTTATTTTTATTGATTTATAAATATATATAATTGTTTTATTTTATTTTATTTTGAACAATATATGCCACAATAGTTTGTTTTCTTTTGACAAGTAATTTGCGGTAAATGCGTTCATTAGTAAAGTGGCATTTTAAAATGTAATTTATTCCTGTGATTTCAAAGCTGAAGCACCATTACTCCAGTCACATGATCCTTCAGAAACCATTTTAATATTCAGATTTGCTTTATATGAAATACAAATCACAAGCTTTTAAATGGTAGTGTTACAAAAGCTTTTTATTTCAGATAAATACTGATCTTTGGATCTTTCTATTCATCAGAGAATCTTGAAAAAATGGACTCAACTGCTTTACATATTAATAATAATAATAATAATAAAAGTTTCTTAAACAGCAAATCAACATATAAGAATGATTTCTAAAGGACCATGTGACACTGAAGACTGGAGTAGAGATTACTAGAATAAATTACATTTTAACAAACATTTTAACATTTAAAATAGAAAGCATTTGTTTTAAATAGTACAAATATTTCACAACATTACTGTTTTTGCTGTAATTGCAGCAAAAACAGTAAAAAATCTTACTGTTCAAGAACTTCACTGGTAGTGTACTTGTAGTAATTTCTACTGAAATGTACACATTTATTTGTAATTACATTTTTGTAGCAATTTAATACTTTTAATATATATTAATTGTCAATGTGATATCAAATACAGTTAAATACAGTTAAAAAGTATAACCCACATCCAGTATGTTAGTCAAATAACTGTACTACTTTAAAGCATGACAAAAGATTTTTAAAACAATGTAATGTACTTTAAAATTAAAATGTAATTTAATTTATATTATATACTGTATCTGAAGTACACTACAAGTGCATTACAGTGACACACTTCTTTTCACAAGGGAATGCAAAAATGTAAAATAATTACCTCATGATACTCTCGGGATAAATGCTGCCTGATTTCTAAAAGTACTTGTTGTTTGATTTGTCTATAAACACAAAATGAACACTGTTGAAGCTCATGAAGTATTCTTCATCTTGAACTGTGACTGAACATCATCACATGAAAATGTTATGTAGTTTTGCACTGCATTGTTCATTCTGCTGCTAACCGGAGTAATGTAGTGCTGGCACAAAATGTATAAAAATGGGTGGCGACCTGTGGCAGTGTGATTCTTTGCATAGCTCTGCCACCCAATTAATGCTGTTTAATCCACTGGAAAAAGTGGTGGAACCTACTAATTGGCAGATTTGCAGTGCAGCAACTGAATAACCACGAACAGTGCTCAACACGCTAGACTTAACACAATTCATTTCAGTTGAATAAGACAAAAATAGTTTGCTGTAATTTGAACTATATTTATTATTATTTATAATCAACACCTCTCTTTTTTGTATACCATCTTTGAGTTCGGTACAGTGCATTTTTGTATTGCTTTATGCATGCATTCATATAATTTAAACTGATGAAGAAGCAGGTTGCCTAAGTAAGGACAGTCTCTGAAACCAGCATGTCTTAGAGTATCAGATGTACTCAAATGCTTCAGGAGCTTTCAGAATGAACTTTTCTGAATCATTTTTGACCTTAAATTAACAAATCTATTGGTTATTTCAGTGAATGGGTGAAGTCAGTTCTCCTTGAGTGTAAACACTGTTGTGGAGCAAGACAAAGTTTCAAAGCTTTTTTTCTTGATTTTGAATATATTTAGTGTTTTATCAATTCAAACTAATGAAATGTGAAATGTTTTGCTTTTTTACAATCAATTTGCCAACTGTTTTCATCTTTTGTTCCGTAATGCAATGGCATTCACACATTAAGTCGTCTCTGTCTCTCTCTCTGTAGTGCTTGAGGAAGTCCGCTTTACTGCAGACGTGTTCAGTCTTGCTTCGCATCACCCAGCACCATGTCTGGCTCTTACGATGAATCCGCTATCTCTGATGAGGCCATGGACAGCTTTTGGGAGGTACAAAGAGCACCATTTCCTTCCTTCAAATGCTACACTGCTAAGTTATTCAGCCGGTCATCAATAGTTGCGTTGTGTTTTCGCCAGCTATGGTTGGAAAACAGGAGGATGCTGTGTTCACAGTATCAGAATCTGCCAGATCGCTCACAATGCACTCCATTTAGACGACACTGTCGGCCCCTGTGATGTTGCCAGAGCCCTTCACATCACCCTTTGTGAGGCTCTGGCACCCATTACAAACTTAACATCATGTCAGTATTATGTCAAAGTAATCACGTATTCAATCAGCGCTCAGACAGCGATGCAGACCTAGTGTTTTGTGTGTGTTTTTGTTTGTTTTTAAGCAGTTTTTAAGTAGATACTCCAGCACACGGTCTATTGAGTTCCAGAACAGCACCTGCATTGAGCAGCACCTGCATCCTGACTGCAGTCTGAAAGCGGTGGATGTGCCAGTTTCGTGTGTCTGACTTATTGATGGTGAATAAAAAAGCCCCATCAGCGTGTGCTACTATGAGTTTTTATTTACAGGCTGATATGACTCATCTGAGCTTGTGTGAAGGTCAGTGTAGCTGAATATGAGATAAAGCGCTGTAGTAAAACCTGCCTAGAAGGAGAACTGCGCTATAAAGGTTGTTCAGAATGAAATACTACACTGTGAAATGTAATAAATTGACTTTGCTAAGAAAAACGAAAGAAATTGTTTGCCTTAAAATATTCAAGTAAAGTAGTTCATTGTTATTGAGATGATACAGCTTACAGGATTAGTTCAACCAAAAATGAAAATTAGCCCATGATTTACTCACCCTCAAGGCATCCTAGATGTATATTACTTTCTTCTTACAGACAAATCCAACTGGAGTTATTTTAAAAATGGTCCTGCCTCTTCCAAGCTTTATAATGGCAGTTGGCTGGTGTTTCTGTTCAGCAGTCCAAAAGAAGTCCAATAAAGTGCATCCATCCATAAAAAAGTGCCTTACACTACTCCAGTGGGTGAATAAAGGTCCTCTGTAGTGAACTGATGCGTTTTTGTAAGAAAAACATCCACATTTACAACGTATGCATTGTGTATGTGCCGGTGAGAAGTGACGAATGTGGAAGCACAAAGGGCAAAACAAAACAACAGTAACGAATTAGAAATGTCAGAGGATTTCGATATAAGCCGGAGAGTGGTTTTCCTTTGCTAAAGGAAACTTTGCTTCCTTTGCTCCTGTAAACAAACATGTACAACAGTCAGCGGAATGAGGCACTTTTTATTATAGATGGATGCACTTTATTGGACTTGTTTTGGACTGATGAACAGAAACACCAGCCCACTGCCATTATAAAGCTTGGAAGAGCCAGGACAATTTTTAATATAACTCCGATTGGATTCGTCTGAAAGAAGAAAGTCATATATACCTAGGACGCCTTGAAGGTGAGTAAATAATGGGCTAGTTTTCATTTTTCGGTGAACTAACCCTTTAATACAACTTTGTATAGGTAGGTAACCAGAATATATGAGTATCTGACAAGTTTGCATTTGTTTAGCCATATGAGCGATACTTAGGTGTGTTTCACTAAATAAATCAAGTTAAATAGAAATCTCAGGTACTAAAAACTTGAGTGCTGAGTGTTGTCAGACACAAGCACTATGCTGACTCCCAGAGTGCATTGCAGCAGTAAAATAATATATAATATGTTGCTTTGTTTTACTATTTTCTGACTTTATTCGCCATTTTACAGACTTAAGGTCACTTGCAAGATGGGGGATTATATTAACCCCATGAATAGTGTGATGTTTGTACAATTATTGTGTGTATGTGTGACCCTGGACCAGTCATAAGGGTCAATTTTTTGAAACTGAGTTTTATACATCATCTGAAAGCTGAAGCTTTCCATTGATGTATGGTTTGTTAGGATAAGACAATATTTGGCCGAGATACAACTATTTGAAATCTGTAATCTGAGGGGGCAAATCTAAATCTAAATATTGAGAAAATCACCTTTAAAGTTGTCCAAATGAACTTCTTAGTAATGCATATTACTAATCAAAAATTTATTTATAGTTGATATATTGATATTGATTTCCTACCGTATATTTACAAAATATCTTCATGGAACATGATCTTTACGTAATATCCTAATGACTTTTGGCATAAAAGAAAAATCGATAATTTTGGCTATTGCTACTTAAGACTGGTTTTCTGGCCCAGGGTCATATATATTAATAGCAGCTTTCTTATTTTATAACTTAATTTTACTGCAACAGCTAACAGCTAATGATCTGTGTAGCTCCAAGCTTGATCAGGCTCACCTGCCTGTAACTTTCTACTGATCCTGAATACCTCGACTAGCTTGTTCAGGTGTGTTTGATTAGGGTTGGACCTAAACTCTACGGAAAAGTGAACCTTGAGAGCCAGAGTTGAGAAACCATAAACTAGTTTGAAGCCAGATCATTTTAAAAAGCAGCCCATTTATATTAGGCCAATGCTCCTCCGTTGAAAGCATAGACCAATTCAGTGTTTGCAAACAGTGATGACGTTTTTTGTGGGCGGAGCTTATCTGGTTGCAGAAAATGACGGTTTTCAAGTAGCAGTCTATGGAGCCATGGAATAAAAGAATACAAAAAGGTAAATTTGAGTTTATATTTCAAAATTCTGACTTTATTCTCACAATTCCAAGATTAGATCTCTGTCATTCTCTCTTTTCCCCTCGGCTCTGGCTTGCATTTGTGAGAAAAAAGTCAGAATTGTAAGATAAAATAAATAAATGTTATGCAAAATGTTAATAGTAATAGATTTAAATATTATGTCATGCTGTAACTGTAGGGCTAATACAATGCGTCCCCTACGAACAGCATATGTGAATATTATGTAGACATATTGTTTAAATCAAATTTATGCTTTAAAAGTAGAGTAATCATAGCAGTTTTCATCCATAGTCTGTCCGTTTAAACGTTTGCGTTTAACTTCAAATGGCATCTTTGACGACAGTATGCTATAAAAATGATTTGCATTCCAATTCTGGCGTCAAAAAGCACTTTTTTTTTTTCATATCCCATGGATTTTACCCGTTTACCTCTACTTGTGTTTTTCTGCCACCACTATGCATGCACAGCCGCAAGTGACGTAACTGTGACGTCTGCTCCAAACTCGTCTATAGATAACTGGGATTTCTTATAACACCAGTGTACTGATTGGAGAATAATTATTATACATTTATTTATAGAAAATTCCAAGATCCCAACCAATGGGAGCAATAATCTCTTCAAAAATCAGTTGTTCTGACGTTTCAACAACATTCTGACATTTGAAAAGGAATAAGTGAAAATAAAGAGAATGACAAAATGGTGACATGTAGCTAAGTATTTTAACTTCACCCATCCAAGTGCACATACACAGCAGTGATTAGCAAACACACACACAAAGCAACAGGCAGCCATTTTTACTGCAGCAACTGGGGAGCAACTGGGGGTTCGGTGCCTTACTCAAGGGCACCTCAGTTGTGGGTGTTGAGGGAGGACGAGAACACTCTTCACTCGCTCCCTTCACTCACATTTCTTAGTGGCACTGAGACTCCAACCCACAATCTTCAGGTTACTAGGACCAACTCTCTAACCAATAGACCAGAACTGTCCCGCTCATACAAGTCAATTTATCTTAACAGGTTTACAGAGTAGCAGTGCACAAATAGTACAGATAACTGAGATTTTACAATTAAGCTAAACAAATTGATGAACATTAAGTAAAGATTGCACAGTGAGCTAACCGCTTACTGCACCATAAGCAAAATATACTATATACCACCCTATGGAGCTATATGTGTATATTTTTTTTAGCATTTTAACAATATTCAATCACTTAAAAACATTCAGAAAAGCTGTGTTGTTTATATATTCCAGCTGACATTGCACCTGCAGTGAGGCTATTGTGTTTTTTCATCCATTTAAACCCATCTCTTTAAAACTCAAAGCCTCACTGAGCTTTCCTGGAGCTGTGTGTGTGGTTATGATGTCATTGTTAGTGCAGTGATGCGCAGGATTAGCGCTCGAGGAGCACATGGACACAAAGCTGTGGCAGTCATTGCGTAACTTCACATGCACAAGAATGAGTCCCATCCCCCTCCTATCACCCGCACTCGTTCCTCTCCACTTCCTTATGCCACCTGCAGGCACCAGAGAGAATGGTACACTGTATAGTCTTTCCAATATGAGTAACTCCAACATTTTGGGGGGAAATTTTTATTCTTTTCTTTTCTTTTCTTTTCTTTTCTTTCTTTTATTTTATTTTCTTTTCTATTATCTGTGTATATTCAGTTATTATTTTTGTCTTGTGAAATAGATGTACATACACCTGTTTAGAAGTAGGTTGGGGTCTTTTTTTTCCTTTTTAAGAAATTAATAATTTTATTCAGAAAGGATCAAAAGTCAGAGTAAAGATATTACAATGTTACAAATATTTCCATTTCAAATAAGTAACATTCTCAGAATACTAAACAATGCATCCACATGGTTTTCACAAAAATATTGGGCAGCACAATTTTATATATTGATAACAATCAGAAATGTTTCTTGAGCAGCAAATCATCATATTAGAATGATTTGTGAAGGACACTGAAGACTGGAGAAATGATGCTGAAAATGCAGCATAGAGATAAATTACAACTGAATATACAGAAAACAGTTATTTTAAGTTGTAATATTTCAGTTGTAATATTGCTGTTTACTGTATTTTACATTAAATAAATGCATTCTTGGTGAGCAGAAGAGAACATTTATGCATATCTGTTGTCAAATGACTTCATAAGGCCAGTCTTAAATTTTCATAATACCATCTTGTAAATAACATGGCTTATGTAAACCTTTCAGCAGAATTATAGGTAACACTTTACAATACGGGTGCACTAACATGCATTAAATAATGCTTAGCTAATGCACAGATAATAAGAACTAAACCATTTATTAATGATTACTGCATCAGCAACTAATGAACATTATATATAATTCATTGATTAAGCAATCAGTAAATTGGTATTAGTTAAATGTGTCATAATGTATTTATTTCCTAATAACATATTATATTAACTAATGATGTAAATGTATATGTTAATTACCACAATGTACTTCATCTTCCAGCTGTCTTCTTTAATTAATCATTAGCTAGTGATTTGCAAAGGTATCATTATGTTATGACTTCACTTCTTGAGCACAGGACTATTAACTAGTAGTTAAGTAATAGGTCATTGTGATTATGGATATTTTGAATTAGTCATGTGCCTCAACAAGTCATAACATAATGATACCTTTGTAAATCATTAGCTAATGATTAATTAATGCAGACAACTGGAAGCTGAAATACATAGCTTTGACCCATTATGGTTATTAACACATGCATTTACTATTAATCCTATTAGTTAATACTATATGTTATTAGAGAATTAATACATAATGGCACATTTAACTAACAATTTATTGATTACTTAATCTATGAATCATATAGAATGTGCATTTGTTGCTGATGCAGTAATCATTAATAAATGGCTTAGTTCTTCATGAGATATACATTAACTCATGATTATCTGTGCATTAGTTAAGCATGAATTAATGCATATTAGTGCCACTGTATTGTAAAGTGTTACTAAGTGTTACTATATATATCAAGTTATATGTAATATGGTGTGATATGATTTCTTCCATTTTTCTTAGGTGGGAAATTATAAGCGTGCCGTCAAGAGAATTGATGACGGCCATCGACTCTGCAATGATCTTATGAACTGCCTTCAGGAACGTGCCAAGATCGAGAAGTCCTACAGCCAGCAGCTCACTGAATGGTCCAAAAGGTGGAGGCAACTGATTGAGAAAGGTCAGTTCATCCTCTCAAGATATTTTAAAGCAGTTATTTTACAATTTCAGAATTGTCAGCCAGCTGTGACATAAACCATGCCAATAAAGCAGTCGTCTCTAAAGTATATTATTCTGTGCATTTCTGGTTGTATGCTTGTGTGTGGCCAGGGCCTCAGTATGGTTCTGTGGAGCGGGCCTGGTTAGCTATGATGACAGAGGCCGACAAGGTGAGTGAACTTCATCAAGAGGTGAAGAACGGTCTGATGAACGAGGATATCGAAAAAGTGAAGAACTGGCAGAAAGACTCGTACCACAGACAGATGATTGGTGGCTTCAAGGAAACCAAAGAGGCAGAAGAGGGCTTCAAGAAAGCCCAGAAACCCTGGGCAAAGAAACTCAAAGAGGTATAAATAAAAAGATTGAATTATGTCAGTTCTGTGTAAACATATCTTTATGGCATTATTCCATTAATATGCAGATAAAGTATACATATCAATAATTTACATGCATATTAAAAATGCATGCGGTCTAAAACACAGCTGATGTATTATGCTTACAATGTGTTTACACATTACTCTAATATGATCTTATATTGTTTATTCACTTACTTTCAACCCTGTATGACATTATCTTCTGTGAAAAAAGGAGGAACACTAAAGCTTCAAAGAAAAAGGCACAAATCACCACTATACTATACCATATTCACTATATTCCATGTCTTCTAAAGTCATATGTGACCCTGGACCACAAAACCAGTCTTTAGTAGCACGGATATATTTATAGCAATAGCCAGAAATACATTGTATGGGTGAAAATTATTGATTTTTCTTTTATGCCAAAAATCATGTCAAAACTTAATTTTTGATTAGTAATATGCATTGCTAAGAACTTCATTTCCACAACTTTAAAGGCAGTTTCATTAATATTTAGATTTTTTTTTTTTTTCCACCCTCAGATTCCAGATTTTCAAATAGTTGCATCTCAGCCAAATATTATCCTTTCCTAACAAACCATACATCAGTGAATCAGAGCTTATTTATTCAGCTTTCAGATGTACAAATCTCTATTTCAAAAAATTGACCCTTATGACTGGTTTTGTGGTCCAGGGTCAAATATGTGATAGTTGCATGCGATGGACCCAAATGTCATAATTAACTGATAATCTTCCTACTAATTGAGCTGTTATCTGCTGCAATTGGATTACTGAATCAGTTACTGAAACCAGACAAATCATCCAGTCCAGTTTTGTTAACTGGATCAACTGATCAGTTGAAAACATTCGACTCAAAAGAACTTTGTTTTTAAACAACGTCACAACTTGAACATGACAAGCAGAGCTAGGTGGATAGCTAGATTTTCAGTAAATTGGGCTGTTCCTCACACAAAACTGTTGTGTGGTTTTTGGAAGACTTGGGTGTTGCACAGTATTGCACTTAGTTAAAGTGTTGCATGTCTGGCTGCAGATGGAGACAGCAAAGAAGAACTATCACATGGCATGTAAAGAGGAGAAAATGGCTGCAGCCCGTGAGGCAGATGCATCCGTCACTCCTGACCAGCAGAAGAAACTCCATGAGAAGACAGAGAAATGCAAACAGGACGTGCAGAAGGTGCGGCAAAAATAAAGAAACATATTCAAGTACTATTCACTTTTAAGTGCGCTTGGTTTGTCTGTGTTTCACATCAGTGATGTGACTTTCATCTTAAGCGCAATGCGCTGATGTTTTCATTTTGGAAAGAAGTGCTGGATCTGGAGCACTTCTCAGCTGAGAGGCATTAACCTTCAGTATCTTATATCACTCTTACCTCTAGAAGCCATTAAAATGAGCAAAGACTTTTATCTGGTGTTATTACATTTAAAGATATAACAATCAGTCTCTCCCTCTATTGAATACATTACTCTACTAAATTATTAGATTTTAGTCCCGGAGGATGAAAGTCGGAAATCTAATGGTCTTAAATTATTAATGTTTGGATACATAAAGATATTTTTAAAGAGATTTTGATTAGGCTTGTTGTAAGCACACAAGTAGCATATTCAGAGGTACCTTTGTGCGGCCTAGCTTAGTATTCTTTAGAAATGGAGGCTGTGCTTAATGCTGTGCATTTTTGTGTGTGCTGCAGGCGAAGGAGAAGTACGAGAAGTCTCTGGATGAGCTGTCGAAGTGCACACCGCAGTACATGGAGTGCATGGAGCAGGTGTTTGACCAATGCCAGCAGCACGAGGTCAAGCGACTGACCTTCCTCAAAGAGGTTCTTCTGGACATCAAACGGCACCTAAACCTCACCGAGAACCAAAAGTCAGTGTAAATCCCAAACTAATGTGTCTGTACTCATTCACAAAGAGAAATATTAGTATGTGCTTCAGCTGAGATACCAAGCAAATGTCTTGAATGTAAGCAGCTCAAATCGCTTGTTCTTTGTCAATTTAACAATTTTGGTCAATTTTGTACAGACTGGAATATAAGTCATTATACACTGACATGGTGCATTCATGAATGTAGTCTCTATGTCTAATTCATGAACATTTAATTTCCTTAAGTCTTCAATTAATCGATTCATTTTTGGATCTCAACTGGTTGCAGTGATTATAAAAAAAAACTTGGAGTGAAGTTTGTTTATTTGCGCTTGTGTTTTCCATGCTTTAGCTATGCAGCAGTGTACCGTGACTTTGAACGCACCATTCTGGCTGCCAACACACAAGAGGATCTCAAGTGGTTCAGTAACAATCACGGTCCTGGCATGCATATGAACTGGCCCCAGTTTGAGGTACACCGCTTTCAACAAACAAATAAACATTAGAGGTTTTAATAGTCTTATGCATTTTTCAGGTTTCTAGATTTATTAAAAAGCTACAGGAGCCCAGGGCTAGTTGACACATATCAAAGTTGACACAAGCTTTAATATTCCAGTAAGACTGTATGGGTTAATTGCATAAATGTTTCCCTCTAGATTGAGTTTTTCTTAAACCTTGTTTAAAACAGACCCCAACACACCCCAGCTATAGATTATATCATATTTATATAGTAGTTTTAGGTAACCAACACAAATTCAGGGAGAACTGCAATAATATCTTCTTTAGTGTGACAATATGCTCTTCTATATTTGCTGGTGTTTTCCTGGGAAGCAGTGAAAAATGGAAATGTTCAGTTGCTGTTTGTAGCAAAATACTGATTTTCTGTTCTGAACCTGTTCCTCTCAGGAATATAACCCAGAAGCCACCAATGCTGTTGCTAAGAGAGAAAAGAAGAAGCCAGATGGAGTCGCTCCAGCCACTCCCAGCACAGAGCACGCGGGTCAACCAGGTGACCGCGGCAGGTCAGAAATCATCTCTGCTTTCTCCATTTGTTTCCAGTGTCCTTTTTTCATCTAGGTTGACTGCTGTCCTTTTCACTCTTTAAATAAATTCTTCAGAAGTTCAACTGAAAAATCATATCTGCCTGTCCAGGGTTCTTGAGTTGACTATGTAGTTCTTTAGAGAATAAAAAGTTGTAGGTGTCATTGAGATGCAATTGTCTAAAATGATGGTTTTAAAATGCTTTTTCCTCTCTTCAAATCAATTTTGAATAATTGTAGAAATGAAACATTTTATTTTAGTTATTTTCAGTTATTGCCTTAAATGTTGCATTGAAACTCAAATCATAAAATGAAAATTGAATTATATATTTTTAATTTTGGTACATATTTTATGCATACCCAGTAGGGATACACACATGGATTCTATTTACACTAAGTGAAATTAGCAGTATTTATAGCAATATGCAATTTTATTTATTTTTTTTTCAATAATAGTTACCTGCTGTTTATATCCAAATAGTGGAAGATATCTGTACCTCAGTATTGTAGTACATTATAAAACACTATGCAGTAATAATATATTAAGTGTAAATGTATAATGTTTATTATAATTATTAAATGGATGCCACTCTGTGACAATGAAGTCTCCCTACTCCTACCCCTAACCCTAACCAAACACCTAAAACACGCTAATCTCCACTTTTTTATTTTTTCCTTAATTTCTTTGAAAATAAATGCCTTTCCAGTGTGAGATGTGATGTGAAAAGGGAAAATAACTCAGGTCTATTGCATCAAAAAATAAGTGCTATGTGCTTTATAACCTACACTACTGTAACTGCTGTTTAACAGGTGTCTTTTGTAATATTGTCTAACCCTACCATAAGTTGGTGGGCGAAATCAGTGTAAATAACCTCTGCCAACCACTCAGGCTATTTACACTTAGTGCAATAGACACTCCATTTTTGTTTATTATTTATTTTGGAAACATGATGGTTTTCTAAAAAAACACAAAGTTTAAAATGTTCTCTTGGCATCTAGCTGTAAAAGCTGTAAAGTGCCCAGACTAAGGTGGAATCAGTTGTTACCGTGTTCATATTAACAGCACATATCTCGTGTCTTTGTCTAGTGTGAGCAGCTATGATAAGAACCAGGCGTACTCCACAGAATGGTCAGATGACGAGCAGCCCACCGGATACTCGGGGAACGAGACGAACGGCGGTGCAAACTCTTTTGAGGATGACTCAGGCAGCAGAGGAGGCGTGCGAGTGCGAGCGCTCTATGACTATGAAGGGCAAGAGCAGGATGAGCTAACCTTCAAAGCAGGTAAAGCACAAAGCGAAATGAATGATGTTAGATCATCGCAGCAGCTGTCATCATCAGTATTGTTAAGGCAGACCACAGCCAACAATAATTTAGTTTTTGCTTAAAGGATTTGTTCACTTCCAGAACAAAAAATTACAGATAATGTACTCACCCACTTGTCATCCAAGATGTTCATGTCTTTCTTTCTTCAGTTGTACAGAAATTATGTTTTTTGAGGAGAACATTTCAGGATTTCTCTCCATATAATGGACTGATATGGGGCCCTGATTTTGAACTTACAAAATTTAAATGCAGCTTCAAAGGGCTCTAAAGGATCCCAGCTGAAGATAGAGACTTATCTCGTGAAACTATCATTTTTTTTAATTATTTTTTTTAATTACAATTTATATACTTTTTAACCTCAAACGCTTGTCTCGTCTAGCTCTGTGTAAACTGTTTTTTTTTTTCTGTCATGACAGTTAGTGCACGTCTAAAAACTCCTGTCTCATTTTCTCCTCCAGCTTTGAAATCGTCCTACATGGCTGCAGAAGTACCAACCCAGTGTTTACAAACACTCTTTACAAAAAGGTAAATAAAAGCAGCGATATGGGACAATTTTGAAGTTGGATAACAAAATGAGATGGGAGTCATGACCAGGAAGAAAAAAAAAAAAAAATGAGTTTACACAGAGCTAGACGAGACAAGCGTTTGAGGTTAAAAAACCCTTCTAACCCTTCTTCCTCGGTTGGGATCATTTAGAGCCCTTTGACGCTGCATTTAATCTGCATTTTGGAAGCTCAAATTTGGGGGCACAATAGAAGTCCATTACATGGAGAGAAATCCTGAAATGTTTTCCTCCAAAAACATAATTTCTTTACGACTGAAGAAAGAAAGACATGAACATCTTGGATGACAAGGGGGTGAGTACATTATCTGTAAATTTTCGTTCTGGAAGTGGACTAATCCTTTGAGTCATTACATAATACTGTAAATATGATGTAAATCTCTGAAAACAAGTCTTTATGTTGAATGTCATTCTTATACCACATGATTTTTTGACTTTACATGTGGCAAATATTTGAGTTATAATCTGTGTCGCTCATAGGTGATGAATTAACAAAGATCGAAGAGGAAGATGACCAAGGGTGGTGCAGAGGTCGTCTGGACAGCGGCCGGACAGGCTTATACCCGGCCAATTACGTTGAGGAAATCTGATCACCTGACTGGAGGACAACACACCTTTGGAGGCAGCTCTGATTGTCCGATCTATTGACATGGCAAAAACGCCAGAGACTTAATATAGAACGACTTTCCCTGAAGATGTGCAATGCAGTCTTGTTTAAAATCAAAAAAATCTTAGTAAAGATAGCCACACCATGTATATATTGATCTTACCGGGGAGGCGGAGAAGAGCTTGCTCACTACTAATATCTATTTGCAAATATTTAAAAAGCATATACATACGTACAAACAAACAGATATGATCAAATAAATGACCCATCAGTTATGCAAGTACAGGCTACATGTTATTGGTGCAGATTACATGTTATTTGAAATTATATTACAGACGTTAGCATAATATCCAACTGAACAGATATTTATGTGGCCACTCTGCTGTATTTTAGGACACGGTTCAATGTGCAGTTATGGGGTACTCATTCATTGTCACGTGTTAAACAGAAAACGTCTCGCAACGGGCTATTCGGTTTTTGTCTTACTCTCACCACCAGTCCATGCCTCGTGGCGCTGATTATCATATTAGGTATCGTTCTCTTGATGTCTGTGTCTTTATGCATAGCAGCATGTGCTATGGAGCATGTAGCCCTTGATTCCTCAGGCCATCTGTACCGTATGCAATTCCCACAGTGACCACAGAGGGCAGCAGACTCATGTCAACATCACACCAGGAAGTGGCGGAAAATCTCAAGCTATGTTCAGAACAGAATACTACTTTAGCAGTGGTAGGGATACTGCATACTATTTTTAAAGATAGTATGTGAAACATTATGCATTATGAATCGAGAACAGTGGTCAGGGTGGCACCATATTTCATTTTTGATAGGAATGAATTTACCAAAATAAGAGGGATGATACAAAATGCATGTTGTTTTTCATTTAGTACTGACCTGAATAAGATATTTCACATAAACAACGTTTACATATAGCCCACAAGAGAAAATAATAGTTTACATACACTTGATTCTTAATACGGTATCGTTACCTGAATGTTTTTTTGCGATAGTGGTTCATGAGTCCCTTGTTTGTCCTGAAAAGTTAAACTGCTCGCTGTTCTTCAAAAAAATCCTTCAGGTCCCACAGATTACTTGGTTTTTCAGCATTTTTGTGTATTTGAACCCTTTCCGGTGTGAAGGGAAATCTTTATAAATTCAACTATTATTTTCTCGTGTGGACTATATGTAAATGTCTTTTATACGAAATATCTTATTCAGGTCAGTACTAAATTAAAAAAAAAACAAAAAAAAAAAAACAAAAAAACATTTTGTATGATCCCTTTGGTATGATCCCTTACTTTGGTAAAACAATTAACATTTTGCAGATTATGCAAGGTGTATGTAAACTTTTAACTTCAAGTGTAGATTCCTCAGCTGAGGAAACATCTTTACAAAAAACATTCAGTAGAAAAAAAAATGGAAAAAGTTGTGATTCTGCGAAAATGACATCATGTAGGACCTTTATACACTGCATGCCATTGTAAAGACTGTAAGTCTGTCCATCGCAGCTTCGTTTTCATCCGTGTTAAATTCAACATGGCGTCTAACCTGGCTAAGATCTATTATTGCATGCAAGTGGCATCCATGTATCATGACGTAATAGAATCAGTCTTGTATTTTAATAGAGTTTTGTATAAAATGTCTCATTATCGAATGATACTGACAAAATCAAAAGAGATGTTAAACCAGAATTATTTAAAGCCGTGATTTTTATTCACCAAGTATCACAGCTATGTTTTAAAGAAACAACATCATCTGGGTAATTTCATGCACTGTACCCAGTATACTGCATAATATGTAAGCACAATGTTCTGAACATAGCCACAGTTGTCCAACTGCTTGATCGCTGCACAGTGTCATCTCGTTTGTCGTGTGTTGTTCTTAGTTACTCCAAGAAGGTCTTGTATCAGCTTCGTCTCTATCTATTCATGGTCACCTCTTGATACCAAATCAAGGTTCTTCAGATGGACATGAATGTTTCCTGTGCATGATTTGGGCTACTTATGCACAGCACATTGAACAGACAAAATCCATGAGTGAATTTCACACCTGGACCACCACATGCATCACAAGTTACAAAACTGACAAACTGATTCCCGGTAGTTCCATTGCCTGTTAACTAACACACTCTGGTTTCGCATCAAGACTATGGTTTAAAACAAGTTCAGTTTTGAAATCTAATCAATTTTTAAATACTAACTCAAATAAAAGTTAAAACATGGTGCCAAACTATGATTTGCAGGCAATATACTGTACAATGGGCCAAAAAGTATTTAGACACTTAAAGGCATAGTTCACCCAAAAACTAAAAGTCTGTCATCATTTACTCTTACCTAAGTTGTTCCAAAACTGTATAAGTTTCTTTCTTCTATTGAATGTAAAACATATTTTAAAGAATTTTAACAAAAGAGTAGTAATTGACTTCCATAGTGGGGAATTCAGTGTGAAATTCAGTGGCTATTGTCAACTGGTTACACACATTCTTCAAAATATTTTCTTTATTGCTCAACATAAGAAGAACAAAACTTCTGAACAAACTGAGGGAGAGTAATGACAATTTTCATTTTTGAGTGAACTATCCCTTTAAGCAACATAACAATTTAAATAAAAGTTTAAATAGATTGCTAAAATCTTGTTCAGGATTTGACATTTTTATTGTCAAACCCATTCACACATTTTCAAGGACTGAAGTGTCTGAATACTTTTTGAGAGCGCTTTATTTTTACTCCTCTCACTGCTGAACCCTGTACAACGGTAAGCCACGATTTTGATAATGCAGGCAGCGCTCCTCACATGCTTGTTTTTTCCAAATTGCAGTACTAAAACATATAAATATGTGGAGTTGTGCATCGTTCATAAAGTTTCAGTGTGGGAGTGAAAAAAAAAAAAAATTAAACAGGATGTGACAAAATACATTCAGAGGAAAGACCCCCCAGCAGCTTTGTGATTTGTCTAAAACTGTTCAGTCTAGAAAAAAAAAAATGAACTTGCATTGTTAAAATATTCTGTAACACATACACAAAAAGAAGTACGGAAGGGTACACGTGTCGGGGTTGTCGTATTGGGGAGTATCCTCTTTATTATATTCAGTGTGTATGAGTTGTGTTTATGTATAGAAAATAAAAATGTAGTGTTATAACTGTAAATGTTGGGTAACAAAAGAACAACGCTTTGAAAAAAAATAACACTGTAATGCTCTATAGGTACCATATTGTATTAATTTGATTTTGACTGCAATGAAATCACTATGTACCATACCTGTATAAATGCGTGTGGGTCCACGCCGTCATATTTGTATATGATGATGTAATTTATTAAGATTATATTCTACTGTAACTGTACAACTGTGTTGAGTAGAAACAAACACCTACGTTGAGACAGTAAAGAGCTGTGTAATGTAAATGCTATTTTTCATGTTGATTTGTACTTTATGCAAATGAAGGGACGAAGGTTTATGTCGTGAACGTTTCTCTTGCAGTGTAGAGGACGTGTGTATGTTCATAGTTAGTTGATGTAAATCGACCTCCTTGCTGGTGTAGTGCCTCCTCATCCGTAACATAACGTTCATTTATATATGCATAAAGTTAATGATGATGAACTTGATGATCAAAATAATGTCGAAAACCTGATTTGAAGTTTTTGTGCTGATGTCAATATTGCAATATTAGTTTGGAAGGAGAAAACATGTTCGTTGAGAAAAACTGTGTGCTCCGTTTTTTTTTTCATTAAGAACGTTACCAAAACACTTGACATGCTTTCAGTTGTTTGCCAGTTCATTTGGAAAGGTTCACACTAGTGTAAGGCACCTAATTAGAAAATATTGTACAGCATTTGTACTTTTCACAATGCATATTGTCCCAAGGCAGCTTTACATAGAATAATATTTGTTAGGAGGAAGACGACAGACTAGGAGGAACCAAGACTGTCCCCTCAGGTTGTTGCACAGTGGATTATATTTGAGATATTTCATCAGGACTTGTGTTTCTTAGGAATCAAATACATACCAGCTGAGCTTAACAGAAAAAAAGGCCACGCCACAGGACACTTAAAATGAATACTTACAATAATTGGTGACTGTCATTGTAAGTTGAAAGCCATCATGAGGCACCAGCAGGGATGCACTTAGTGGTCAGGAAGCATCTTACATTTGTCTAAAGTGATAATGGGTTGGATCTGAATCCTGGATTAGTGAACCTCTGGCGGGATGTCCCAAAGTGTGGATAAAAAAGGGATGGATGCTGTGAAACCTCCTCTTGTTAAAGCTTGTGTAATCAAATTCTTTTGTTGAAATTCTTCACTCAGCGGCTACATTCACATTCACATCCGTCAGTGGTTATAACAAATCAATCACCTTTCCAATCACAACCCCAATTCCAGAAAAGTTGGGGTGTTTCATGAAATGACATAAAAAAATCAAAAATATGTTAACCGTTCATTCTCTATAACTGACTAAAGTACAAAGAGAAAACGTATAATGTTTTCAGTGGCCAACTTTTCATTTTATTTTGTAAATGTAACCAAATTTTGATTTTCATGGCTGCAACACACTCCTTCAAAAAAGACAGAGGCAAAATAAAAGTGAAAAGGTTATAGATTATCCAAATTAAACTGTTTTTAAACAGTTCACAGTAAGCAGGACAAATGGAAATAGGGAAGGATATCATGTTTGGGGATAAATGGAGCATTTTAGTCTTTGCAAAGAGTTGAATCATGTCTCATCACTTCATGACAAAAGTGCTGAACAAATTAAAAATCACATTTCTTAATAGAAAAGCACAACAAATTGATGTCTTTCACCAACTGCCACACATAATGTTGTGAAAAGATTCAGGGAATCCAGAGAAAATATCAGTTTGTGTAGGGCAAGGCAAGACACCTCAGGTGAATGTGAATGACCTCTGAGCCCTCAGATGGCATTGCATAAGAAACCATCATGCTGCAGTGTTAAATATAGCCGCATGGGCTCAGGAGTGCTTTGGAAAACTGCTGTCACTGAACACATTCTGCAGCTGCATCAATAAATGCAACTTGAATTTCTGTTACTGCAGCAGAAAGCTATACATTAATTCTATGCAGAGGTCATCTCAGATAGTCAAAAAGACGATGGAAATGTGTGCTGTGGTCAGACGAGTCCACGTTTCAGCTTGTTTCTGGGAAAAATGGACGTCGAGTTCTCAGTACCAAAGACCAAAGGGACCATTCAGACTTTCATCAGCGACAGATGCAAATGCAAATGACTGTCCCATGGTATGGTGGTGCAGCAGAGCAAACGCCATTGGTGACTGGAATATGTGCGAAGGTACCACACACATACTGCCATCAAGATGACGTCTTTCATGGGAAATACATGGTTATTAGATCAAGACAAGGTGTCATTCTGCAACAGTGTGGTTTCGTTGACGCAAACTCAACGTGGTAGACTGGCCTGTCCAGATCTGTCTCCAATTGAAAATGTTTGACCAGTCATGAAAAGAAGAATCAGACGACAATCACAGACCGCTGAGCATCTGAAATTTTTAATCAAGCCAGATTTGACAATTTTTTTTCTTGCAAAACTTAAAGTATTAGTATCCTCAATTCCCAAACAATTAAACATTGTAATTAAAAGGAAAGTTGATGTGGCACAGTGTTAAACATGCCTTTGTCCCAACATTTTTGGAGTGTGTTGCAGCCATGAAAATTAAAATGTGGGTATATTTACAAAATAAAATTGTACAGAAAAAAAAATAAAAATAAATAAAAGTTAGCTGGAGCACGAATGATTCGCGCAAACATAGACAGATATATGTAGACTGGGAGGCGCATTCCCTTCACAAACAAACGTAATCCACTGCATCTTCAGCGGCTCAGATGTCGGGAGTAAATAACGACCACTATGTTCATTATTACATCCAGCAACACAACACCTCAATCACTCAATCTGAGATATTCTTGTCTAACTTACATCCCTGCTCCAGCATGAAAACAAACAAAAGTGAACTCTGCATCCGATGACTCCTTTAAAGAATAAAAACTGAACATAAAGTTCAGTTTCAAGCTAAATATGTTAGTAGTATACACCGGTCTGCATATGTAAAGATCAAGTACTTACAGCAGCTCCTCAAACTGACAGGGAAAATCCCCTCATAAAAGAAATCTGACTGTTCATCCTGCAAACAATATGCAAACAGCCTTGATCAATGTTAATTAATTACAGAAAGGAAATATGTCATCTGAAATATATGTAATCATTTATTGTTAATGGTTTTACAATATATATATATTTTTATTAAATATTATTATTATTATTATTATTTCATTATATATTATTATTATTAAATAACTGTGGTAATAATGGCTATTCAGTGGATAATTTAGTGAATTCAATAATTTACAAATAATGAGTTGCATTTGAAAAAGTCACACATCCATGGTAACATATCAATTGAAGTATATACAGTGTTGGGGAGTAACTAGTTACATGTAACAGAATTACGTTAATTTAATTACAAAATAAATGTAATTGTAATTAGTTACAGTTACTGAAAAAAAAAGTGTATAATTAAATTACAGTTACTTTTGAAATTGTTAATGATTACAAAGGGGGTTACATCTGAATTTTCACACACACACACACACACACACGCAGATTTATAAATTGCATTGACTGCTCTAAAATGAGACACCAGTGTTTCAGGACTTTAGGACACAGATTAGGACACATGCTTATTCGATAACTGTTTTATTTCCTGTTTGTGTTTATGCATATACTTTGTACTCCTGTCATAACTATGCAAACATTTGATTTCAATACCAGTATCATAACTATTAAACTATTTCTTGTTATGAATTTAAATCTGTATTTAACCCCTGAATGATCTCAAAATAAAAAGAGCTGTTAAGCCTGAATTTGTGGCGGCTGTGCTTTAAATTAAATTATTACAGGGCTCTGTGGAATACTTGATTCTGATTGGTCAGTCATGACATTCCAATGTATGTTATTTCCCAATAACAACTGGTAAAAGCTAATAACACAGACTCATCCGGGCAACTTAAGTCGGCCCTATACGCTTGATAGTTCTTCTTAGTGGAAGCTTTGCGTTTGGTTAGCTAATAAAATATTAAAGCTCAATTCAATATTATGTGTACAATTTCTTAATTCTGTCAGCCTGCTGCTTGCTAGCAACTGATTTCTTCATGGAAGCTTTGCATTCATATATTTCAACTCAGATCAGTGTTTCATGTCTAATTATCTACTTTTTGTGGCAAGCAGCTGTGTAATAAGTGGGATAATGTCCATCCAGCCAGTTGTTATTGCAAAATAAAAATTGATATTATCCTCTACTTATTATAATCTTAAATCAAGTGATAAAGGATTTTGGAAAGTCTGACAGTAATCAGTGTTAAGTGCTACTGTAAGGTTAACTCTGCCTGGTTTAAATGTTTCAAAATGATTAACAGTTGAAAATTTAGAAAAATAATCAAATGCAATAAGTTACATTACTTTAATATAGTAATTGAAAAGTTATACTACTTATTACATTTTTAAATAGAGTAACTTGTAATCTATAACCTATTACATTTCCAAAGTAACCTTCCCAACACTGACTATATATCATGCCATTGTTCAACAACTACAAAATAGCTAAACCCTGTTTCACACTGTACCTGACAACAGTCCCTAATTACAAGGTCTTTTGCATCCTAACATTTAATAGTAATGAAAATAAGCTTCTATAACTAATACCATCCTGGGAAATTAATACAGCGTATTAAAGGTTCTTTGGGGCGAAAGAAGGTTCTTCAGATTATTAAAAAAAGGTAAGAAAGAGATGGTTCCTTAAAGAATCTTTGATTGAATGTTTTTTTGTGGAACCAAAAATGGTTCTTCTATGGCATCGCTGTGAAGAACCTTTTAAAGCACCTTTATTTTTAAGAGTTTAGAAATGGGCCCCACCCATAATTCATTATAACTATTATAGTGGGTCCCACACCGTGTTAAGACATAAGCTGTTTCTCAATTCCAGGAACAGACTTGCATTTTGTGGACATTTGACTTGCCAGATTACCTTAAAAGAACAAACTCGGAAGGACATGAGGACACAGAACACATCTTCGTGAGAACTGAGATGCGCTAATGTTGCTCAACTGACCATCCGAGCACATTATAAAGAAGTGAGACAGCACCACATAATGCACAATAATTAACACACAACATCAAAAACAAATGGCATAACCTATTAAAACATTTATTTTATATTATTATAGATGTTTTTTTGTATTATTTTATATATTTTTATTTCACCATCTATATTTGTGAAAGCGATTATGCATGTTTAATATTACCTATACGTTGTTAAAATATTTTTTTATATGTCAGTACAAATACTGGAGGCTTTAATGAAGCTGATGCCGTATTATAAGTGCTATGATTCCTGTCTGGTCTGCCCGCCACCAGAGGTCACTTGTGCTTCCCACGAACAGTTCACATCACACAGACTGTTGCACTACACCCCGGACTACGTCTCCCATCACCCATAGCGCTGATTGCACCAACACCTGTAGCCAATCAGACGCTCTATATAAGCCTTGGTCTTCCCCTCGTATCTTACCGAGTATTGTGGTGTTTTGGATGGTTGTTTCGCATGAGTTCCCAGTGTTTAGCTTTCTCGCCTTTTTCGTTTCGTCTGTCTCGCCGCCTGCCTTTTGGACTTCTCGCTCGTTTCACAGATTATCCCTTTTGCCCCCCTGGATTGCCAAGCCAAGTCACAGCTGATCTTCATGAGCCAAGCCAAGTCACAGCTGATCTTCTTGAGCCAAGCCAAGTCACAGCTGATCTTCATGAGTCAAGTCACAGCTGATCTTCTTGAGCCAAGCCAAGACACAGCTGATCTTCATGAGTCAAGTCAAGTCACAGCTGATCTTCTTGAGCCAAGTCAAGTTACTGCTGTTGTTCCTGAGTCAAGTCACGTCTCGTCTGACCACCCAGAGCCACGTCATGTCTTGCCTGACACCTCAAGGTCACGACCTATCATGATGGCCAGCGTGCTGGACCCACCACTAGTGTCTGAGCGGATCCAAATGCAAGCTTTTATTGTGACGAGGCAGAGACATGTGAAAAGCGAAAACAGGCAGGGTCGGAACAATAGCAAACAGGTGTAGGGGATCTACAGAAGTCAATTTTGCTCAAAGGGAATCATTTAAGATTGAACAGAATCTCCGTTTTACAGCGGACCAATAAATCGGCCAGTGATTAATTTGGCGAGCCGTATAACACCAATTCTGTACTGGACTAATATCCAAAATATAGTGAAAACACTATTTATTAGCACGGTAACAAGGTCGGCAGTTTAAGACATTAATTTATAAGCACAAAACACAAGATACTTCTCTTTTCAATATAAATAGGAATTTATTGGAAAAACCTAAGACATATAAACTAATCTAACACATAGACGCGCATTCACACATTCATACAAGTCGCAGAAAGAGAGAGAGAGGAGGAAAGAGTGAGTTTAGAAGAGTGAAAATATGAAATCCCAAGTTTATAGCATAAGTATATGCAATTGCTTAGACCTGAACAACCATCAATCATTTAATTAACCCTCGCGTTGAGTTTCTTAATGAGGTTATTAAACGTTATATTAATGCACCAGTTCAGCTAGAATCTGGAGGTTGTACTTGCGTTGCCTTTGTGTTAAGGGGTTTCCTTTGATGACGTCGTTGCAGAAAGGGGTTCCCCAAGGTTGCTGATTGGTTGGAAGTCTGTGGTCGTTGGAGGTGATGTCTTGGGCGTTGGCTGGAGGATGGAGTCGTGTACGCTGGTTGAAGTTTTGAGGCAGGCACGAAGTCTGAGACACGGCTTAGCGGCAAAACTTAACTTAGAACACGAAACTCTCAACGGAAAGAAAAGATTAAAGTAAAAGAAAGAAATGTGACGGTCTCCTCATGTTTTCACTAGAGGAGTGGCTGGCGTGCAAGCCAGGAAACGTTCAAAGAACGCAAAAAGCATGGCGAAGACCAATAGCTAAAAGCTAAAAGCAACGGCTAAAAGCATGGCTAGGAGCGATGGAAATAGCAAAAAGCCCAAACTAAAAGCAAAATTTGATGGTGTCCTGTGGTTTTAAACTCAGCTTTGGACACATCCCAAAATGGTGTCTTGACCAATTAGATGTTGTCTTAACTCGGGATATTGCTATGTTTCTCCTCCCAAAACATAAATCAGCACGTTATCTTATCAGTCACATGGTCAGAATTTTCCCGCTCTTGCAGAGTATAATTTGGCCATGATTCCTATAACATGAATACAACGCATTTGACAATGAATTGATTGGTGGAAACATTCAAAGCATGAATTTTCAAACTCATACATACCAAACATGAATATAAACCCTTAAGCTATTCAATAGTTATTAAAAAGGACATACACAACGAGTGATTAGAACATAATAGACAAATGTGTGGGTGACATACATAGTAGGGAGTTATGCAATGGTCTGATGTTCATTCATAAGTCCTTTTAAGCATCATTTTGGTGCATATTTAGGTAAAATGGACAGTCTCTGCCATTCTGTGAACTAAGGGCATGTTCCAAGGAACAAAGGAATTTAGAAGGAACTTGGTCTGGTTCTTGTCTTGGGTGGGGGAGCACCACCCAACAAAGTTTCCTCATGTGATGGTCCTGATGTGCTGCATCTTTGACCATTAATCTTGGGTTTCTCGCCCCAATATTGACAATCTCCTTCCTGAATTGGGATTATCAATAATTGTGTTCTTCTTGTTTTAATGTTGCAAGTTGTTCAAAGCTGTGAAAGTTGGTTGGTTAGGCTTACTTCTGGCTGGCTGGCGCCAGGGTTTCCTGGACAGATTTATGACGTGGTCCTGGCCCCTTTGTGGAATTTGGCTCTTTGGTTTCAACCAAATGTTCTGATCGAATCTTCTATTTGTCTGATTCGCTCTGATACCCTACACAGGTATAGTGAAGGCAAGACGTGGGGATAGTCTGTGCAGCAGGCGTGGGTCGATGAACGGTGAACGTAATCCAGGGGGGCAAGGCAAAGGGGTACTCTGTGAAATGAGCGAGAAGTCCAAAAGGCAGGCGGCGAGACAGACGAAACGAGAAAGGCCAGAAAGCTAAACACTGGGAACTCGGGAACTAATGAACTCGCGCGAAACAACCATCCAAAACACCACAAAATAAAAGAGTGTCTGATTGGCTACAGGTGTTAGTGCAATCAGCGTGATGGGTGATGGGAGACATAGTCCGGGGTGTAGTGCAACAGTCTGTGTGATGTAAACTGTTTGTGGGAAGCACAAGTGACCACTGGCGGCTGGCAGACCAGACGGGAATCATAACAACAAGGAAACTTCCCTAAGCATTTTCCGCACAGGAATCCCCGCTGCGAAGTGCAATCCATTAAGTGGCTAAAGTTTATATGCATAAACACTTAATGCTGCTTTTTTTTCAGAACAATGCAAAAACTGGACCAGATTTTTGTTGTAAATCTTAATTGTAGATAAAAACAAGCTAATTTGTTTTACGTTTATGAAGCGTTACGTTTTTTTACTATGTTGTGCTACTTTTTGTGCAATAAATTTACTCCTCCTCTTTGTACGCTTAGTTTGTGCCTCTATTTTTTGCATTAGGTTTGTACCTCCTTAATTTTGTGCACCAAGTTTGCTCCTCCTTTGTTTTGTTCACTAAATTGTCTCCTCCTCTGACAATACACAAACGTTTGCTCTTTTGACTCTCTGAATCACATCTGGATCATCTGTCTAATTAA
The DNA here is from genome assembly GCA_012976165.1 of Labeo catla. Classification (NCBI taxonomy): domain Eukaryota; kingdom Metazoa; phylum Chordata; class Actinopteri; order Cypriniformes; family Cyprinidae; genus Labeo; species Labeo catla. The sequence continues at coordinate 621,506 of VONZ01000324.1, read as the reverse complement.
TAAATGTTTTAAAAAATGAAAGCTGTGACGAATAACTATTCTGAATGTAGTTTCTTGCAATCTTCCTCACTCCTGCGTCACAAAACTTGACTCCTGAGCTACTGCTGGATGACCTTCCTGTTGAAACCATTTGTGATCTAAGAGCTGCTCTAACGTCACTCTTTTGTCTGGATCACGTATCAGGCACTGGCTTATCACATCCTGGCATTCTGTAAGTTTTCATAAGAGCGCTGGTTAGTCACATACATTCTTTATGCCCATGTGTCACTTCTAACGTACGGAAGAGATTCCACAATATGCAGCAAGCGGCATGTTGAAGGAATAATTTGTCATTTGTTTCTGTCCTCTCTGCCACTTTTAGTGATTTGGTGAGAACTCCTTGAGAGTGCTGATGCTTTTGTGTTATTGGTAGTGTTGTTCTCTCACCTCTGGATAAACTGGAGTCAAACGTCAGATCGCCAGCTATAATGTCCTCTTCGGTGCGAAAAGCAGGACGTCCAGTTACCATTTGGAACAGCATGAGGCCCAGAGTCCAGACTGTTGTTGGGCCGGCGTGATATTTGCGTTTCGTGTAGAATTCAGGTGGGCGATGTCGTCCTGTTCATGAAAGCAAGAGATTTTCAGACTAAGCAATTTCACTCATAAAAGTCAATTCCCTTTTGTCTATTTTCACACATACAATGTATCATGGTCAATCAATACACCACCACAAGATTAACATCTAAAAAGCCAACTCACCTCTGAATTCATATTGGTAGCCAGATTTTTGGACAAGGTCACCAGAGCCAAAGTCTATTAACTTGACTTCCATCGTCTCTGTATTGACCAGGATGTTACTTGGCTTGATGTCACGGTGGAAAACACCCTGATCAATACAGTGCTTTGCTGCGAGCACGGCTTGGAACATCAAGCCACGTGCCTGAGTTTCATTCAGGGTTCTGCACTCGCAGTCAAGCCGCATTCCAAGCAAGGTCAGACAGGGTCGCGGATACTCCAAGATGAGGATGTGCTGATCTTCCTCCTCAAACCACTCCAGCATATATACGATGTTGGGGCTTGATGGAGCTTTTTTCAACAGGAGATTTAGAGCTACTTCCATCAGCAGTGGCTTGGAATACCCAGGCTAGAGAAAAGTGTGACATAAGGTTAGCTAAATACTTAACTAAATATCACTTTTATGTATATGTTGTATGTGTATTTAGAAATATTAATTTTGCCCACTTACAAAATTAATATACTTGTCGATTTTCCTCTTCGGGATAAATTTGATGGCGACCTGCAAAGAGCAAAAAATAAGTCTGGGTCAATTAATCATTAAATTATGTAATGCTGGAAAATAACATTAAACTTTGTGCATTGTCATAAACAACATTTTTTCATTAATACTGGATCAAAATACTGATCCATATGTCATGTTCACAAAAATAATAAGTGAAAAGCAAACAAGAGGTAAAATATTTACCTGTTGGCTATCAGATTTTTGAGTCCCCTGAAACACGCTGCCAAACATTCCTGCTGAAATCTTGTTTCCCACTTCATAAAGGGAGAGAAATGGTCCTGAAAAAAAAGATACATTTATCTTATATATTATATTATATAGATATATATATTGGGAAAACATACATATGAGAAAATCTGAGATTACTAGAGGTGAGCTAGAATAGCAGATAATGGCTTAGACACACAGTAAGAGCATAAATACATTTAGTGCAGAGCTACATACATGTTTGAAACAATCAAAAGAGAAATGGTTGATGAGGAAAAATATAGCAAAATAAAAAAGAAAATAACACAAACCAGAGTTAAAATTACAGTTAGAGTTAGACCAGTAATAAGGCTTTGGTAAGAGTTAAAGATTACAAGTCAAATATTGAAGCAAGTAGAACATAATTTCATGACTCAAACTAAAAGGTGACTACAAAGGATCAGACAAACACACAGAACTAATATGATTAAGAACAGGACAGAATTAAGTGAAACAGAATAATAATAAATAGACCTACTTTCAGCCAGCTCAGGACCAGCTAAATCTGTGTCAGAGGTCGGCTTGAGACCAGATTCACCTGGAATTGGATTCAGACCGGTCAGGTCAGAATCATGGTGTACTGGTGGCTCAAGGCCGGACGGGCCTGGCTGTGGATCAGCTGGATCCTGGAGAGCCGTCGAGTTAAGGAGGCTCAGGGGATCAGCTGGATCTGTCTCTGGCTGAAAAGGCATTACTTTGTTGCCTCTGCGGCGACAGCGGTCAATGCATTTTACAGCCTTCCAGGTTCTCTTGAAGAAAGCACAGATGCCACTCTTCTTCTTTTTGGTTTTCTTTTCTAAAAAAAAAAAAATAAAATAAAGAGAGAAAAAAATTGCCTTCAGATATGTCCAATATTTAAGAGCGAAAGGAATAAACTAAAACTGGTGACAGAATCATCACAGAACACAGCATGCCTTGAAAATAGCACTCAAATCAGGATTAGCTCATGATAAAAGGACATTTCAATGTTTATGTAATATACATGCAAAAACTCTTACTGATCCTATAAATGACGCTAAGGGGAACAGCAGACAAGTCTGTACAAGAATCACTGACACGTTCTCATCCTTTCTTGACAGCACTATCTGAGTCCCACAGGGACCGATTTTTGAATTATTTAGTTTACATATTAAAAACCTGCCTATGGTTTGTACAGAGGTCCACGTTTAGGCATATACAGATTATACAGTTGTTTATCCTTGTGTGCTATCAAACTTACTGCAGCATTGAATCAAGTGTTAGATTGGTTACCTCATGTGAGCAAAACTGTGGGAATGTATTTTTACAGTAGTATAAACTAGAGCAGGAAGGGATTAATGAATAGTGAAAGTATAGAATTTTTTTGTAGCTGAATAGAAGGAATCATACAAATATTAAGATTAGTAGGCTTACTAGACACAGGTGTAAAAGAACAGGACAGAATTAAAAGTAATAATAAGTAGACCAACCTTCAGCTGGCTCATGATCAGCCGGATCTTTATCAGATGCTGATTTGAGCATCACCTGTACATCACCTGGAATTGGATTCTGATCTGTCAAGTAAGAATCAAGGTGAGTTGGTGGCTCAAGGCCGGACGGGCCTGGCTGTGGATCAGCTGGATCCTGGAGAGCCGTTGACTCAAGGGGGCTCAGAGGATCAGCTGATTCTGTCTCTGGCCGAAAAGGCACTATTTTGTTGCCTCTGCGACGACAGAAGTCATGCTTCTTGCTCTTTGTTTGGTTTTCTGAAAAGAAAAAAGGGATTCATTAAACATGAAATGCCATACAGCTGTACACAACCTAAACATAAACACCTATTTCTTCTCTCTATTTCTAGCTTCAAAACTGTTTTTGTTTTGTTTATATTTTTCCAAAAAAAGGAGATTTTTAGTTATTGATAAGAAAACATATTTATCAGCCACAAAATAGTCACACACACTTTTGTTTCTAGTGAACACTTCCACTGATTTTATATCAGGTTACTTGGTTTTTCTATCACCTAACCCTACCCCTCAAAGAAACGTGCAGAACACTAGATAAAAACAGGTTTTGTTTGATTTAAGCCCAATTTGCTTGATTTAACACGTAAGCCATTTACAGGCCATTATTCTCCTAACGTGACTTTGGCGTTGCTGTTCCTTTTTCACCAGATGGCAGGAGTGTCAAATTTGCTTAAACAAAATAATGGTAAAAAAGAGACATTTACACATTTATAAGATGAAAATAATACCTAAATGATCTAGAATCTAAAATAAGCGCATCATTTTACTGTCAGAAATTAGTTTTATTTTATTCTTACTGTTCCCAGTGAAAATTTACCATGAACGGCCTGATACTTTAAAGAAATCATGATGTCCTTCATACAGTCAAATTTTCCACGTCCTGCAACAGTAAAACACCCCCTTAACAGGTCTGGTCGGCCTCCACGTTTGACCGTGAGATGGTGTTTTTCTGCTTTTAAGCTTAGCCTTTTTTTGCACCAGACATACAGCTGATCCGCTGATCCATGGGTTCCAGTTTGGTCACATCACTTCATAAAACATTCTTCCAGTACTCCACAAGTCTATCCGAATGATTTATTTTATTTTATTTTTTTAAATAGAGTTTCTAAAGGCTCAATTGTGTTTTAAGACAATTTTGACCCTTCGTGTTTTTGTCTGATTTTCATTTATTTTTTGCTTTAAATAAAAGTTTGTAATTTTGTGCGTGTCCGTTAAGTTCACAAGACTGTAGGATGTTCCATTTGTCATTTTACGTTACAGTAGAGGCGGTCGCGATGCATCCTTCTACCTGACAGGTGAAGTGCCATTACATCATGAACAAAAGTTTCAATTATCATCCACGAATCCTTAGCAAAACAAAGTGTAAAGAGGGTCGCACACTCGATGAGACTAATAAATCAATTTACTCGATTTACTAATAAATACATTTAAATCTAAGCACTTCTTGTAATCATCTGTGGTTGGTTGCATACACTGGTTAGAAGTTAGTCATCTTCTTAGTCGTCTATTTTTTTTTTCTTCAAGTCTGGTTATGACTTTAAGCCACTTTAAGCCAAAGTAAAACTGATACTGTGGTACTGTTGTTGTCAAATAGTAAGTTTAATTTATACAATTTAATTTCATTTTATTATCATCCCTCATAATACAGTACATACAAAGTGTAATGTGTGTTACCGAATACCACAGCAGACCTATACATGCCATAGCATGTTATCTTATGCTATTTCATGCTGTCAATATATATTCTTGATAAGAGAATGAAAACATAAAATGTAAACATGAGAATCTAAAAAAAGCATAAAAAGCATGTAAATAAAGCATAGGTTTATTATACTGACAAATGACTACATATAATAAATAAGTTTATTTTAAATGTAAATTTAAATTTTTGAGCAGCAGAGATTTTTGATCTTTTTTTGTTTTTGTTTTTTTTGTGCACTGAATTTGCTCCTCTTTCCAGTAAGTGTGCTCCTGTTCAGTTTTGTGCACTTAGTCTACTCCTTTTCTACACTGAACTTGCTCCTCTGGATTTTCAGACTGTCTGATAATTTCTGCTTTCCCTCACTGGAGCTGATTTGATTCATCTGCTTATTAAGCTTGTGACAGCACTGCTTCAGCTTTAGCACTGCTTCATCACAATAACTATTCTGAATGTAGTTTCTTACAATCTTCCTCACTCCTACTTCACACTACCTGACTCCTGAGCTACTGCTGGATGATCCTGTTGAAACCATTTGTGATCTAAGAGCTGCTCTAACGTTGTTCTGTTGTCTGGATCACGTATCAGACACTGGCTTATCACATCCTGGCATTCTGTAAGTTTTCATAAGAGCGCTGGTTAGTCACATATGTTCTTTATGTCTATGTGTTACACTAATGTTGTCATGTACGAAAAATATTCCACAATATGCAGCAAGTGGCATGTTAAAGCAATAATTTGTAATTTGTTCCCTGGATTCTGCACATCCTCTAATCATTTTAAGTGTCCTCTCTGCCACTTTGCATATTGATATTTAGGGATTTGGTGAGAACCCCCTCAGAGTGCTGATGCTTATGTGTTATTGGTAGTGTTGTTCTCTCACCTCTGGATAAACTGGAGTCAAACGTCAGATCGCCAGCTATAATGTCCTCTTTGGTTGGAAAAGCAGGACGTCCAGTTACCATTTGGAACAGCATGAGGCCCAGAGTCCAGACTGTTGTTGGGCCAGCGTGATATTTGTGTTTCATGTAGAACTCAGGTGGGCGATGTCGTCCTGTTCACGAAAGACATTTTCAGCTCATTTCACTGATGACTTTTACAAATGTCTATTTTCTTCACATTTCTGTTCTAATATTTACACTGTGTAATCAATAAATAAATCACTAGTAACAGGAAAAGCCAACTCACCTCTGAATTCATATTGATAGCCAGAGTCTTTGACAAGGTCACCGCAGCCAAAATCTATTAATTTGACTTCCATCGTATGTGTGTTGAGAACCAGGTTATTTAGCTTCATGTCGCGATGGAAGATACCCTGATTCATACAGTGCTTTGCTGCACGCACTGCTTGGACCAGCAAGCCGCGTGCCTGTGTTTCAGTCAGTTTATCGTTGTTGTATCTGAGTAGCGTCTTTAAGTTCAGGCAGGGTTGCAGATACTCCAAGATGAGGATGTGCTGATCTTTCTCCTCAAACCACTCCAGCATATATACGATGTTGGAGCATAGAGGAGCTTTTTTCAACAGGACATTTAGAGCTACTTCCATCAGCAGTGGCTTGGAATAGCCATCCTAGAGAAAAAAAGAAGGTAACATAAGGTTAGCTTGCTAAGAGCATGTTTGATTTCTCTTACACTTTAATTAACAAAACACTTGTATTTAGATATGTTCATTAAGGTAGGCCAACTTACCACAGCAATATACTGGTCTGTGCTCCTCTTAGGGATACATTTGATCGCAACCTGAAACTTATCAGATTTCCGAATCCCTCTGTACACAGTGCCGAATCCTCCCGATGAAATCTTCTTTCTCACTTCGTAAAGGGAGGTAAATGAAACTGCAAAACATACAAAAGAACATGTTAATATATGCAATTGCTAGTTTCTTTGGTTGTCTCACATTAACTACAGTAGCAGTGCTGCATGGTCGTCATGACTTATCAAAGGAAATCAGTTACCTGCTAAACTAAAGGTGCTGATGTTTAGAGGTTATGTAAATGTTAAACAGCAGGATAATCAGTTTCCTAATAATCAAATTTCTTTTGAACAGGAAATCAGGAAAATACTACTTTCTTTGGTCAAAAATACTACAGTGACATCTGAATAGCGGATAAGGGCTTAAGCAGCATAAACAATCAGAGGAGAAACAAGAAACAAAATAAAAACAGGACAGAATTAACATGAACCTGGATCCTGGTCGGAGCCAGACTGGCCTGGGTTCTGCAGATCAGCTGATTCACCACCAGGTGAACAAGTCTGATGTTCAGCTGGAGGATCAGCTGGATCATCCAAGGCCGCTGCTTCAGATGGACCTGCTTGCGGCTCAGCTGAATCAGCGCCAGGTGTTTGTTTGGAAGCCCCTGGAGGATCAGCAGGATCCTGTGGAGCTGCTGGTCCGGATGGATCTGCTTGTGGCTCAGGTAAATCATTGTTGGGCTGTGGTGCAACAGGGTCCACTTTGTTGTTTTTGTTTTGCTTTTTTGCATATTTCACAGCCTGTAGTGTTTTTCTGACAAATGTAAAGATGCCTTTGTTCTTCATTTTTGGTTGTGGTTCTGAAAAAAGAAAAGACATAGAAACATAGAAGAGCTAGAAATTAACTCTAGATATATGAAATCAAATAATGAAGAGAGAAGAACATAGTTTTCATGATCTGACTGCGTTCGCGTTTTTTAACTTGCTCATCATCAGTAGATCAATCACAGAACTTTTCATTCCCATCTGCGCTTTTATAAGACTGTGTTCTTAAATTAAGAAATTAAATTAAGATTGTGACATTAAATTTGTCCTGTTTAGTAAGTCTCTCCCTTCATAGGGTTACTAGACACAGGTGTGAAAGAACATTCATTTAAATCGTCTTTAAATGAACTAGAGTAATAATAACCTTTAGCCGGCTCAGGACCAGCTGGATCTGTGTCAGAGGTCAGCTTGCAACCACATGCACTTGGAACTGGCCCTGGTTGTGGATCAACTGGATCCTCGACGGTCGTCGACTCGAGGCCTGATGGGCCCGGCTGTTGATCAGCTGGATCCCGGACAGCTGTCGACTGTGGATCAGCTCGATCCGTCTCTGGCTGAAGAGGTGCCACTTTGTTGCCTCTGTGGCGAGAGCGGTCAATGCATTTTACAGCCTGCCATGCTCTCCTGAAGAAAGCACAGATGCCACTCTTCTTGTTTTTTCTTTGTTTTTCTAAAAAGAAAAGAAAAAAGATATATCTGTACAAACCTAAACATAAACACTCCATTAATTTTAATAAAAAAGAACACTCACACACACACCCAGTGCGGTCAGGGCAAAATAAATATATACATTTTCACATTTTCAGAATTTTTCAGGAATTAGGAATAGAAACTTTCTATTGGAATTAATAGGAATATATGGGAAATCATGGGAATAAGCTGGAAAACAGAGAAACTTAACAGGGAACTTAAATGTAGTAAATAAATAAATACATACATACAAAATTTTGCCCCTTTGGAACCCTAGATTAATAATGTTTTTTTAACTAGCAATAATATTTTCCAGATAATACTGTAATTATTTTAATAACATACAATGTTTCTTTCATTCATGTGTGTCTTACAGCTGCCTTTTATTTTAGAAAGCCAGTCCTTTGCAGGGGGATCATTATATATGGGGTTCCCTGACATCAAACTGTTTGAAAACTTGATTTATTTGTTTCTATTCAGTTTCGATTCAGACCATGTGCTTCATCTTAGCATACTAGTTACTCGTACAATTAACTGAGCTGAAGAAACTTCCCGGTCTCAACAGAAACGCGTTAGGCTGCATGTATTCTTGTCATTCACAAAAAGTGAACACTGCACAGACTATATCCCGCTACATTTATATGGGGATCTCGCTGGATCTGTGTGTAATACTGTCACGGACCTGTCGGGCTGTTCTCCATAGCGGCTGCTGCAGCAGCAGAAGCCCGTTGATTTGCTCCTGACGGGTCGGTGGCGTTTCCTCCTGCTGTCAGAGCGCCATCTGCTGACACTAGATAGCTGCTGTTGAGCGCCATTGACTCCAGCAGTGCAAGGACAAACTCTAGTGCTTATGATGAAGCGCTGTCAAACTTTCAGTCTCTGTCTAAACACAACACACTGCGGATCGATAACAAGCTGACTGTCTTCGCGTAAGTTCGGAAAATCACTCAACTGGAAAGAATGCGAGCACGTGACCTGATACAGTCGATCAGGTACTGTGACGTCACATGTTTCTATTCCAGATTCTAATTCTCGCGTTATGTGTAAAGGGCAAGGGAGTGCAATGGCTATCTTTACGTATTATTTTATTTAAATGTTTTATTATTATTATTATTATTATTATTATTATTATTATTATTATTATTATTAATTTAATTAATTACTTACTTAATTAATTAATTATTATTAATAATAATATTTTGTATTTATTATTAGTGTTTTACACTGTTTTTTTCCCCTTAACTTAATTAATAACTTATATATTTCTATTGGTCTTTTAGGGGAAAACAATAAACAACTGCCTTTTAAATTACTGTTGGTATTATTATTATTATTACTATTATTGTTATTATTATTATTATTATTATTATTATTATACAATCGCTAGGACCAATTTCTCAATACTTAGGTAATTTTTTTTTCAAAACTCAGCACAACATCAGTCTATCTAAACTGTGGATCATTTATCACTGCTTTGGCACATAATGCGAAATCTTTCAATTTAAATGAATTCTTTTCTTACTTAGGCACAAAAACACCAAAACAGTGGCACCATATTGAAATATATTCAGAATCTAAGAAGTAAAAGAAAAAATAAAGAAGAAGAAGAAGAAGAAGAACAAACAAACACTTAGAGCAATTAGGTGTAACTGAACTGATTGATGTTGCACCTACACAAGTGTTAGTATTTCAGTTTCATTTTCCACCATCTCTACAAAATGTAGGAATAATTGTGTACTGTAATGTAAATATGGACTGTGTAACATATACTGCAGTACATTCTAAACAGTATAGAGTGTCTTTCTTGTTTGTAGAGGAATTTTACAAAAGAAAGCATTGTTCTACCTGTTGCAATTTTTAGGTCATTGTTTTATGAGTCACAAAGTGTGTTTTGAAAGCCTTTGCTAGTGTTATGGAAGAATGAGTTGATCTGAGACACTATGGAGTGTTTTTGTGTATTTTGAATGCGAAAAAAACTGCTGTGCCATGTTGAAAGTTGGTTAGGAGAACTATAATTATGTCAGTATTTGCTGAAAAAAAAATATCCCAAATAAACTATTAAAATATTAGTTATCTTTATCAAGAGTGGTGTTGAATAAAACACACAAAAAGTGGCCTTTGAAAAAGTTAATATTTTATGTTTTAATTGCCACTCCTCATTAATTCAACACAAGTTCCTGTATTCTGTCTGGAATATGTTTCTGGCCTCTGCATCACATTTGTTTTATTAAAGTTATAATCCACCCAAAATAAAAATACTCTCATCATTTTCTCACCCTCATGGGGTCCCAGATGTTCATGATGTTCTTCAGCTGAATATTTTTAGTTTTGTCTACAACTCTTTGTGTTCATCTAAAGAAAGAAAGTCATATATATATGGAATGCCATGAGGGTGTAAAGGATGGGGTATCCCTTTGCTGTACTTTTTATGTTGCACTGTGCTGCATGCATTTTAAATGTTATTGTTGCACTAAATGTTTTTAGAGCTTTGCCATTGTGTGTATTTTTAAGCAATTTCACGTTGCTTTTAGAAGATGAATTAATACGATGAAACATGAATCTCTTTTCCTTTTTTTTTTTTTTTTTTCAGGTTACATCTACTTTTTTAATACTTGAGTACAATTTAAAATCAAATTCGAACACTTACGCTTAGTTAAGTACAGTGTATGTTTACGTTAAGTATGTTTTTGGCCAGATACTTGTACTTTTAACTGGGTAAAATTGTCACTTGGCATCTGTACTTTCACTTTATTTTATTTATTTATTATTATTATTTTATTTTATTTTTTTTACCAATGCATATTTATTCTCACTTCCTGCGAGCTAAAGAAGCTGTTGGCTTGCAGCCATGGAATTTCATGGATCCTATTTACTTGAATGGGAAAATACTGAAATCACTAAACTCTTTGACAAATACACATTTGAATAACATTTTCCAAATTGTTTGGTGCATTACAAAGAAGAAGAAGAAGAAGAAGAAGAAAAAGGTGCATATCTGAGGTTGGTCCAGCAATGCTCATGTGGGGTCCTAGGCACAAGTCAAGTTTCTGTGGAGACCAGAACGAAAAAAGTATGTAACACGTGGTTCAGGATGTGCAGGATGTGCACTCATACCTGACATGGAATTTAAATCCAGATATGTTAATGCCAAGGTTCATTCATCTAAGTGTCACTGCAAGAGTGAGAATGTTATGCTTTAAGAAATAAAAAAATTGTCATTTATTATACAAACTGAGTGCATCAGCTATGCTTAATATGTCCCTAGCTGGTGGTTGCTGTGTTTTTCGGATCAAATTGCAATGTTATGGTCTATTTGTTAATCACATGCACAGTGCACACATAGCTTTTTAAAGGTCATTAGATACATTTAGATTATACACGTCTGTTGATGTGGCAACTTGTTTACGTACTCTCAGAAGTATAACTTGTTTTGTTATTATTTTTTTTTGTATGTCGGCGTGCTGCCCACAAGGCTATCGGCAGTGACCCAAGGCTACATTTTAAGATTGAACTTCTCCACTGTTTTAACTCTCTCCCACCACTATCACAATTTGAACTCTAAATCAACTCTGTAACTAAGCGTTCAAATCTGTTGTTTAATAGCCTTAGTTATTTAATAACATTAAAAATCACATGTACAAAACCAAAAAAATAATTTCAATGCTAACCAGGTTTATTCAAGGTATTGTTTCATGAACAATAACAAATACAATAACAAATTTTGGTCCAGTTTACAGTCATAGAAGCCCAACCCTCAAAATATATAGTTTTATTTTTATTTTTATTTTTTTTAGTTTATATAGTTTTAAATAACATTTTTTCAGTAGTGACAAAGTGATCTTTCTGATGTCATCCATCTTTCATCCAGCAGGGTTATTTAGCTCTTTTTTAAGCCCATGGTGATCGCTGCTGAGTGATAGAAGGCCAAAGATCTGCGCCTTCTGCGTCTGTGTCCAGGGTTGCATGACTGAAGATGAGACATACTTAACATTAGTTACACAATTTATACTGTTCAATTGTTGTTTAATTTTCTTTGTGTTGTCTTTCACATCAGTATTTATTCTGTACTTTTTTTTACTGTCACTGAAGTTACTGTCAAAGAAATGCAAGAAGGGAAAATCATTAAAAAAAAAGCTATATTTTGAATGTGTTACCTGTGCACATCTGCCATTCTGCACCAGGCAGAGGTGCATCTGACAGTGCAAAAAGATTTGATCAGAAGGTCTTGTGAAGGTGAACACCCTGAAGGAGAAACGACTTGTTGTGTCAATACCATTCTGTAGAACCTCCACTGTACCATCTTCAGGGTTGGGACATCTAGAAGGCGGAAAGGAGGTGAATAAAGACTTCTATAAGACGTGATGCTTGCAATGCTCCAGCACACAATTAATAGACTGAAAAACGGTCTAAGCAGAATGGTTTGCTTATTTTTTTTAACATCTGTGCATGAGAATCAACTTTAAAGCAAGTGATGCATTGTTTACTGCAAATGTAATACATTTATCACCTACTGTATGTGTACCATTTTATAGCATAAAATGTGGCTTATGTGTTGCCTTTGCAGTTTAAGATACCATAACAACATAACAATATGGAATGTTTTACTCACTTCCCAGATGTGTTGTCAAATTATTACACAGTATTCCCTTTCTGAGCTGTCAACAAATGCTGTCAGTTAACTATAGAAAAATCAAGTCAGTTACTCACTCTCTAATAATCAGATTCCAGCGAATTTGATAGTCAATATCATTAACCGGTGTGGCCCAGCAATTATCCAAAACTGTTGCAATCTGACTTCTATCCACTCCTTCCACCTCAACTGCCACATACATCTGCTGGTTCACTTGAACTTCCACATCCCCCTCATATGGGCAGGTAAACTGGGCATCATGGTAAGGAATCATTCGGATCTGATATGTGCCCCGGCCAGGAAGGTCTATGCTTAACACACTGACATAAAAGAAAGTGAAATGAACAACAATCATCATGACCAAGACAGAGAAAATTAGCACTAAACACTTAACACTAAACCGTTTCCTGAGTAGTTTAGGATACACAGCAAAGCTATTATCTGTGCATGTGTAGCTGTTACCTCACTGGACACTATAATCTTTGCTTAAATATTTATAGCCCATGCAGGGAAAAAACAACAACAACAACAACAACAACAATAAAACAATATATTGCCCATGAAGAGAAAAACAACAACAACAACATTGCCTCGACATTGCAATATCACTTACCCAACGGTTCCTTGAGGGTGGCCAAAGCAGCCAACAGGCATTATACAAATGCATTACATGGTGACCTAGCTAATGCTGTCCCATTTACCTCGGAAGTTGAATGTCGGTCACATGACCGTGATCCAGTACATGAGTTCACTGATATCAATACCAAAAAAACACATCTGTATTTTGCACAGATAACGCTGAAATATGAGCTATTAAACAATATATTACTACTGTTTCACTTCTATTGATGCACTGATCAGTCATACTGAATTCTGAAGTTGGGGTTGTTGTAGTTTCTCATGGATTCTGTGTTGGAAACTCAGGGTTGTTCCAGTGAAAAGTTCCTACTTGGAACTCAGAGTACAAATGGAATTATTTCTGTTATTTTTTGAAAACTTTTTTCTCTCTCCATTAGGCAGAGGTTACCCCAACTACAGTAAGGCTATAGCCTAAGTAACCTAATGTTAGTGTAATCTGTTATATACCCTTCATTTTAGGCAAGTACCAGATAATGAGTGTCATGTCATGAAATGTTTTTAATACAACGGAAACTGTGTCTAACATGATCACAATTTAATAAAAACATTGTAAGTTAGGCCTATTAATTGTAATGATTTCATTTCAAACAACAAGTTATATAGAGAAAGCGAACAAAGAACACAGTATCAATGGAGCTTTTTGAAACTCCGAACCAGTAAACCACTGCGTCCCAAAATGATTCACTGTTTCGAAGCACTCCAATCGGATCGCAAATCATTTAATTCAGAACGGGACTTAAAAGCGCATATGGCGAATCATTTGATTTAAATCGGGACTTAGGAGCGAGTTTTTTATCCCCACTGGGGATAAAAATAATTCAGCAGAGGCAGGGATGCATAGACCAGAGCAGGGGAAATCCCCCCCACCCCCCCGGCACCCTGGTCGTAACGATGAGTGCTCTTAGAAATAAGTAAAAGCAGGAACCATATGCAGGTGAACTTTATTTAAATAATAACAGTAACCAACCCAAATAAACCATATAGGAAAACCAGAGAGCAGAACTGAGAACAATCAAAGAAACAAAAGACAATATCAGACAAATGAACACAAGACACTAGTAAAAGTTAACAAACAATGCACTGGGAAAAATCTGACCAACGACAAGGGGAAACAGGAATCAAGCAAAACTACAAACTAAAAGTCCACATGCAAAACCAGGTCATAAGGAATGGAAGAGCATGACATAACCCCCCACCTAATAAGTGACTTCCAGATGTTCCACACAACATAAAACAAAAAGAACAGGTGGGTGATAGAGTGGAGATGGCAGAACTGGAGACCTCAGCGAAGCCGGCAGAGCCGGAATCCAGGGCGGAGTTGGAGACTAGGGCTGTTGCAGTGGAACTGGAGACCAGGATGGAGCTGGCAGAGCTGGAGTCCAGGCCAGATTTAGAGACCAGGGCAGAGCCAGTGGAACTGGAGTACGGGGTGGAGTTGGAGACCAGGGCTGAACTGATGGAATCGGAGCCCACGGCAGAGTCAGCAGAGCGTGAGTCCAGGGTGGAGTTGGAGATCATGGCTGAGACAGTGGAACTGGAGACCAGCACGGAGCTGGTGGAACTGGAGACCAGCGCAGATCCAGCAGAATGGGAGTCCAGGGTGGAGTTGGAGACCAGGGCTGAGGCAGTGGAACTGGAGACCATGGAAGAGCCAGAGTCCGGGTGGAGGTGGAGACCAGTGCTGAGCCGGGTGGAATCAGAGCCCAAGGCAGAGCCAGCAGAAGCGTGAGTCCAGGGTGGAGTTGGAGACTAGGGGCTGAAGCAGTAGAACTGGAGACCAGCATGGAGCTGGTGGAACTGGAGACCTGCGCAGAGCCAGCAGAAGCGTGAGTCCAGGGTGGAGTTGGAGACCAGGGCTGAGGCAGTAGAACTGGAGACCAGCATGGAGCTGGTGGAACTGGAGACCAGGACTGAGGCAGTAGAACTGGAGACCAGCATGGAGCTGGTGGAACTGGAGACCAGTGCAGAGCCAGCAGAGTGGGAGTCCAGGGTGGAGTTGGAGACCAGGGTGGAGCCGGCAGAGCCAGAGTCCAGAGTGGAGTTGGAGACCAGAGCTAAGGCCATGGAACTGGAGACCAGGGTGGAGCCAGAGACCACAGTGGAGCTGGAACAGAGAGCACAAAGAGTTGGCCTCAATGGCCATGACAGGAAGCTCAGAGAGTTCAGAGTTAGCCTTTGTGGCCATAATAGAGCTGACAGGGAGCACAGACAGTTCAGAAATGGCCTCTGTGGCCATGACAGAAAATATAGAGATTTCAGAGGGTTCAGATACAGCCTCCTTGACCACGACCGGACACTAAGAGGATTGAGAGATGGCCTCCTTGGCCAAGACAGGACAGACAGAGGGTTCAGGAGTGGATGCAGCTGCCTTGGTAGGAGCCTTTCCAGACGCCGTTGCCTTGGGAGCAGCTGTCAACTTGTGTGAGGCCCAAACAAATAAGATTACAGTAGCCATCACTGGCAGCACTGATGATAGTGGATAGACCACTGGGATAGACAGATTTGGACCACCAGACTTGAGACCTCTGGGACCACTGGAATTGGGAGAGTTGGAATTGTCTGCAAGATCTGATGAATGGAATCCAGTAGATCCAGCTCACAGTCCAGTGGGACAACTTCCCTCACAGAAACCTTGAGTCCCATCTAAAAAAAGGTTTGAAGGGCATGCTCTTCCTAGTGAGTCCTTGAGGCAATCTCCCAAAACTCCAGAGAGTAGTCTAGCATGGTTAATTGCCCTTTCCCTTGCTGGATCCATTGTGTGTGGTCTGGTATTCTGTAAAAGCGAGTGCTCTCAGAGATGAGTGAAGGAAGGATCCATGTGCAGGTGAACTTTGTTTAACCTGTTAACACGCAATGATCGCCGACGGCCTCAGATCATCGTTGTACAACATTTACTGCACGTTAAAACATTACACTCTTACTTGATCTGGAAAAACGGTGCATCATTAGAAAGATTTAAGACTACAGCTTCAATATTTGACCACTATTAATCAAAAAACTTAGTTGCAGTGACAGTAATGTCTTAATTTAAGACAGGAATGCAAAACAAAAAAAAAAACAAAAAACAAAAAAATCAATCTGTTATTCAAGCTGTTTTGAATAGAATAAGAATATGCATTTATACTCAGTCATGTCTGCTGCATTTTATTTGTGTTCACAGAACTTCACATAACATTATACATTAGGGCTTTTAGTTCTATGTGTGCATACTTGAGAAATATTGACTTCATGAGTTTGCCAAATCAAATTGAGCAAATAGTAAGCATATTTGGTGCTCTGTCCTGAGGGAGGGCTCCAAGCTTGGAATATAGCCAGAACCCAGAGAACTCCCTCATCCCTAAGAACAGGTAAGAGTGAGGAGTTTGGGTGGAGGAGGAATATATATATATATATATATATATATGTTGATTATCTAAACAATCTCCACCTGTGCTGAATTGCTTAATTACCTAAACGTGCTCCTCCCGAACTTTATTACTCATCATATATTTACACGTTTACTTCACTTAAACATAGACAGAATCATCATTTCTGTTCTTTGAATTATGCAATCTGACTAGCATTAGCTGTTTCTAGCGCTGTCTCACCATGTTTACTCTTCTACAAAAGCTGTTATGACTCACAGGAAGCTCATTCAGTGCTTATATGTCACCGTATTATGTGTTCATACTTCCATTAGACAAAATTGCATTACACAGTACGCAACAAACCCACAGAAATGTTTCAGTAACACTTTATTTTACGGTTTCCTAACTAGTTGCTGATTAGCATGCATAATTCTAGAATATTAGCCATTTATTAGTACTAATTAAGCACATATTAATGCCTCATTCTGCATGACCTTATTCTACATCCCTAATCCTTCCCAATACCTAAACTTAACAACTACATTACTAATTAAAGCTTCAAGCAGCGATGAAAGGGCCCTCGCACCCGGGCTCACCGCCGACCGATGGCTTTAGGAAAACAGCAAACGGTGGGCCATATGCTTTTAATATAGTAAATATAGAAGGAATATGTCAAAGTCATTTAGATGTGCCAAACTTCCAGCTGCCAGCTGGTGGCGCTATGCCTGTAACTGAATATTGGCATGTAGATGTGTTCAGGCCAGCACTTTTATCAAACATATGAAGTTGGGTGCAGATTGAACATGGCATCCTTGAGTTAGTGTAAGACATGACATATCCTGTTGCCAACAGGTGGCGCTATGATTATAATGGAATATTGGCCTTTAGGTGTCTTTAGGCCAGGACTCTTACCAAACATGTGAAGTTTGGGGCAGATCAGACATTGCATGTTTAACTTAGTGTAAAACAAGTCATTTCCTGTTGCCAGCAGGTGGCGCTATAATTGTAATTGGCCTTTAGATGTGTTCGGGCCAGGACTCTTATCGAACAAGTGGGGCAGACTGGACACTGCATGCATGAGTTATTCATCTTTCATGCATTAATAGCATGCATTAGCATTTAGTAAGTGCTGCTAGCATGTTTAGCACAAAATGGCATATTTTGCTGTGCTTTTAATAGTCCATCACAGTGTTATACATGTCACTTCCGGTTGTCAACAAGTGGCGCTATGACTATAACTGAATATGGGCATGTAGATATTTTCAGGCCAGGACTTTTATCAAACATGTGAAGTTTGGGGCAGATTGGACATTGTTTGCATGAATTACAACAACTTCCTATTTCATGGCTTTAACAACATGCTTTAACATGTGTTGCTAGCATGTTTGAGCATGTTTTTAGCAAGTTTAGCACTCAATGGCTTATTTTAGTGTGTTGCTAATAGTGTATCACAGTGTTAAACATGTTACTTCCCGTTGACAGTAGGTGGCGCTATGACTATAACTGAATATTGGCACGTAAATGTGTTCAGGCCAGGACTCTTATCAAACATGTTAAGTTTGGGGCAGATTGGACATTGCATGCCTGAGTTACAGTAACTTCCTGTTTCATTGCATTAATAGCATGCTTTAACACTTAGCTAAGTGTTGCTAACATGTTTTAGCATGTTTCTAGCATGTTGCTGCCCTATTTAACACTTGTTGATACTTTTTAATATGTTGCTAGGCATCCATAACAGTATTAAATATGTCACTTCCTGTTGCCAGCAGGTGGCGCTATGACTATAACTGCATGTATTCAGGCCAGGACTCTTATCAAACATGTTAAGTTTGGGACAGATTGGACATTGCATGCCTGACTTATAGCAACTTCCTTTGATGATCAAGAAATCAGCATATCAGATATATCTGTGATTGGCTGCATTGCTCAGTGCTACGAAAACGTGTTGTAAATAGAATCTTACACTGTCCAGAGTGCAAACACATATGTGCACAGGAGCCTTTACCAAATCTATTTTGCCAATATCCTTTTATTACATTTATAACTGTGGGTGTTTTTGACTTTGTGAGAAAATGGATGTGTGGCGTCAGAGTGTGAGGTAAGTGTCAATTGTGTGAGAGTTGGCAGCCCTGCAACATGAGATCGAAAACGGAAATTATTACAAACACTTGATGGTGGTTATAAAAGTGAGTTTTGAGTAAAAGTTACTATTAATCTCATTAATTGTCTTATGTAGCTAAAAGCTAATACTAGCTATAATGCATCTGTTGCGCAGATGCAATTATATTTCATGATGTATTTTGTCAAAATAATTCACGTATGGTCACAAGAAAATGTAATTGTAAAAAATTCATTGCAAGATGAAAATGCAAGAGTCATTCATTTAACCGAAACTGTTCAAATGGCTCATTCATTTAGAAACAAAGCAAGTTACTGTCTTTATGAATGGGTCACTGAATTACTCAATTACTTAGTTGCTCAGCTGATTCCTTCAAAACTTCCTTCAAAAAAACCACTGTGTGTTACTCAACAGTTTTTTTTTTATGGTGTTGACACTATGAGAATGTATAATCTCTCATGTCTAATTGCTCAACGCTGCAAAGACATGTTGTAAATAGAAACTTTTGGAGATCTTCTGAGCACAAACATAAATATACATCAGAACATTTACCAAATCTGTTTCACTAATATCCTATTTGGACAGCCTCAATCGAGGGAGCCTGTAGAACCAGGCCTGCTTCAGAATAATGTCACGAAGTTCAATCATGCTGTTATGCTGTCTAAACAATA
The DNA here is from genome assembly GCA_012976165.1 of Labeo catla. NCBI lineage: Eukaryota > Metazoa > Chordata > Actinopteri > Cypriniformes > Cyprinidae > Labeo > Labeo catla. The sequence goes on along the minus strand of VONZ01000324.1, from coordinate 602,188 downwards.
ACAAGCACATGCACACTTTAGTCAGAGCTGTAATAATGTGTGTGTGTTTAATAAAGATGCACTCTTTGAAACAAAAACCCCATTGCAGAAATATGACGCTCATTCTCTAATTCAACAGTGTATGCAACCAAATTGTTAAAATGTATGGTAAATTATAGAAATTATGAAATTTTATATTCAATTCCTACCTGTGTTCAGCTTGGATCTCCTTTGGCATAGAGAGGTTCTGGATCAGAGGGTATGCACAAGAAAACGAAATGTTTATCCATCTCTCTCTTGTAATAACACCCTTTGGCAAGGTAGACTGAATGGTGTTTTGGTAGATGAAGTGAGTGCCATTGCTCTGTAAAGACATTAACATCACAGATTATTATGGAAAATGGATTAAAATACATCATCAGTAATAACACTGGTGAGAAAACTGTAATGAACTAATCATTACCGATAGAGTGGTACCACAAATGTGGCCTTCATTGTCGAAATGAAACAGAACTCTGCCATTTTCAGAAACTCCTTTGCAACTGGGGTCATTTAGATGCAGGATCTCAGGAGAAAAACCAGATTCAAAGAGCTGGCAGCTTGAGAGAGATATGGTGCCAGTGCTGCTGGCACAAAACTCCATGGCATCTGAGCATAAAGAAGAATCAGTGAATTATCAGTTGTATTAGCCTGTATTTTACCATTTGGAGTTACTGTTGATTTAAGTTATTTGCGGCACAGTACATCCACTGCAGAAAGCATTGTAACACCTACCAAAGGTTTCAGGATTAGGTCTTTGTCCGTCCAAGCAACCACAGCCATAGCCATCTCTAAAACGGCAAACCTCATTTCCAGTGCAGTCTAAAGTATTACAAACTGCATGAAAAAAAGAGAGGGAAAGTCAAAATATCATAGTAGATAAGATAAAACAAAACATGATGTATTGCATGATGGAAACATGATGGTAAGCTGTCTAATCCAAGTAAAAATGCATGGATCAACTCCCCTTCCTTTCCCTACTTAAAAATACAAATAACAGTTTTAAAGAAAATCTGTACTTTACTCAAGTTTTTATATTTCTCTCAACTATCAATTTTACTCCACTACATTTTCGTATTAAAATGCATACTTTTACTCCAATACATTTCTCCGAAGCACATTCGTTATATACTACTTGTTGCATAGCTACTGGTGGGCACAAAGTAGCTTAATGAGTGAATTCTGTTGCAATTATCACAATACTTGACCTATAAAACATAAACCGTATTGTTTCTTGATTCTTGCTTGCCATATAATGATGAAGATAAGTTATATTTTGAGTAGTAGTGCCCATGGGCGTAGAATATGTAGGGGACGAAGGGGGCACGCTTTTGATAAAACATAAATTCATCCCTTCACTTTTTCAGGAGAATGTGTCTACCTAGATTTTCAAGGGCCAATGTGAATAAATCTAGATGTAAATGCAAAGAGACAACGTTTTATTCATATCCAAATTCAGGCGATGTGAACATTACGGAGCACTGAACACTACCATGCAGTGTATGTTTGTCTCATACTTGAAACTGAAGAACCTCTCTATGCTACACCAGCTAGCGACATCTCATCCAAAAGGTAAGGGACTCCATAAGTATGCAAACAAGACAAATGAAGGTACCATACAGAAGGGAAAAGCATACACAGAAGTCTCAACAACTGAAGCCAAAGACAAAGTCCTAGCAGGTGGTGCTGCTAATCAAGCTGTAAAGGAGAGAGGTCCACACAGAGCAGCACTAAGACAACTTCAGGAGGACACACAAACAGTTTTGCACAGAAAATCTATTCAAAGCAAAGCACCAAGAAAACAATTGTTATTGAAAGATGGAACAAAACTGCATGATGACATTCAATGCTTAGACTGCACTGGCCTCCTAGATGAACATGCCTGAACATCCACAGAACACAACGACATCTGCCACGTCCACAACATCGTAACATCAAAATCATCAAGAGAATGCAAACCTCACCATGAACTCTTGTTCTGTCATCTTAAGTAACAGAGCCTGTATGCAGCATGCTGTATTCATTATTACTGAAAAGTATGTTTTCTGCTCAAAAATGATCAAAAGATTGTGTGTATTTTTTAGTCATATGAATTTACATTGTGAATGTGCCCCAGATGCAGTCAACAAGAACTGTCTGTAAAGGTGGGAACCAAATGGTCCATACATTA